>SJYV01037974.1:475077-522379 GCA_006410875.1 Neotragus pygmaeus | reverse complement strand
TTTTTTCATACCTGTATGGGAGCATCCTGGATGTTCTGTTTCAGTGTGTTTAAGATGGATATTTCTGTGTTTAAATTGGCAAAATAGATGGAAGGAAGATTAAAGTTATTGCATCCTGCTATTTCACACCCCAGCACAGAGCCGTGGAATAAAAGACAAAGTGGGATTCAAACTGCTATCCTGAATGGATGGATGGATGAATGGACAGAGGGATGGATGGATAGCCTTAAATTATGTAATATACATATGTGTCACACTCCTTTTCAGGTTCTTTTCCCTTAAAGTTTACTACAAAATATTGAGTAGAGTTCTGTGCACTATACCGTAGGTCCTGTGTGTACATCTTAATCCCAACCTCCTAATTTAGCCTTCCTCCACACCCTTTCCCCTTCGGTAACTATAACTCTGTTTTCTCTGTCTGTGAGTCTAGTCTCTTTCTATTTTGTAAATAAATTCATTTGTATCATTTTCTCTAGATTTCACATATAAGCAATATAGGCTTATACATATAGCAACATAAGCTATTTGTCTTTCTCTGTCTGACTTATTTCATTTATTATGATAGTCTCTAGGTCCATCCATGTTGCTGCAAATGGCACTCCTTGCTTTTTCAATTAAAACGATTTGCTCTGTGATAACTTGCCATCCATTCAGGGGTATATACATTTATAAACTGTATTGAAGGCAAATGTTGCAGTGTCCAGTAACAGATATTTAATGACACCAATAAGAAGCCATTTTTCAAAATAAAGATGGAAGTAGACAAAGAAGTGTGAACTCAGGATGGCCCAGGAGTGTGAACCTTAGGTGGAGAAGAAGGAAAGACACCATCTTAGTTTCAGAGGATGTTTCATAAACCATCCTTTGTGTCAAGTCCTCCCTCACATAAAATTACTGCACGGTACATGATATTAGTATTTATCCACTTGCCTTCCTGGTGTGCTTTAACATTCTTCATGAGCATTCATTTTAAAGCTTCAACTTGACTAGGGATACAATTATGTGGATGGAATCAAATTTAAAACATTTATTTACTATCACTGGCTAAAATGTTCAGAAATCCTAATTAGCAGTTGACCATCATAACTACATCTCAGTTAATTAACAGAACTTGTAGGGACCATTATTTGTAGACCAATTACAGTCAATATGTGGGCTTCGTGCATATCAGGGAATTTTTTTCCTATGCCTGATTGAAATTTTTAAAAAGAACTTCACAATGGTATGTTAAAGAGTTGCATCTCAAAGATTATTTTCCAGAAAATTACAACTACTTGACTGCCATGTCTTGACATTCACTGATCAGACTCGGGAACTTGCCAAGCATGGAGGTTAAAAAGGAAGTTACTCTCTGCTTCAGGATTTCCAAATATCTAGCAAAAGTCTGAAGGACATTTCTCCTAGTACTGTCTCTAAAAAGCAAGGCTGTTTTGCTATCATTTCTCTTTTTCTCTACTTTTTACTTCAATGTTAACACATTCTATTCATCATTTCACCCCTCTAGTCTCAGGGTATGAATCAAGATCTGTAAAATTGTTCAATAACAGTTTAACTGCCCTGGAGGAAAAGGGGACTTTTCTCTTTTGAAAGCCAGGGGAAAATGGTGGCATTTAAACTCTTGTTGGGTGTTTTTTTAAAAGAAAAAGCACAATATGTATTCTCAAAAATGAATTCCTATGGACTTTTATTTCCCTTCAAGTTTGCTGACTGAAATGATTAAAAACATGGCTAGATTCAGAGCAAGTGAAATGCTGTAATCAGATGTGGTTTGAGCTTTAGCATTTTATGCTTGTATCTTTTGGAAAGACTTTCTGTAGAACTTGCTAGTATTTTGGTATGTACCCAAGAGATATTATGGTTCATATGTCATCCATAATAATCCAAAAGAGTGCCAAGTACTGTCTCAAAAGCAAGCTTAGCTAGGTTTTCGTACCAAACCATGTGGACATGGGAAGTGCCGACAGGCCACTCAAATTACGATCAAAGCTTCCATGTCAGGGTGAGAATCTCTTTAAAGTTTTAAAATTTGTAATTTTCATTGTCAGTTTCTATAGACTTACAAAGTTAGTCTGTTACAACTTTGTTCTAGTGCATACTGTCTGCCTTATAAACAGAGTCAGTAACATGCTTTTGGACTAATTGGACTTTTTAGCATTGGCATTTTTTATTTTTTTCTAGCTACTTCGAAATGTATTGGGCCATAACAGAGGTGAATTTCAGATAGAAAGCTGGACTTCGCAGTTTGTATATCCTATAGAATAATGAGGTGATCTGGCTTCTTGTCCTGGTTCTGACATCATGTCTATGTGCCTTTGGATAAGTTATCATCCTTCCTGAGCCAGTGTTTCTCATAACTGAAAGGTGTTAATCATTTTACCTCTTGCAGGATTTTGAGGAGTAAATAGGAGAGAAAGAAAGATATAAGCAAAGGTGTGATTAACAAAAGGATGTAAATCAAAGTAGATGTTACAATAAGACCTTCCTCCAGAGCATCCTGAAAGACCTTGAGGAAAAACAAGCTGCTAGAAGTTACTGCTGAATGGATGGCAAGTTATCACAGAGCCAATTATTTTAATTTTTTAAAAGAAAGGAATGCCATGTGCAGCAACGTGGATGGACTTAGAAATTATCATATGAAGTGAAGTAATCCAGAGAAACAATCTAAAATAAATGGTGTAAATGAACTTATTTACAAGACAGAAATAGACTCAGACATAGAAAACAAATGTATGGTTACTAAAGGGGAAAGGAAGCATGGGGACAAATTAGGAGTTTGGGGTCAACATATACATACTACACATATAAAATATATAATCAACAAGGACCTACTGAATAGTACATGGAACTCTACTTAATATTTTGTAATAACTTGTAAGGGAAAAGGTTCTGGAAAAATAAATATATGTAACATAATTTAAGGCTATTCATCCATCCAGGATAACAGTTTTGGATCCAACTTTGTCTTTTATTTCACTGCTCTATGCTGGGGTGTGAGATAGCAAGTTGCAGTAATCTTAATCCTCCTTCTATCTAGTTTGTTAGTTAAAACAAAGAAATATCCATTTTAAGCACATCCAAACAGAACGTCTAGGATGCTCCCATAGAGGCATGAAAAAATGCACCAGCCTGTTTTCCATTGCCATAAATCCAAAGCCCTTGCATATGTTGTATGTCTGACCTTTCTCTTGCTGGGTACAAGAATCTAGTAGTTCTCAACCAGAGGAGAGAACCCCCAAGGGGACATTTGACAAGGTCTGGAGACAGTCTTGGCTGNCTAGGATGCTCCCATAGAGGCATGAAAAAATGCACCAGCCTGTTTTCCATTGCCATAAATCCAAAGCCCTTGCATATGTTGTATGTCTGACCTTTCTCTTGCTGGGTACAAGAATCTAGTAGTTCTCAACCAGAGGAGAGAACCCCCAAGGGGACATTTGACAAGGTCTGGAGACAGTCTTGGCTGTCATGACTAGGGGCAGAGGGACAACTGACTTCTAGTTGATAGAAACCAGGGATGCTGCTAAACATCCTACAACACACAGGAGAGCCCCCCCAACAGAGAATTATCCAGCGCCAAGTGTCGGTAGTGCCAGGGTTGAGTTCGATGTCCCGTTCATGTCGACTAGAGCCTGTGCTTCAATAGAAATGACTGTAGTGAAAGAGATACAGTGACTCTGACCTTCTCAGGGTGAGGGATTTGAAAGAATGTGAGACAACTTATGAAAATGAAAATACAACTTATCAAAACTAGTGGTATTCAGTGAACACAGTAAATAGAGGGTAATTGACAGGATTGAATGCATATATTGGGGGAAAATATATAAAAGCAATAATCTAAGCTCCCAGTTCAGGAAATTAGAAGAAAACTAGCAAATTAAATTCCAAATAAGGAGGAAAAAAAGAAATAATAAAAACTAGAGCAGAAATCAGTAAAATTGAAAATAGGAAATCAATAGAGAAAAATCAACAAAAACAAAAGTTGATTTTATGAAGAGAACAATAAACTAGACAAGTCTCTTTTAGGCTAACTAAGAAACAAAGACAGAAGATACAGATTACTAATACCAGAATTACTAATATCAGAATTGAAAGAGGGGATATCACTAAAAAAATCCATGGATAATAAAGGAATATTATGAATAACTCTATGCCCACAAATTTGGTAACCTAGATGAAATGTACAAACTCCTTGAAAGACACAATCTGCCAAAACTAACACAAGAAAAAAATAGACCACCTGAATAGGTCTATTTCTCTTATTAAAGAAATGGAATCAATAATTAATAATTTTCCAGAGCACCAGACCCAGATGTGTTCACTGGTGAATTCTATCAAACAGTTAATGAAGAAATTATGTCAGTTTTCTATAGTCTATTCCCAAAGAAAGAAGCTGAGTAAATAATTTCTAATTCATTCTAAGAGATCAGTATTGTCTTAATACCAAAAACTAGACATATATGACAGGAAAACTATAGGTCAATATTTCTCATGAACAGAGATATAAAGATCCTCAACAAAATATTAATAAGTCAAATCTAACAATGTATAAGAAAAATTATATGCCACAGAAAAGTGGGATTTATCCTAGGCATCCAAAGCTGGTTTAACATTAAAAAAAAAAATCAATTAATGTAATCTACATTCCAGTATCTGTCTAGTTAAAGCTACGGTTTTTCCAGTAGTCATGTATGGATATGATAGTTGGATCATAAAGAAAGCTGAGTGCCAAAGAATTGATGCTTTTGAACTGTGGTGTTGGAGAAGACTCTTGAGAGTCCCTTGCACTGCAAGGAGATCCAACCAGTCAATCCTAAAGGAAATCAGTCCTGAATATTCATTGAAAGGACTAATGCTGAAGCTGAAACTCCAATAGTTCGGCCACCTGATGCAAAGAACTGACTCATTTGAAAAGACCCTGATGCTGGGAAAGATTGAAGGCAGGAGGAGAAGGGGATGACAGAGGATGAGAGGGTTGGATGGCATCACNGGAAATCAGTCCTGAATATTCATTGAAAGGACTAATGCTGAAGCTGAAACTCCAATAGTTCGGCCACCTGATGCAAAGAACTGACTCATTTGAAAAGACCCTGATGCTGGGAAAGATTGAAGGCAGGAGGAGAAGGGGATGACAGAGGATGAGATGGTTGAATGGCATCACCAACTCGATGGACATGAGTTTGAGCAAGCTCTGGGAGTTGGTGATGGACAGGGAAGCCTGTCATGCTGCAGTCCATGGTATCTCAAAGATGACTGAGCAACTGAACTGAACTGACATTCCAATATCAACAAGCTAAAGAAAAAATCACATGATCATATCTATAGATGCATAAAAAGCATTGACAAAATCCAACATCTATTCATGATAAAATAAAAACTCCCAGCAAATTAAGAATAGAGAGGAGCTTCCTCAAATTCATAATTAGCATCTTAAAAAGCCTGCAGCTAAGATCATCCTTAGTGGTGAGAAACTGAAAGCTTTCCTGCTAAGATCAGACACAAAACGAGGATATCCCCTTCCACCTCTGTTTTTCAACATCTTTTTGGAAGTCCTAGCAAATGCATTAAGAGAAGAAAAGGAAATAAAAGTTACACAGATTGGGAAGAAAGAGATAAAACTCTGTTTATTTGTACTCGACACGATTGTCTATGTAGTAAAGCCAAAACAACAAAGCTCCCAGATCTAATAAATGCTTAAGTCAAGGTTGCAGAATACAGGGTTAATATATAAAAGTCAATTGCTTTTCTATTTACCAGGAATGAACAGGTGGATTTTGAATTAAAAACACCATTTATATTAGAACCCCAAAATGAAACACTTAGATATAACTCTAACATAATATATAAAACATCTATTTGAGGAAAACTATAAAACTCAAAAATGTCAAGGAAAAAGAGTAAATGGAGAGATATTCCATGTTTATGGATAGGAAAATTCAATATTGTCAAGATGTCAGTTCTCCACAACTTGATCTATAGATTGAATGCAATCCCTATCAAATTAAAAACCCCAGCACCTTACTTTGTGGATATTGACAATCTGATTCTAAAGCTTATGTGGAGAGGCAGATGACACAGAATGTCCAACACAATACTGAAGGAGAAGAATAGAGTTGGAGAATTTGATACTACCCAGCTTCAAGACTTACAATAAAGCTATAGTAATTAAGACTGTGGTATTGGCAAATCAAGAGATAAACAGATCAGTGGAACAGAGTAGAGCTCCCAGAAATAGACCTACATAAATATAGTCAACTGATCTTTAACAGATGAGCAAAAGTAATAAAACAAAGATAGTCTTCCCAATAAATGGTGTTGGAACTATTGGACATGCACAAGCAAAAAAAAAAAAAAAAGAATCTATACACAAAATTTTCATAAAAATTAAGATGAATCACAGACTTCAATAAAAAACACGAAATTATAAAACTATACAGGTAAAACCCAGATGACCTTGGGCATGGTGATGCCTTTTTAGATCCACATCAAAGACATGAAAGAACTGATTGACAAGCTGAACGTCATTAAAATTAAAAATTTCTGAGTTCCCTGGTGCTCAAATGGTTAGGATTCCAGGCTCTCACTGCCTTGGCCCAGGTTCAGTTCCTGGTCAGGAACTGATATCCTGCAAGCCACATAGTGGGGCCAAAAAGAAGAAAATAAAACTTCTGGTCTGCAAAAGATAACATCAAGAGAATGAAAAGATAAGCCAGAGACTGGGAGAAAATATTTGCAAAAGACTCACCTAATAAAAGACTGTTTAAAATATGCAAAGAACTCTTAGAACTTAATTCAATGAAAAGAAAACAAACAACCTAATATTTTAAATGAGTAAAAGAACTGAAAAGACACTTCCCCAAAGAAGGTAGAAGGTATATGGATGGCAAATAAGCACATGAAAAGATGTTCAACATCATATGACTTTAGGGAATCTCAGATTACACTGGCAGTGAAATACATGAGACACCAATACATACCTATTAGAATGACCAAAATCCAAAACACTGCCAACAGCAAATATTGGCAAGGATCTGGAGCAACAGGAACTCTCATTCATTGCTGGTGGGAATGCAAAATGATCCCACCACTTTCAAAAATATTTGGCAGATGTTTTGTAAAACTAAACATACCCTAGAAATTGCGCTCCTTGGTATTCACCCCAAAACACTGGAAAATTATGTTAACAGAAAAACTTGCACATGGAAGTTTACAGCAGCTTTGCTCATTATTTCCAAAACTTGGAAGTAACCAAGGTATCCTTTACTAGGTAAATGGATAGGTAAACTATGGTACATCCATAAAACTGAATATTATTTAATGCTAAAAATCTGAGCTATCAAGATGTGGGGAAAATGCAAATGCCTATTACTAAGTGAAAGAAGCTAGTCTGAAAAGGCACCATAGTATAATAATTTCAACTATATGACATTCTGGAAAAGTTAAAACTATGAAAACAATAAAAAGATTAGTGGTTGTTAGGAATCACCAAGGATGCACACCAAGGATTTTTAGGGCATCATAATGATTCTGTATGATGCTACAGTGAAGGAATATATGGCACTTGTCAGAATCCATAGAATGTACAATAGCAAACATGAACCCTCATGTAAATATGGACTTTGGGTGATGATGATTTATTAGTGTAGTTTCATCAGTTATCACAAACGTAACTGTGGTGTGCGATGTTCATAGTGGGGGAAGGTATGTATGTCAGGAGGTCAGATGTCACGTGGGAATTTTCTTTATTTTCTCTCAATTTTGCCAAGAACTTGTAACTGCTCTAGAACAAAGTTTTTTAATTAAAAAAAAATGCATTTCCTAGGATTCCTAAAAATCGAAATCCAAAATCCATTTTAATTAAAAACATTATATTTTAAGTACTCCATATGGATATATATGTGACATATGGATATAGCCATATATAGTGACATATGGATATAGCCTTATATAGTGACATATGGATATAGCCACTATTGTAGAAAATGCAGACAAATTTTTTTTTTTATTATCTATGCCTGGTATAAATGAAATACTCATACCTTGGCCTATAGGCTTACTGGGAGAAAAATCATAATGATTATGGATCTTTTGGTATTGATTATAAATCTAATGATATTTCTTCTGTTCCACCTGAACATTCCTGTTTTCTACAAGTGGAAAGAGAAAAAAAGGGGTGGGGGGATAAGGAAAAAATGAAGCATATTTTGAGTTGCTTGAAAAGCCTTTGACTGTGTGGACCACAATAAACCCTGAAAAATTCTTAAAGAGATGGGACTACTAGACCACCTGACCTGCCTCTTGAGAAATCTGTATGCAGGTCAGGAAGCAACAGTTAGAACTGGACATGGAACAACAGACTAGTTCCAAATCGGGAAAGGAGTACATCAAGGCTGTATATTGTCACTCTGCTTATTTAACTTACATGCAGAGTACATCATGAGAAATGCTGGGCTGGATGAAGCACAAGCTGGAATCAAGATTACCGGGAGAAATGTCAATAATCTCAAGTAATCAGATGACACCACCCTTATGGCAGAAAGCAAAGAAGAACTAAGGAGCCTCTTGATGAAAGTGAAAGAAGAGAGTGAAAAAGTTGGTTTAAAGCTCAACATTCAGAAAACTAAGATCATGGCATCCGATCCCATCACTTCATGGTAAATAGATGGGGAAACAGTAAAAGACTTTATTTTGGCTCCAAAATCACTGCAGATTGTGACTGCAGCCATGAATTAGAAGACATTTGCTCCTTGGAAGAAAAGTTATGACCAACCTAGGAAGGATATTTGCCGGGGTCCAGCCCCCGCAGGATCCAGGGAAACCTGAAGGAACCGCGTCGGCGATTGTGATTGATTTAGAGAGAGCGATAGATAAGAATGTTGTAAATAAGAAAACAGAGGAGAGAAAGAGGCTGATATTCCTTGGTTTATATAGAGAACCAATAAAACTTCAAGACAAGAAGTTTGCCCTGTTCACGGAGGCCACAGGTGCCCTCCGGGTCTCCCGAGGGAGTGAAGACGAAGAACGTCTTCCCGTTCAGGTCTTAGAAACCCGGGCAGACAAGTGAACGCAGGGAGCCCCCATGCTCCAAAGGATCAGCCTGAAAAAGAGAGGGGGAGAGAGAGAGAGAAAGAAAGATAGAGAGAAGAAAAAACACGGGGTGACCAAGCTTCTGCGAGGCCCCAGAGCTTTATTTTTCAAAAGGTACTTTTATACCTTGCCTTATACATAGGGGGAAATGAAAGATACAAGGTCATACAGAGTCAACCCAAACATTCCAGCAGTTTTGCCATTATCGAAACCATGATTTTTTCTGCATATCTTTCCCACAAATGATGTGTACAGTATCTTCTGGCCTTGGAGGCCTGTGAACATTTATTGATCCTCTTTTGATAAAGGCTGCTTAACCAGAAAACTTATTTTCCCTCAAAGTGTTATTTCTTTATATTTCTAATCTATGTCAGCCTCAGAAAAATGCCAAACAGAGTTACGTTTTCACAGAGCAAAGGTGCAATGAGTTACAAGAAAGAACCAATGAGCTCAAAAGTCTGATATGGTTAAATTCAAGGCTACACGTGTTTTTCTTGCATATTCACTATGTTAACTAATGCATTCCCGGGTGCACAGTGGATAATAGATATGGGAACTTAGCAACAAGCATTGGCTCAATAATGAAATCCTATACCAGCACTAGCACTACTCTAATTTAAACTTTTAACTCTTTTAAAGGCTCTATGTTTCAGGCTTTCCGTGCCTCTCACAGTTGGGAGGCTGTAAATAATCACATGCATAGCTATAAGAGTCTGGATACACTTGCCATGCAAGCTAGAATGCTAACAGAGGGGGTTTGATTTGAAATATTCCTCTCATGTCCAGGAGACTTATCAGCTATAGCTCTAAGTTTATTTTCTCCAGAGAAAGGTGGTCAGGGTTAGCCCCTTGTTAATGTCAGAGGAGTTGGTGAAAGTTATGAAATAGTAAAACAGACAGATTCAGGTTTTGGGGTAGATGCTCAAGAAAGTCTAGGGAGCCGCTTGAGTTCTGAAGCCTTGCTTAACAGTTCTCTTCCACATGGACTTGTCATGGGTGGGATCTCCCATGGCAGCTCCCGGCACATATTAAAAAGCAGAGACATTACTTTGCAAACAAAGGTTCATCTAGTCAAAGCTATAGTTTTTCCAGTAGTTGTGTATGGGTGTGAGAGTTGGACTATAAAGAAAGCTGAGTGCTGAAGAATTGATGCTTTTGAACTGTGGTGTTGGAGAAGACTCTTGAGAGTCCCTTGGACTTCAAGGAGATCCAACCAGTCTATCCTAAAGGAAATCGATCCTGAATATTCATTGGAAGGACTGATGCTGAAGCTGAAACTCCAATACTTTGACCACCTGATGTGAAGAGCTGACTTATTTGAAAAGACCCTGATGCTGGGAAAGATTGAAGGCAGGAGGAGAAGGGGATGACAGAGGATGAGATGGCTGGATGGCATCACTGACTCAATGGACATGAGTTTGAATAAACTCCAGAAATTTGTGATGGACAGGGAGGCCTGGCCTGCTGTTTGGGTTCGCAAAGAGTCAGACATGACTGAGTGACTGAACTGAACTGATTTTGAGTTACTGAATTGTTTGGTGGCTGAGGACAAAGTAGATAGTGCCATATAAAAGTGTTTCATTTATATTCAGGACAGGAAGATTTTTTTCCTAAGTATTTTCCATATTCTTATAACACTGAAACACCTAGATTTTCTTTTTCTTTTTCCAAATGATCATCACTGCTATGAAGAGCCACTGGAGTACAGAGATGTTGTTTCTACATTCTGTCATATGTTGTCAAACATATAAGAAAAAAATTAACTTTAGAATATTCACTCACCCACATATTTACAACAATGTTAATTTTTCAGTTAGTTTTTCTCTTGACTTTTAAAGGGTCATTTGATTATTATTCATCAACGACCTGTTGTCTAAGAAATAATTAACAAAGAGACATGTAGGAGTCCTGTTAAATAGGTAGATAGATTTATCACAGTTAATGACACTCAAAAGTTCATCCAGTATTTATAAAACCTAACCACTTAGTCTGTATAATTTTTTATGACTCCAAGAAAATTTTTTGAACCTGTCATCCATGAGATCACAATTTGCTGAAAATCTGGTAAAGCAGGAAAACTGTTTGGCCTTCACCACCTCAAGAAAGATATGCACTGAATTTTGTCTCTTTCTTCTCCCATGTGTTGGCTGGCCAACTTACTTGTGTTAGTAAGTGTTCTACCACAGACACAATCACATAAACTTTTTGCTTTTCTTCCAGACTGTTGACAACATACATAGGCTGACTCTTTATAACAGTGACCATCTCATGCATTCAGTAAATATAGATGAACTGTAAATGACCTATGTTATTCATGATGAGTAAGCAAGATTGCATTGGACATTCACTGTCACAAACTTTACAAAAACACCAGGGAAATTCTCTAGTGAATGAAAAAAATCACCTGAGGATCAAATATATTATTCAGTCCTCAATAAGAATTGGAGAAGGCAATGGTACCCCACTTCAGTGCTCTTGCCTGGAAAATCCCATGGACGGAGGAGCCTGGTAGGCGGCAGTCCATGGGGTCGCTAAGAGTCGGACATGACCGAGCGACTTCACTTTCACATTTCACTTTCCATTTTCATGCATTGGAGAAGGAAATGGCAACCCACTCCAGTGTTCTTGCCTGGAGAATCCCAGGGACGGGGGAGCCTGGTGGGCTGCTGTCTATGGGGTCGCACAGAGTCGGACATGACTGAAGTGACTTAGCAGCAGCGGCAGCAGCTACAAATGTGAGGTACCTGTAATAGTTAAGTTCATAGAGAAGAAAGTAGAATGATGGTTACCAGGAGCTGGGGGTAGGTATATTATTGTTTAATGAGTATGGAGTTTCAGTTTGAAAAGATAAAAAATGTTCTGAAGATGGATGGTAGTTGTTGCACAACAATGAGTGTACTTAATGCTACTGAACTGTACACCTAAAAATGGTAAATTGTTATTACTATTTTACCACAATAAACACACATGCACTCACTCACTCCAAGGTTTCAAAAGCTTTGCTTTAATTCTTTAGCTCTTTGCTACTGAGTCACTAAGTCATGTCTGATTCTTTGTGACTCCATGAACTGCAGCACATCAGGGTTCCCTGTCCTTCACGATCTCCTTTATTCATTGTAATATTATCACAAGTAAGAAAATATACAATAGGAATAATTATCAAGTACTAAAGATTCATTGCATTAACTTTTTATTGAGAAACATTAAACTGTGGGTCATGTTTAGATCTCAACATCCTAGAGTATAAATATTATAAATGTTTTTGTTTCCTCAAAATTCATATGTTGAAACCATACCCCTGAATGTGATGATATAAGGAGGTGGGGTCTTTAGGAGGTGATTAGGATTCTATGAGGCCATGGGGACAGAGCCCATGGGAATAGAATTAGTAAGTTGAACACAAATCACTATGTTGGTGCAACAATATCTTGAAATTGGGAGGTGTTTTCCCACTGACACAAGTACTATTTTGAATTTTTGTTGCTGTTGTTCAGCTGCCAACTCATGTCCAACTCTTTGCAACCCCATGAACTATAGTACATCAAACTCTTCTGTCCTCCACTAGCTCCCTGAGTTTGCTCAAATTCATGTCCATTGAGTTGGTGATGCTAACTAACCATCTCATCCTCTGCCACTGCCTTCTCCTTTTACCTTCAATCTTTCCCAGCATCAGGGTCTTTTCCAACCAGTTGGTGCTTCACACAAGGTGGCCAAAGTACTGGATTTTCAGCTTTAGCAACAGTCCTTCCAATGAATATTCAGGGTTGATTTCCTTTAAGATTGACTGGTTTGATCTCCTTGATATCTAAGGGACTCTAAAGATTCTTCTCCATCACCAAAATTTGAAAGCATCAATTCTCCAGTGCTCTTCTTTATGGTCTAACTCTCATATCCACACATGACTACTGGAAAAATGATAGCTTTGACCATACGGACCTTTGTCAGCAAAGTGATGTCTCTGCCTTTTAATACACTGTCTAGGTTTGTCATAGATTTCCTTTCAGTTCAGTTCAGTTGCACAGTCATGTCCGACTCTTTGTGACCCCATGAACCACAGCACACCAGGCCTCCCTGTCCATCGCCAACTCACAGAGCTGACTCAAACTCATGTCCATTGTGTTGGTGATGCCATCCAGCCATCTCATCCTCTGTCATCCCCTTCCCCTCCTGCCTTTAATCATTCCCAGCATCAGGGTCTTTTCTAATGAGTCAGTTCTTTGCATCAGGTAAGTATTGGAGTTTCAGCTTCAGCATCAGTCCTTCCAATGAATATTCAGGACTAATTTCCTTTAGAATGGACTGGTTGGATCTCCTTGCAGCCCAAGGGACTCCCAAGAATCTTCTCCAACACCACAATTCAAAAGCATCAATTCTTCGGTGCTCAGCTTTCTTTATAGTCCAACTCTCACATCCATACATGACTACTGGAAAAACCTAGCTTTGACTAGATGGACCTTTGTTTGCAAAGTCATGTCTCTGCTTTTTAATATGCTTTCTAGGTTGGTCATAACTTTTCTTCCATGGAGGAAGCATCTTTTAATTTCATAGCTGCAGTCACCATCAGAAGCCATCGGCTTTCAGCTTTCCTTTAGATTTTTTTAAAATTAGCTATATTTGTAAAACAACTGAATACAGTAGTTTTAATTTTCCTTATCAAACAAGAAAGCAAGAGCCTCAGCTCTCAGCATGTCTGAGATCACCAAACTGGAAGCTTAAATGGTTATTTTGAAAAATTCAGCATTAGATATTTTATTTGTTAAATATTCAAACACAATATTATAGGTTTCTACCTTCTCAGTGGTATCCCAAGTGAATTTGAGAAGCCATTTGCAACAGAAGATAAGTGAAAATTTCTCTTTTGAAAACTGAATTATAAGACAAATATCCTATCGCTGTCAGACATAATACAGAGACACAAGGATGTTACCTGCTTTTAACTTGCATTTAAAAATTCACTTGTCCATTTTTTTTTTTCATTAGGGAAAGTGGCTGAGTTAGACAAACTCTGAATTATATAGTTCAGTAAAGACAGTCATTAGCCAGCATTTTCTTAAGAATTGGATTTCTTTGGAAGATATATGTATATATATATATATGTGTGTGTGTGTGTGTGTGCATACATGGTTTGAGAAACTAGCAAGAAGAAAATAAACATGCAGAGCAAAATATACACACATTTCTGGTGGTCATTTTTTAAAAATTATAAAGCTCAGCATTCATCAAAGTTTAGTCTATTAATAATTTCCTCAGTAGAATATATCTAAGGGTAGAGTTTGACTGATTTTTACAGAAAGAGAACATAAATCTTTCAAAACTGTTGGTAAGAATGATTCATACTTCTTGCTTTTGTGAAGAAATCATTGTGAATGTTAAATTATATTCATTGTGCTGCCTAAAACAGCTTTTCAGTGCTTGTCATGGATTTCAAGGATGTCAGTTACACTCATTGATTTCAAGTACAGTATTTGTTGAAAGCAAATGTGCATATCAAGATTATTCTATGTCTTTTCAAACAAAATATCTGTTTTTTTTTTTTTTTTGGATGGATATTATTTAAAGGGCATTACAACTAGCTATGATTCCCTGGTGGCTCAGAGGTTAAAGAGTCTGCCTGGAATGCAGGAGACCCGGGTCGGGAAGATCCCCTGGAGAAGAAAATGGCAATCCACTCCAGTACCCTTGCTTGGAAAACCCCATGGAGGGAGGAGCCTGGTGGGCTACAGTCCATGGGGTTGCGAAGAATCGGACATGACTGAGTGACTGTATTGCCAAACTTCAAAGTGAGAATAACTTACTAGTTTTCTGGATAAAGGAGTCATTCACCAGTGCCAACTTGGTGGTGATGGATTACTGGTTGAATTGCAGTGGATTTATTTAAATTCCCCTGACAAAGAAAGACTCAGTTAAATGCAATAAATTGGAAGATAAAGAATGGGGAGCAGGAAATAGTATCAACAATTCCAAAGTGTAGGACGAGCTTAATATTATAGTTGTTTTTTAGTCACTAAGTCATGTCCAACTCTTTTTAGACCCCATGGACTATAGCCCATCAGGCTGCTCTGTCCATGGCATTTCCTAGGCAAGAATAGTGGAGTGGGTTGCCATTTCCTTCTCCAGGGGATCTTCCTGACTCAGGGATCGATGCAGATCAGTGCAATACAGAGAGCTTCTTTACCGATGAGCCACAGGTCACCTGATTTTTTTTTTTAAAGATGCAAAGCCTAGGTAGGATGGTAGCTATTTTGTCAGCCAATTTATGTTCTTTTTACTCAATTCATTCTCTCAAAGCTGTTATATTTACTGAACTAAAATAACTGTAGAGAAGCCAATGAATGTTCTTCCGCTGGACTACTAATAATCCTATTCATTGAGTGGGTGTCACAGGTAGAGCTTATTTTTCTGTGTTTGGGTACATTTTCAAAACAGAGGCTCTTAAGTTCAAATTCAAAATAGTCTTTACCATGCCTTGCAAATAAAGAAAATTATTTGGTAATTGGAAAGTGCTCCAGGCAAAAGGATGGCTGGGATATTACTTGGAGGATGTTAATTCCCAGAAGAGGGTAGATAAGCCAATTGCTCTAAGTGATTCCTTTACAATCTTGTTGTTTCCTCTCCCATTATTATGTAAGTGAAAAAGAAGTTTTTAAAAAAGATAAGAAAAAAAAAAAAACAACAACCCCAAAAAACAGCTGTGGAGTGGAAGAGGAAGCAACTCAGAGATACATGTAGTAAGAAAGCCTGGTGGAGGGAGAGGGCTGGAAATAAGGTTTATTCTCAATTAACTCAACATGATGGGGACCTGTCTGGTGGTCCAGTGGTTAAGAATCCACTTGGCAATGCAGGGGATGTGGGTTTGATCCTTGGTTGAGGAACTAAGCTCCCACAAACCTTGGAGCAACTAAGCCCAAACACCACAACTAGACAACCCATATGCCACAACCAGAGAGCACACATGACTCAGTGAAGACCCCAGGCATTGCAACTAAGATCCATCACAGCTAAATAAAATGAATAAAAATTCATCTTGATATACAGGGAGAGGGCACAGGAGTTTTGTTTTCTTTCATTTTAGCATGAATTTGGTAGGCACATTCTTCTGAACCTCCTTCTCTGAATTACATCTCCTCCACTATCAGCTTGGATGCTATTTAACATATTGAATCCCGGGCAGCTGTCCAGTTATCTCCATTCTAAGGACATCTCCATTGTGATAGCCCCTTGAGATTTCTATGAGCTTATTGCTATGGAAACAGTTTTACAGGATTTAAAACCTTAGGAAATGCCTAAAGGTCTGCAACTTGTTTCAGATCCAAAATGAATCTCTCCCTGGCATAACCTACTTAATGCTCTTCAAAGTGAATTAACTGATTCTTTAAATAAAAATCATATTGTTGGAAAACAAATTCTCTCTTGTTCAAACTTCTGAAAAAAAAATACTTTGGGGGCTTCTCTTTTCCTTCTGTTTGAGAGATTTTTTGAATTTTAGAGAGGGTGGCTATGAGAAGTTTTCCTAAATTTTTAGTTCTGGGAATTTTCATAGAAGGAATTTTCAGTTCTCATACAGAATGAGAAGCTCCTGCACAGCTGTCTCTTGTGCCCAAGAGCATCTAAACCAAGGTTAGTAGCACAGGGATACATTAGCTTCCTACTGCTACTGTCAACAAATTACCACTAACCTGCTGGTTTAAAACAACAAATTTAAAACACAGATTTATCTTACATTTCTGTAACAGCAGAAATAGAGACATAGATACAGAGAACAAATTTATGGATACCAAGGGGGAAAGGAGGTCAAGACGAATTCAGAGATTGGGATTGACAATTATACACTATTGATACTATGTATAAAACAGGGCTTCCCAGATGGCTCAGTGATAAAGAATCTGGCTGCCAATGCAGAAGACACAGGAGACTTGGGTTCAATCTCTGCATCAGACACAACAGAGCACATAAAATAGATAATATATAAGAACCTACTATATAGCTCAGGGAACTCTATTCAATGCTCTCTGGTGACCTAAATGGGAAGAAAATCCATGAAAGAGGGGATATATGTATACGTATAGCTGATTCACTTTGCTGTACACAGAAACTAACACGACATTGTAAAACAACTGTACTCCAGTAAAATCAATGCGTTTGGAACCAAGCAGAATACCGTGGGCTCCGCTCCCTCCTCTCCCAAGTAAAAAGGCTCCTCCATGTTTCTTGTCTCTTGTTTGTAGAAAAGCTGATGTCTCCCAGCCCTTCCTGGGTCCCAAAAGAGCAGGTTCAAGCAGTTAAGGATTAGGACAACGAAGTCACAGATTCAGTGTCTAATATACATTTCTGAGTTGTTTTACAGGTATTATAACTGCCACCAGAGGGGAAACGCCAACTGCATGATGTACAGACTGCAGCTGTGATATAAGCTGCTCCATCTTGAGCACAAATGAGTCTATGGTTAGCAGCATTCCAAAAACTGGCCTTAAGAGAATGGGATCAACACTACTGCTCCTAACAATCTGTATTTTTGTGGGCATCAAAATAATTGTAGCTTGTTCTGCTCATATATGTAAATGGGCAACTAAAACGGTCAGCAAAGAGGTGCTTCAAACTATGCCAATATCTTTCACTTTAAATCCTTGATGCCCTTTCTCAGCATAAAGCAGTTATAGGAGACGGCCTTTCATCCCTAATCCCACCAAAATGGAATGATATCTGACAGGGGAGACTTTAAACAGTTCTTTGAGGAAATTGCCCACAGCAGGAAACCTTCTTTCCCGTCAATTTAGCAAAACTACATTGTAACTAACTTTTAAATCACATGCCCCCATGTTCTACTCATTTCCAGCCCAAGCACCCCTGTCAGATCTTATGATCACACAATACCTTGCCTAACTTGTTGGTGTTTTCTGTAGATGAAAGAAATAGAAAAGAAGAATAAGTAATTAATAGATGACTAGATCTCTTCCCTTGGTCCCGCTTCAGGAATCTCACGAACAAATTGTATGAACAAACTGTGTGAACACGATAGCATCTAAAGAAAGATCACAAGAAGCCAACAAGCCTGTATGTAGTGAGGGATGGTGATGACTTTGACCCCCTCAACTCAGTGATTAACTGTGATGACTTCCTTTTTCTTTTAAAAACTTTCATGGCTAAGCAGAATCTTTGCAGATGGTTTTTGGGGGTACTGAGTCTACCATCTCCATAGATTACCAGCATTCTGATTAAAAGCAATTTTCCTTTCTACCAACAACTGTCTCTCAGGTATTGATTTTTGAGCAGCCAGACCTGAGGTTCAGTAACTTGTTGCTTAACTATTTTGGATTCTTCAGAGCAGAATCTGTCTCCTTGCCTTTTCCAGTTCCTAGAGGCTGCCTGCATTCCTTGGCTCCTGGTCCCCCTCCTCCAGCCTCAAATTTAGCAACCTCAAATCTCTCTGAATCTTCTTTCATCACATCTCTTTGACCACAACTAGGGAAGGCTTTCCACCTTTAAGAACTGGTGGTTAGATTTGGACCACCCAGATAATCCAGGGTAATTATCGTGGATTATCCAGGATAATCCAGAGAAAATGTTAGGTATGTTTTTTTTTTAAACTGTAAACCTTATTTTTTAAAAGAAAGATAGTTAACCTATATCTAACAGTGGAATATTTAGGAAATCACTCCTGAATACTTATTGAAAGGACTGAAGATGAAGTTGAAGCTCCAATATTTTGGCCACCTGATGAGAAGAGCTGATTCATTAGAAAAGACCTTGATGCTGGGAAAGATTGAAGGCAGGAGGAGACGAGGACAACAGAGGATGAAATGGTTGGATGGCATTACCGACTCAATGGACATGAGTTTGAGCAAGCTCCCAGAGATGGTGAAAGACAGGGAAGCCTGGTGTGCTGCAGTTTATGGGGTCACAAAGAGTCAGACACAACTGAGCGACTAAACAACAACAACCCTGGCTAATTTGAATTAGTCTAACAACCTCAGATAGCACAGATGATACCACTCTAATGGCAGAAAATGAAGAGAAACTCAAGAACCTCTTGATGAGGGTGAAAGAGGACAGTGAAAAAGCTGACTTGAAACTTAAACATTCAGAAAATTAAGATCATGGCATTCAGTCCCATCATTTCATGGCAAATGGGAGGGGGAAAAGTGGAAACAGTGACATATTTAATTTCCTTGGGTTCCAAAATCACTGAGGACCGTAACTAAAACCAGGAAATTAGAAAGTGCTTGCTCCTTAGGAGGAAAGCTATGACAAACCTAGGCAGCATATTAAAAAGCAGAGACATTACTTAGCCAACAAAGGTCTGTGTAGTCAAAGCTATGGTATTTTTAGTAGTCATGAATGGATGTGAGAGTTGGACCATAAAGAAGGCTAAGTGCTGAAGAATTGATGCTTTCAAGTTGTGGTGCTGAAGAAGACTCTTAAGAGTTCCTCAGACTACAGGAGATCAAACCAGTCAATCCTAAAGGAAATAAACCCTGAATATTTGTTGGAAGGACTGATGCTTAAGCTCTAATACTTTGGCCACCTGTTGCAAAGAGCCAACTCATTGGAAAAGACTCTGATGTTGGGAAAGATTGAAAGCAGAAGGAGAAGGGAATGAGATGGTTATATAGCATCATCAACTCAATGGACATGAACTTGACCAAATTCTGGGATATGGTAGAGGACAGAGGAGTCTGGCATGCCGCAGTCCATGGGGTCACTAAGAGTTGGATATGACTTAGTGATTGAACAACACAACAAAAGATTTGGCTATGAATTAGTAATTACAATTGTCAGGAATTTTATTTTTAAATTTTAAGAAGCTAAAATTTTCTGAAAATTACATTTTTTGGTGTAGTATCTATACATTATAAGCCAAATAACATCAAGTCTGTTTTGAATCCTTGTACATATTTTTATGTAGTTATAACTATTGTATCATTTTCATCATCATGGTTATTAATGTGCAAAATGGAAACGAGCACTTGTGCACCATCTTTATGAGAAACTCTGGGCAATCTCCCCATCTCCAAGTTCTAAACCTTAATCACATCTGCATAGTCTCTTCTGACATGTGAGATAATATATTCACAAGCTTCCAAGATTAGGACATGTATATCTTTGGGCAGCCACTATAACTATAAAGAACAAATCTCAGGAAACCTTTGTAGCAAAGATGGGAGTATGAAAAAGACAGCAAATCAACAGATGTGGTTATAAATAAGATTTAGAGAAATTAGATAAACAAGATACATGGATGCTAACATATTAATCACAGACATTGCTGATTATATCAGACATTACTCTGTTATGTCACTTCAAATACTCTATTAAAGCCCCACCCCTTACTTTCCATATTCTATGCAAATAGTAAGCAGGAAAGCAGGTGTGACTATATTTACATCAGGCAGAGGAGACTACAAGACAAGGAATTTACTAAACATAAAGAGGAATCACGAAGAAGGCAATGGCAACCCACTCCAGTACTCTTGCCTGGAAAATCCCATGGACGGAGGAGCCTGGTAGGCTGCAGTCCATGGGGTCGCTGAGTCGGACATGACTGAGCGACTTCACTTTCACTTTTCACTTTCATGCATTGGGGAAGGAAATGGCAACCCACTCCAGTGTTCTTGCCTGGAGAATCCCAGGGACGGGGGAGCCTGGTGGGCTGCCATCTATGGGGCCGCACAGAGTTGGACATGACTGAAGCGACTTAGCAGCAGCAGCAGCAAAGAGGAATCATTCATCAGGATAAAAGTATCAGTTCAATCATGAAGACATAACAGCCTTATATATGGATGCGTCTAGTAACAGAGCTTCAAGTGCATGAAACACAATTGATAGAACTAAGAAATAAGTAAACCCATAAATATTGGCCTATATTCTAATTTCTTGCATAAACAGAACTAGTGGAGAAAAAATCAATATAGAATTTGAAAATATGAATAATATCAACCAGCCTGACTTAACTGGCATTCACAGAAACCCACACCCAATAGCTGCTGCACTCACGTACTTTTCAAGTGCATATGAGACCATTTACCGGGTTAGACCATACTCTGGGCCATAAAGCAAGTTTCAAAACATTTCAAAGGGCTAAAATAATACAAAGTATATTTTCTGACTAAGCAAGTATTAAAATAAATTTCACTGTAAGACATTTTTTAAAATTACAAATATTGAGAAATGAGACAACATACTTCCATATAACACATGGGTCAAATACGAAAAATTATGAGATGTTTATAATGTTTAAAAACACTTCAAAATGATCTGCACTGGGAACAGAACATATGAAAATACATAAGAGAGGATTTCCCCCATGGTGCAGTGGCTAAGACTCCATGCTCCCAATGAAGTTGATCCCTAGTCAGGGAACTAGAGGCACAGGCTGCAACTAAAGATCCCACATGCCACAACTAAGACCTGGTGGAGTCAAATAAATAAATATCAGAAATGAAATAAAGTACACGAGATTCAGCAAAGCAGTGCCTAGAGGGAAATTTACAGCTTTCAATGCTTACTCTGGAAAAGAAGAAACGACTTAAAATCAATGATATATCACTCCACCTCGTAAAGGCAGAAATTGATCAGAAAATTAAGTGCAAAGTGAGGAGACGGAAGAAATAAGAGCAGAAACAACAGGGAAAATCATGGAATGATGGTATATAATCACTGCTAGCTTTTCTGTTTGTAGAATGTGTGCTTCCTGTTCCTGAAAANACCTCGTAAAGGCAGAAATTGATCAGAAAATTAAGTGCAAAGTGAGGAGACGGAAGAAATAAGAGCAGAAACAACAGGGAAAATCATGGAATGATGGTATATAATCACTGCTAGCTTTTCTGTTTGTAGAATGTGTGCTTCCTGTTCCTGAAAACTCTAGCACTATCAGATAACAGAAATCCTTATTCTTGAGGAGAATACACCAGGGAACACTTCCACTGAACTTGAAGTTATGACTACCATGTGGTCACGTGAGCACATCATGCTGATTGATCAACTAATAGAGAAAAAGTTAGTGTGCTGGTGGGAGCAATTGTCAATAGTCACCACGTGGAATCAGGGGGACTGCTACACAGTGGAGGCAGCAAGGACTGTATCTAGAGACCTGAGAAGTTCTTGGAGCCTCTCTTGGTGCTTCCATACGTGGTGACCACGGTGAACAGGCAACCACGGGAAATATGGCCTGACAGAGACAAAGCAGATCCCTATAGGGAAGACCTGGGTATCCCTACCAGGAAAGAAATCCAAATCAGCCGAAGAGCTGCCCGAAGGTGGGGAGAATCAAGAGTGGATGCTGGAAGAACAGAGACGATGGATATCAAGTATTGCCTCAGGACTTGCCTGCTGGTCCAGTGGTTGAGACCCCATGCTTTCAATGCAGGGGACATGGGTTCAACCCCTGAGACTGTAGCCCAACAGGCTCCTCTGTCCATGGGATTTCCTAGGCAAGAATACTGGAGTGGGTTGCTATTTCTTTCTCCAGGGGATCTTCCTGACCCTGGGATAGAACCCTTGACTCCTGCATTGGCAGGCAGATTCTTTACCTCACCACTGAGCCAATAAGGAAGCCCCCACATACCATGTGGCATAGCCTAAAAATAAAATAAATAAATGAAATAATTTTTTAAAAAGAAAAAAAGTTAAAACAAAACAAAATTTCCTCAAGACCAGTAGGGTTTAGAGATTGCTTCCACTGACTATCTTGGGTTAACTCTTTGTGGAGTTTTTGACTGGCTACCACTATGCAGGGGCTTTGGTGCAGATGGAACTTTAAAGTCAAGGAGAACAAAACATATTTGAGGGGCAGATAGGGTCAACTGCTAATGGCCAGCACATGTGTGCTATTTTATATTCTTTCAGCCCATCTCTCACCCCAGCTACTGCTGCAGAGACCAGTTCCAAGAGGGCATTAACTATCCTGCACCGAGCCTTGCTTCAGGTCCATGCTACATTCTGCCTTCTGTTGCCATCCATGTGATGGCATGGAACTGCCAGTGAACGCCCTTGGCACTCAGGCATCCATAACCTAAAGTGTGTGCGTGGAGGGGTTACTTATGGGACAGATTAACGACAGGGACAGAAGCACCCTCAGAAGGTCTTGTGTGGAGGATGCCACGTGGCAGCGCTGAACTTAATAAAAACCTATTGTCTTATTGACTTCTTATCCTTCTCTGTTTCACTCCACCTGTCCTTCCTTCCTGCTTCCTGAGATCACCTCCCAAGTGAATCGACTTCACAGAGGCCTTTGTCTTAGACTCTGCTTGGGGAAACCCACATGGATCTTTCTAACACAGAATGAATTTCCCCTGGCCACCCAGAGCTGCATTCATTCTTAATTTCCTTTAGAAACCATTCAGTGTCACTGGGAGTTGGTGTGCTTGGATAAGGCAACACCACTTTGGAGAATTTTAGGCTGGCTGACTGCCCTGGTGAAGACTTTCTGCTTTGTTGGCATCAGTGCCAACAAATGGCCCAATTTTTTGAGTTCTTTTCTTTTTAGGAGTTTGAAATAACACAGCTGATTACTTTGAAACAAATAAGCAAGGCAAAAATATAGCTAATCTTTTTAAATTAACCCTGCTCAGAAGGTGCCTGGTACATTTCCAAGGTTTGGTAAATAGCCAGGGTATGAAAGTATTCCTCCTTACCCTTTAGTTACTGTCATTTATTTTCTTTGCTGTTGTACAGTCTTGAAATCTTGTTTTCTTCCCTTGAAATGACAAGAGTATTTTCTTTGGCACAGCCCCAGAGTACAACAACAGCTAAACTTGACGCTATGTGAAAGGGCTGTATTTGTTTAGAAGTTACTCAAAAGGCCGTGAGAGCAGGTGACCTGGATTATAGGAAGTAGCCCCAGGAAACCCAGAGTATTTTCTTTCCTGTCTTTTTGCCAATAGTAATTTTCAATAAGGTCAGGATTTCTTTAGTTGGAATTTCATAGGATGTCAACCACACTGTTTTCTTACAAGCAATTCTTTATCTTTACAAGACTGGGAGGAGGAACTTTGAGGGGAAAAGGATGTATTTAGCTGAGGGCTCAAGTGGTTCCTGATAATCTTCTCAGGTCAATTTTGGGAGACAAAGAGAAAAGACTGACTTCATATATACACATCCATCATACTTGAAGAGAGATCCAGACCCTATTAAGATACAAAATCAACTTCAAGTTTATAGAAATCGCCCCTTGATGAACTCAAAAAGAGGAAAGGAATTAGAAATACAAAGCTGGAAATCAGGAGGCTTGAGAATGAACTTAAGATGGATCCGCAGACATTTTAAACAGAAAGCAGCTCACAATATTCAGTGATTAGTGGCCATGTGTTTTCTAAGTCACACAAGGCTAGACATCCAGATTCCTCGAACTGGGAAAATTGTACAATTTGGTAACATTGATTGCAAGTTGGGGATTGGGGTTCAGAAAAGATGGATAGAATCTGCTATAGTACTTTTGACTATCTTCACTATACAAGTAGGAAATTTCCTGAGTATCACAGATAATATGTAGGAACATTCCCAAACACGGAAGTACATTTTGGTGTTTACCTCACTTTTTGAATCTCATAAAAATTAAGAAAAAATATCAAAGAGTCAGAGCATTTAAGTGGTTTGTTTGTGAGAAATGGTATGTTTCCTGCCATATCAGTAAACAAAGGATGTCACACCTTCATCAGTGATTGCCGCCCTCCAACGTGAGCTGGTGAGCCCTGAGAGAACTCAGGAAGGAAAGGATATCTGCAAAGGATATCTGCATCTAGCAGCCATCAGACTGCAGCCACTCCCTACAGTGAGCCCCGAGGAAACTCAGGGTGTGAAAACACAGGATACTGGCTCCAGATAGCTGAGGTGCATATCAAAGGAATGATTTCATTGAGCCCAGATTCTTTCATCTTCCCATGCACAGAAAAATGCTGAATTCTTTTTGAAAGGAGGACTATTTCCATACCCTTAACTTGAGATATCTGGTTTCAATTTACAAAAATCTTTGGATATTCAGACTACCTGCCCTTTGTTGCCAAACTTCTCTATAAGCTGACCCCTCCCATCACCTCTTTGGAGCAGCTCTCTTAGACTTATTTGAGAAGCTGTCTCCCAGGCTTGAAGTCCTAAAAATTCCCGCTGATTAAAACATAACTCTCAGCTTTCAGGTTGTGAATATTTTTTAAGTCCACATTTATTTTGGCCATGCCATGCTGCATGCAGAATGCAGGATCTTAGTTCCCCAACCAGAGGTCAAACCCAACCCCCGCCCTCCGCCGCTGCCCTGCAGGGAAGCATGAAATCCTACTACTGGACCACCAGGGAAGTCCCTAAGCTGGGGTTGAGGATGATAGTTTACCTTGATGAGTCCCCTTCTTGAATTCTGCTTATAGAATGCACTGTTCTGGTCATATCAGTCCAGTTTCTGCCTTCCAGATTTTTTTTCTTTATGAAATATTCTCTTTACTTACTTCCAGTGAAAGGAAAAAGTTAAAAATTATTAGCAATTCTTTGTTCTGATTTAAGAGGCGAGCCATGACTCATGGAAAAAGGACCTGTTCCCTATCAGATGACTTATAGCCTAGTTGCCTGGTCCTCACAAGAGACCCCCCGGGTAATTGTTTTCTCCTGTTAAAGATTACCTAGAGCATTATTCCTTCAGGAATTGGCTAACCGCCGCAAGGAGGTTAATCAACCTCCTCAGACTTGATGTAATTCCAGACCTGTCTCTGTAAAGGTCAAGCTATGTCCGCCAATCGGTTTGTTCAGAGTGTCTTCGCCCCTCCTATACCTGCTTGCAGCTTTAATGTATAAAAACTGCTTTGTAACTGAAGTCGGGGTTCGTTCGCTCCTTTCGAGGAAGTTCGAACCCCGGCGCGCCGGTTCAATAAACCCTCTTGCTTTTTGCATCGAATTCGAGTCTTGGTGATCTGTGAGGCGACGTTTCCCGAGAATAGGCCTTTCTGGGGCCTAACACCAGGACAATTGTTGGATTCACTAGTCAACCCCAATGGTCCAATTCCAAATATGACCTTCAAGATTGTTTATTTTACTTTTCAGCTCCAGGATATATGTTATCACATATTTCATTTCTGATTAGATTGGCTTTCTATTGATTTTAAGCCTTAAATATTTCTTTTGTTAGTTTATGCCATGTTTACTTGCCTTATTCTCACCCACGAGACAGGATAATCATTATGACCCTCATCTTAAGACATGTAAGTTGTAACCAAGTCTTATAGAAGGTGACCTTAAAAAACAGGTTTATCTTGCAGAGATTAGAATTTTAGAGGCAAGAATGTGAAATTTCCCAGGTTTACTTACCTCATAAGATTACAGAGGATGAAAAATGATGAGTGAATTAACCATTAGTGTCAGCAAGAATTTCTTCAGGAAAAATGTATTGCAAATTTAGAGACACAATACATAATCTTTCTCATTTCACCAGTAAGATAGTGCTTTGGCAATTAAAACCTAAATCATTTTTTTAAAAATAGGGTTGTTTCATTAAGCCAAACAGTTCTTTAACTTAAAGACAACGCTGAAATATTGAGTTGGCCAAGATTTTGGTACGGGAAAACCCAAACAAACTATTTTTAGCCAACCTAATATTTGCTAATGTATAAACAAAATGGCTGGCTATTAAAAAAAAAATTTTGTTCTTCAGTTGGAAGTTTAGGCATCTTCAACAGATGCAAAGCTGGAGCAGAATGAACTGATGATGCCTTTTGGAGAATTAGAAATGTTTCATTCATTCCACTTAAATTGGCTTAAAGAATGTCAGTATTTTCTGAATCTGAAATTCTATTTCTTCTGCCTGCTTCCTTTTTTAGGATTACACAGAATACTTCTTTAGTCTTTTATGTTGTTATCTATAGTCTTCTTCTCTTTTCACCCTGGATCCTTCCATTTTGTCTTTTTCTCTGTTTTACATTTTTAGTGTTTGGAAAAGCAAAACAGAAAAACCACAAAGCTTACCATTTCCACCAAGGATAAATATAAGAACATCCCGGCAGTAACTGTTAAGATCCAGTTTTGAATACATGGATCCGTTGATACTGAGAGGCCAATATACAGTCCTATGAAGGCAGTTAAAGCACTTATAAAATTCATCAGGATGGCAATCTTAACAGGAAGTCCAGAGCTTAGGAGCACAGCAAAGTCTCCTGAAATTTAAGAGAAAAGAAAACAGAATTATCATTTAACCAACGATGCCTTTGTTTGAGTCCTATGCTATTTTATCATGAAATCTGTTTTAAATTTCAGCAATTGGGGTTTATTTTATAAGTAAAATTGAATGGTTGGTTAAAAAAACACTTTCCTATATTTCTCAAGAATTTATAGCCCAACTCTTTATACTTTAGGAAGGTACGTTTCAAAAGTTCTATTCCTTTCACTGTTCCAGGAGGTGGTATATAGTGTGACATACTCTTTACTTCCTAATGTCCTATGACATTTTTACCTTAGACAAATGTAAAATAAAGGACTTGCTGCCCTAGGATTTCTAAATCTTTTTAGCTGGAAACTTGCCAGGCAAAATCCCAAGGTAGTAAACATTATGTGGGTTTTTCTTTTTCTTTTAATTTATGCAGGAGCTTCTGTGGGGAAGGAGAAAATGATGACTTAATAGGAGATTTTTAAATTATTGCAAAAATTGGTTAGGAAAACACATTTTTCCTTTAGAAAATGTTTTACTGCCTCAGTGACTAGAGAAAAATGACCTTTTTCTCTCCACACTTTTCCTCCAAAAGAAGGATGATCTTTTAATCTGAGAGGCTCTATTTCTTAGTTTGGGGGAATTAAGAAGAGGATGAAATTCAATAAAGATACATAATGAATGTTAAAAAGAATGTATATATATGTATAACTGAGTCACCAAGCTGTACAGTGGAAATGAACACAATATTATAAATCAACTGTACCTCAATAATTTAAAAAATAAGAGGGAGTCTGGGGACTCAGTTTTCCTAGTTCTATTGCATAATTAATCTTATGAACAGATCTTAAGACATCCTTGTTGGCCTATCACAGACTGTCACCCACTTCTATTGGTTTTTACCACAGTAGTCAAAAGAAGATCAAACATGGCTCCCAGACCAAAAGTTTTGATGGATTCAGGAAGGACCTTGGAAAAACTCCTTAGAGAGGAACAGTCAGTGATGATCAGTGATAGGACGTTGGGCAACAGACACAGAACTCAAGAGGTCAGGGGTGGCCCAAGTGGACAATAAAAACATGAAAGTGAGATGAGAAAGTGACTACTGAGAAGATCCCTCTCTCAAGGGCACAAGTGTGTCTGGAACCAGCCTCTCCTCTTTCTGGACCCGTTTCAGAAATGTCTACTCCATCTCTTCTTGGTTTCTGGGAGGCAGGATTTTAATTACACAGGTTATTAAGATTATCCAGAAAGAGAGTCTTTTGTGCATCTGCTACCACATGCCTGTCATTTCAATGCTACGCTTGGCTTTAGACATTTTGTATAAATCAGGTTGATGAAACCATGGTTTGGCTTTAATTGAAATGTTATTTTATCTCATTGGCCTGTTTGCTAACATAATGGATCCAATTCCCCTCTTAATGTTTTCCCCACATTTCATATGCAAATTTGGAAGGTTTTACTGATATTCTTCAAAAGGAGGTTTCTCTGAAAGTCTCTCTGCTACAGAGAATTCTCCAGAATCCAAAAAGAGTCACTTCTGGCTCCAAGAAATATAAAGGAGCCTAATTGAATTCTATCTCAAGGTACAGGAATTTTCTTCCTTCTTCTTTGCTTTTGATGGTTTAAATAAATAATGAATGGAAAGTATTCATCTTTCAATTATGTGTTGGAAAAAGAAGGCTAGTAAATCATGGCAAGAAATATATTGGGATTTTCTCAACAAGAAGGAGGCAGTGATTCTTTTCTGACTTACCCATTTCATGGGGAATTTCATGACACAAGATAGCAATAGTCGTGGTCATTCCCGCCTCGGATGAAGATGAGAAGGCTGCTCCTATTACTAGGCCATCTGCAAAATTATGCAGGCTGTCCCCAACCAGAATCATTATTGCTAGCAAGCTAATGGTTTTGCCTAAAGAACAAAATAAAGGTGTGAGAAGTAGTAACAGAACACAACACAGTTCATGGAATCCTTCAGTTACAACCAATCTTCCCTTCCATCCTTGACATTCTTAAATCCCATCAAATTAAGTAACTCTACTTTGTTTCAGCTTTCAAAATAAGTCAGGACTAAAGATGCAATATGGCATGCTTGCAGGTATGGTTGCTGCTTTTCTAATGGGTTCAAGTAATTAGGAAATAAACTATATTTGCTTTTCTAGCCCCCTACTCAGTTTGTGCCAAAAGAAGAAAATAAAAATAATACTGCTATAACTTTCCAAAATATGTTCAATGACCTTTCCACATAAATCTTTTGTAAAGCATTTTTAAATAATTTAAGACCTTCTGGGCAGAATGTCATTAAAATAGAGTCTATTTTCCAAAACTGGCCCCTGAATCAGATTGTTCCTTGTGTCAATTTGCTGGAGTCAACTGCCAACCTCCTGCCCTCTGTGATCACCTCCCTTTCTGGTTGGTGCTAAGAAACCCCCACTGCCCCTTCACTCCCTAAATGTGACTATGATAGAACCGCTGCCAACACTTGTGATTCCAAAGTTAGCTTTGGAAAAATTACTAAATGTTTTGTCTTTCAGAAAAATAATTCAGCACTAGATNTTGGTGCTAAGAAACCCCCACTGCCCCTTCACTCCCTAAATGTGACTATGATAGAACCGCTGACAGCACTTGTGATTCCAAAGTTAGCTTTGGAAAAATTACTAAATGTTTTGTCTTTCAGAAAAATAATTCAGCACTAGATCACTCCAGTACTCTTGCCTGGAAAATCCCATGGACGGAGGAGCCTGGTAGGCTGCAGTCCATAGGGTCACTAACAGTCGGATATGACTGAGTGACTTCACTTTCACTTTTCACTTTCATGCATTGGAGAAGGAAACGGCAACCCACTCCAGTGTTTTTGCCTGGAGAATCAGGGGACGGGGGAGCCTGGTCAGCTGCCGTCTATGGGGTCGCACAGAGTTGAACACGACTGAAGCGACTTAGCAGCAGCAGCAGCAGCAGCAGCAGACCAACTAAATGCCCAGTGAAGTAGAGAGAAGCTGTATTCTTGGGATTCTATTATGTCGTATACATTATCTGATTAAGGAGACAACCAAAGAAATAAACTGGACCATAATGGATTTAATTAATGAAATAATTAGATCATTAATTGGGCTCAAGCTTTTAACAGACAGAATTTCTTTCTGCTTTCAAAAACCTGAAATTGTATATTAGTATTTGGGGTGGAAGCATTAACAAGTACAAAAGTACTTCAGGTATAAACACATATCATGATAGTGAACTACCTAGGTATACCACTTGATAAGAAGAGTCATTAAAATCAATTGCTGTAGTCTAAAAATTAATTAGTCAGTTGATATAAATTGTGTGGCAGGTTTGAGGAGTTGCTATTGTTACTATTAGAACCGCACACAATATCCTAACAATTGGACACCCATAAAAATAGGAGGAGATCATCTCATTTCTGTTATTGGATCTGAGGTGGTGGAGGGACTATATTATAATATGATTTGTTATTTTATTGGGGGAATATGATCTAACATTTCATAACCCACACTGTGAAAAAAGGAACTTCAGTAAACAGCATACTAGCCCAGACTATTGGCCAGGAGGTACGTGCACTGACTGTGTTGTAAAGACATCCCAAGTATTTCACTTCTCAAAATCATTCTTTATTTAGAATCATCTCTGTGAGATTCAGTTCTATCATTCTTGTGGGGTTTCATAATCCATTTTCTTCCTTAGTAAAAATGAGAAGACTTTAGGCAAAGGTCAGAAAAATACAGAATAAATATCAAATTATTGAATTAGAGAGAGTTCTTATTGACATTGCCTGGAAGCTCTCTGAACCTAATAATGCAAACAGGTCACTTGAGCTGTTCCTGCCAATATTCAGAAGTAAAGCTCTTCTTTGTGGGGGGGAAAAAAGCAATTGAAGGTAGTGCATTTGACAATGTTGTAGCATACAAATAAATTATGATTCCCAATTTCTGTGTGTATGCCTACATGCAGTTTTGATTTTAATAGCATATATTCAGATGGAAAATTTTTACCCAATTTATACTCTGCCAAGAAACAGTCCAACCTATTTTTGTAGCCTATTATTTTACTATCACTGATATGGGGTTATAAATGTCAGATCATGACCATGTAACAAGCCACAGGCAAATATACATATTTGCATATAAGCTATAAGGAACACAATGTGCATACTGGTTAAGACAACTGCAACATTATTCACTGGAAGATAAGACAAGCATGCATTGACAAATCAATGTACTCACTATAGAATTATTGATAATATTCAATATTTTTCCTTTCCTTAGGAACCTGGCAGTCATACTGAGTTCCACATTTCGGACTTATCAGAGGTTTTCCATGGTGATACATGGATTGGATATGGTATCGTGTTGCTTTTTGTTTATTTAAATCAGACTGTGGATAGACCTTCACATCCTGAGCTCTACCAATGAGGTAATAAAAAACAAGGAATCAAATATTTGAAGTTAATTCAATATGTCCCTGGCAAAAATGGCAGTTGGGTAATCAAATTTGGATTTGTCCACTGTTCATTCTGTATGCCAAGCTTCATATCTGAAGTGGAAAGATATGAGGCCTACAAAACATTTGAATAAGACCATCATTATTCCCTGAGCTAGCAACCAGTCTCTGCTCCTAATTTGACTTGGTGTGGCCTTTCCTCTTCTTTTTTTCCAAAAACAAATACAAAGAAATGTCTCTAATATAACTTCTAAGTGCCAGGCATTCTAACATTTCTTCTGGAACTAAAGATTCGGGAGTTAAAAATATCACTAGAAATGTCCTGAAAATAGAATTGGAAGGACTATGTAGTTATATATTTTGAATCACAGAAAGAAATTACAGGATTTAAAACATCAAACACATTCCAAATAGTGATTGTTACCATCATGTTCATTGCTCTTAGCATTTAAATCCTCAAACACATTGCAAACTAGGGATAAAGACCATTCCTAAATTTATTCCCTGGTGCATAAGAAAGTGAAAGTGAAGTTGCTCAGTCATGTCCAACCAACCCCATAGACTGTAGCCTACCAGGCTCCTCTGACCATGANTTAGCATTTAAATCCTCAAACACATTGCAAACTAGGGATAAAGACCATTCCTAAATTTATTCCCTGGTGCATAAGAAAGTGAAAGTGAAGTTGCTCAGTCATGTCCAACCAACCCCATAGACTGTAGCCTACCAGGCTCCTCTGACCATGAGATTTTCCAGGCAATAGTGCTGGAGTGGATTGCCATTTCCTTCTCCAGGGGATCTTCCCAACCCAGGGCTCGAACCCGGGTCTCCCATATTGTAGATAGACGCTTTACCATCTGAGCCGCCAGGGAAGTCCATACATGGTGCCAAAAACATCTATTTCTTGAATGGATGGATGAACGAATGAATGAATTTGAAAAAACTATAGGAATGCAGGCCTGAGATAATGATCACAAGGAAATCGTTGGTGCATTAGCATTCCTTACTCAATGCTGTGGTCATGGTCAGTGACCTACCCTGTCTAAAGAGGGGTCTTTTCATTTGCATAAAATGGATATTAATTATTACTTCAGTAAAGTGTAAGAGGATTAAATGAGATAATCCATGTCATGTGTTTAGCATTGTGTCTGGCATATAAGGACTCAATACATAGCTCTCTTTCTTATTAGGTAACTTACTCTGGTAGAATGGGAGTAACTCGCCATGACTACTTAACAATAAAATATTGAGAAGTATGTTTACAAAAGGGTAATATCAGAGAGAAAAATGGGGCAACTGATGAAAACCAACATGGATCTTTAAAAAAAAGCATTTTAAGAATTATTCAGAAGCATGAGCAAAAGAGAAACAAGTCCTATCCACAACTGGTAAATCAAATTCAGAAACAGGGGCATTCCCAGAAAGAAAAAGATTGGATGTAAATTATACAAACAAGTGAATTTTAGCATAAGTTGTGAATAATGAACTGGCACTGATTTGAACTTCACCATGCTAATAACGGTATCATAAAGGAGATAAAACATTTGTGATGAATTATCAGTAGACTGTGATAGAAGACAAGAAACCAATCATGATGCGGAACTTCATGGGAAGTGAAAGGTTCAAATCACCACATAAGCAGGATTTACACCTGTGGGGGATTCATGTCGATGTAAGGCAAAGCCAATAGAGTATTGTAAAGTAAAAAAAAATAAATAAATAAACAGGAAAAAATTAAAAATTAAAAAAAAAAAAAGCTAATCTAAAAAAAAAAAAAAAAAGGCAGGATTTTAAAGAAGCCTTGATAACCACATAAGTATTTATACTAATTTAAGTTTCCAGAGGGCTTCCTAGGTGGCGCTAGTGGTAAAGAACCCATGTGCCAATGCAGGAGACAGGAGACACAGGTTCAATCCCTGGGTTGGGAAGATGCCCTGGAGGAGGGCATAGCAACCCACTCCAGTATTCTTGCCAGGAGAATTCCATGGACAGAGGAGCCTGGCAGACTACAGTCTACAGGGTCGCAAAGATAAGCAATGAGGGAAAACATTTTTAAAGACTGGAGTAAAGTTGATACTAATGGTAGTAGTTTTCAAAGGTAGGAATAGAAATGAGCCCTTATTTAAAATTTCATTGTAAAAGTTTTAATAATGAAATACATACCTACCTAACAGGAAATGGATATGGTTTTGACATATTTATTTCAAAGGAGATATAACCTTTCCTTATGGCACTTCCTATATTTAATGTTTGGATTTTTTAAATTGGTACTCACATTTTCTGTTGGGAGTGTTCAGACTAGGTATAGGGATTTCAGCTGCTTGTGCATCTTCTGGGCCTTTCTATTTTAAATTAAAAAATAAAATAGGAAAGATAAGCAATAGTCATCATTTTATTGAAAAATGAAACATCTTAGAAGTTATACTGATTATCAGAAGACTTTTTGATCCTCTGAAGTATATGAGAATTTCTAAATTTCATAGACAAACATAGAAGGTAGAGCCGAGACTCTGCAAGCACGTTTTTTTCCACTATCACATTTAGATGAAAATAGCACTCTTACGTAGATCAGAGTCTTCCATAGAGCGCTGGAAGCTACCTAGATCATCTGTAATTCACTCTTAAATTATGAAAGCCAAAAGTTGTAGGAAAAAAATCATTCTTGACTCCTGACCAAAGTTGACCCTGTTCCTGTATGGCAGATCGTGGATCTAGAATTCATCTTCTGATCTTTAAGTGGATTGTGGAGAAGAAGCCCTTGTAAACCTAATATTTTAATTCATTCATTGTAGCATAAGATGCTGTTACTGTTGTTTTCCAGTCAGTAAAAAAGAAAATCTTACTCGTTAATAAAGGAGATCCACAAACGTACTAAAATAATATATTTGAAAAGGTCTTTCATCCTTGCACATGGCAGGGAAGTGAGATTTTGAAATTGACTTCTAAGAGTTGAGATGATATGATTTCATTTCAGAGACTGACTCATTTTCAATTTCAGGAAAGTCACTTTCTCTCCTTAGGCCTCAGATTCTCATTCTAGCATGTGAAAAGAATCCTTCATGTCTGTCTATGGAACAGTTTTAGAAGTATACTCACATTACCCAAAACTGTGGAAACTTTGAGACAAATTTCACTTGAGACAAGCATCTTCTTTAAAAAAATACAACAGAGAAGGTAAACCTAACATTCAAATGTTAGAATAACAACAGTTATTCAGAAGATGTAATGATAGGCTAATTTTGGAGAAGGATGGCTGAGAAGAGGGGATCTAAAGGATTAAAGGAGGTAGACAGGACTCTTGCCTGAAATTGATGGATCTAGAAACAAAAGAAAAATATGTAGATTTTAAATTACATCATATGAAAAGCTTGAGTATAATCAGAAGAGTCTATATTCTAATAAAAGACAGGAGTTCAAATATTTATTCCAGGATTTTTTTCCCTCAAAAAGCTCTATATTGTCACACTATGTAAAGGAATTTACAGGCAAACATCCTTTGATGATTGGAAGGATTTGTGAGTTCCTCTCCTTCCTTAAAACACAGGAAATTGGACCCATCAAACAATCCTAAAAGTTCATGTTATTCTATCTCTTTCTAGGGTGATCTTACAGCTTAAAGAACAAAAGAAATGGTGAAATCTCTTATTAGTGAGATAGCACAGTCAAATTGTTCTAAACTCATTACGTTAGCATCAGAATTTTGCTTATTTGGATCCTGGGGCTCTGGACCCTTCATTCACACAGAAAGAATGAGGTTACCATTAAAGTGATTGAAAAACTAATCTCGGGGCTTTCCCTGGCTGTCCAGTGGCTAGGACTCAGCACTTTAATTGCTGGGGCCTGGGTTTAATCTCTAGTCAGGGAATTAAGATCCTGCAAGCTGTTCAGTGCAGCCAAAAACAAACAAAACAAAACAAAAAGTGTGATCTCAACTTGAAGTTATCTTCTTTCAAACCACATGTGACGTATCTAAACACTAAGCACAACAAGGCTTTTAAAGCTATTATTTTAAAGCAATGTTTTGTGTTCACATCTCTGAATTGGCTGTAACTCTGCAATCTACTCCCAGACTTGTATTTTGCCAGGTTAATGTCTCAGGAATAGCTGGCTTCTCTTCACTCAGGAATCTACCCTTGAACTGTAACGCCCTCACTCAAGATCAGGGTTATGGGAGGCATGTTTTCTAACTGTGATATACTTTCATTTTTTTCCTGTTCCTTTTCGTATGACTTTAAGAACTAGAATGAGAATATTGTTTTGAACTTGACTGGAGGTTGTGTTTTATTAATTAATTGTTTTTAGTTGGAGGATAATTGATTTATAACTTTTTGTTGGTTTCTGTCATACATCAGCATGAATCAGCCATAGGTATACATATGTCTCCTCCCTTTTGTTTTGAGAATTCACACAGAAGAACTTAGTCGTGAAAAACTCAGTGTAACAAAAGGCACTTAACTATGAAACATCTTCTTAGGCAGAATCACTCTCTCCTACATCACAAAATGAATGCCCCACTCCTAAATGCTCTAGTTCCTTGCTCAACATTTATGTGGCCTCATCTAGTCATGACTAAAGGATTACTCAGAATGGAGAAATCTCAAGGTCAGCTGGTTTATGAAAACTTGTAAACACAGTGATGAAGGATATGTATATTATGTCAATCTGATCCACATGTGTTTCAAAGAGGTGCAGATAGCAGTGACTTGAATCTATGGAAAATGCACTTGCCCCTTGAAAACAGCCTTCAGGTACTTGACAAAGTTTTCCAAATAGGATTTATCATGATCAAGAATAGGCAAATCAGGAGGGGATTCTACTTATCTAGCCTACTGATTTTCATCTATTTATCAAGGAATAAAAGAAAGAAGGTGATCAAATCAGAAGAATACTTCAGATCAGTAACCTACCAACTGAATAGTTGAAGCAGATTTGCCTCTGCCTGACTGGTCACTTAATTCAGGGTTGAATGCAAGATGGTGGGAATGCGCCACATGCCCATTAACCAATGACATGCCCTGCTGGATGAGGATGGTTTAAAATTAGTGCTGAAGCCAGAAGAACACAGGTGCAGCCTTTGTCAATTCCATGGCTCTATTTAACATTTTGTTTACTGGCCAAGGAGGTAGATGACACAAAAAGATTACTGGGAGAATTTCATCAGGATAAACACTTGCTAAAATGGAAAAGCACAAGACTGTGCTGAATATCATGCATATTCTCAGTGCTTGAAGAATGCAACCTCAAAAATTTTAGTCATGATTTACAAAGGTTGAACAGTGGTAGTTTTTATATTGTCACTTTTATTTCCCACAAAATTAAATTACGACTTCCTTCAGATGGAGAATACTATCCAAAAGGATGATAACTGAAACTGTATTACACCCTATAACTACTAAATTAATATCTCCAGAAAGACTTTCACCAATTAGAGTACATGTAGCTTCTAAAATATTCACATTCCTTTTTTTTTTTTTTACACAATATCATGCATCTTAAAATTACATTCTTAAAACTCATTTTAAGTTCCCTGACAAGTCCAAGAACAATCTGAAAAAAAAAAAGTATAATTTTTAGATATTCAGAATTTACTTCACTCAGTTCCATCTGGTTACATTACACATAAGTCGATATATTGGCTTAGTAAATTAATTTTCCAGTCCAAGAATGGTAGTCTCTTGTGTGTAAATGGGGATCCTTTAGTATTGTCTTTGGTGCTTAGTTAGATTAGAACTCCTTTTGTGGAGGTTAAACCCCTAAGCTTTGAGAGGAAGGGTTGGGATTGAATCTGCCATTCCTAATTCCTGAATTGTTATAGATAGCATTCTACTTGACCCCATGCCAAAGAACCACTTTGATTCATTAAAACAGAAATTATTTTACAGAATTTCATTTAAAATCTATTGCGAAAAGCTTCAAATATACAGAAAAGCTGAAAGAATTATGATGTCAACATTCAGACACTCACTACCTAAATCCTACCATCAACACTTTATACACCTATTTTATCATCCATCTATTTATCTACTATCCTTTATCCATCCATAAACCTATTTTTGATGCATAAAATAGAAATTTTTAATAAATCTAGGAAAGATAAACAAAAAGTGCTGACTAATGTTTGCCCTAAGACAACCATTTTACAGCTACATGAATAGGTAGAAAGTTAGAAAATAAATAGAAAACCATGAAGACTGCAGAATTGCAGGACTTTGTAGGGAGTTTATTTTAGTCTCCTGGAGTTTTTTTTGAAAGCATTTACCTTTTCAAAACATCCCACAGAACTGTTCACCAATTCTCTTATAGGGTCATATATAAGAGCAAGAGGAAACAAAATCTATATAACAGCCACACTGCATATTACATGTCATCATAAATGTAGAAATTGATTAAAAAAAAAAACAAACAGTCACTGTAAAAGCAATTACTCAAGCGGGGAAAAAAAAAAAAAAAAGAGTTGCCACCATTTCCATTCCTGAGTTTCTTGTTTTCATAATTTTAAATGTTATCCCCTAGAGGGGGGCATGGCAACCCACTCCAGTACTCTTGCCTGGAGAATCCCATGGAGAGAGGAGTCTGGCAGGCTACAATCTATAGGGTTGCAAAAAGTTGGACACAACTGAAGCCAATTAGCACACACACAAGATAGAAAGAGATGTGTGGTTTTATGAATTTTCAAAATTTTTGTTTGCTTTTTGTTTTGAGTTAGGTAAAGATATCCAAAACACAGATTCGTAGCTAGACCTTTAAACCCCCTCATTCTCAAATATGAAATAGTCTATTTCTAAATTAGCCATGAAGGCCTAAAACAGGTGATAACAAGTATAGTAATGGGCCAGCAACAGATGTTTGAAAAATTAATAATCCTGCTTATAGGGATGCTGTCTGTCAGAATGATCTATGCATTCTAGAAATCAGAGCCTCACCCCTTAAACAGACAATCTCATGAAGATGCCAATTACTTTTGAACAAGTAGCTCTGAAATAAAAGACAAATATCATGAAGCTCTAAAGCAAAAGATAAATAAAATTCAAAATATACCTTGGCACTTGGTGATACAAGAAGAGTAAAACATTTTTCTATTAAGAAAAATCCATGGATGCCTCCAATTAATCCCAACAGTTTCCAAATATGCCCTTTGTTTTCATAGAAATGTCCAAACTCTGAGGTTTCCTGCATATGTAAACCAAGAATCTAAAAAGAAAAGACAGACATAAATTTTGGTGACCTAAACATAAATGGGTAGATCCATTGTTGAATATATTCAATTTCCATTTTGGGGAACCCCATGACAACACCTGAAATCATTCACAGCCAGTTTACTTCTAAACGTATGAATCCTTCCACTATATGATTTACTCAGGGTCAAATAAGATGTGAGAAAAGAAAACAGAGCTTTGAATAACCTCTGCCAAAGAGTAGACTAAAGCCTAAGCTTATCTCAGCAAGTGTGGCTTAAGTTTTCATACATTCTCCGTCCTTCAGCTGAATGTTTTTCAGTTCAATCTGTCCCTATTTATACAACAATGCCCTATAACAAATCATTGTTTTTTAATATCCAGAACAAATATAAAGATACATTTCATCCAGGGTTTATTCTCCCCATGCCTTATAGCAATTAAAACTGTTAATCAATGTTCAAATAAGTAAGAAATCCACCTGAAAGATTTTTTTCCATCGAGTATGCCCAGCAACATTGTCAGCTCTTTGGGACATAAAATGATACCAGAAAAACATTAGAAATTTTCCTTGGGTTGACTCATCCCATTGGTTGACTCATCCCATTGGTTGACCTCATGACTTCTTGTGAGCAAGTAAATTATAATGTATCATATTCCCTTCATAGGAGAGGATACTTTGGGAAAAAATTCAGTGGTCTCCACATTTAAGATGTTACTGATCATTAATTTAAAAAAGAATTTATCTGTGTATATGTTCATATCAATGTGTATAGATATTTATGTATGTATACATGTAGGTGTATGTGTACATGTGTGAGTATATGTACAGAACTCCATGTACACGTTGAGTGTATGGACATCACTAAAAACAAACACATATTAGCCCACTTTTTTTAAAAAAGAAATTTTTTTAATGTGGACCATTTTTAAAGTTCTTATTGAGTTTGTTACAATATTGCTTCTGTTTTATGTTTTGCTTTTTTGACCATGAGGCATGTGGGATCTTAGCTTGCCAACTAGGGATAAAACCCTCACCCCCTGCACTGGAAGGTGAAGTCTTAACCAGTGGACCAGAGAAGTTTCCACATTTTCTTTTGGTAAAGACATTGAAGGACACTCCCCCAATATTTGTGATTACCATTATTTCACAAAACAAGGACACTGTAATGTCACAAAAGAAACAGGAAAACCTCATAATTTCAGAGTAAAATGTAGTTCTTAAAGTAGAATCAACATAGCTAGTTAAAAGAGGAAATGATGCCAGCGGGATTTTTCTCATTTCTATGCAGACCTTTAAACACTTGCCTTGGATCACGTTCAGGAACCACTGATTTTTCTAGCTTTCTGCCACACTGGTATTGTGTCTGTCTTCCTCTTCTTGATAACCTCTGTCCTCTCTTTCTTCAAGTAAAGCAACTGCCTTCTCAGCTACGGTTCCCTCTGTAATATATCTCCGTAGGGCCAGTTGATTGTCCCACCCAACCCACATCCACCCCTCCTGCCTTGGGCTCTGGGCTTTCCCAGTGAGGGAGACCAGGGAAGTCTTAAGATCCTTTTGCTACTTCCCAGTATCCTGGGCTGTGAAGAGCTCTGCACCCACTACAGTGACATAGAAACAGGCTTCAGCCACTGCCTCAAGCAAATAAACCCTGAAATATTTTCAGAAAATTAGATTACCAGGGAGATTAAAACTAATAATGGTTTGTTTCATATCGACAATGCTCACTTTGCAAATTTCAGAACATCTAATAATTTTTGAGCCTGTAACCAACAAGAGGGACCCTGGAGGAAAATGCCAGAGGCTTATGGAAAGTTTTAAGATCTCAGATTTTTTGAGAGGAGGGGGAATCATTTGCTCATCATGATCCATCATAAGAGATCTCAGAAGGAATAGATAACCTCATCTGAAGACCCTTTTCCCTGAACTCTTGCATCTCAGGTCCTAACCCTTCCATTTCTGACAAATAAAGAGCCTCCAAAGACTTCAACAAAGAGCCACCTGCTGGAAATTGCCTGTTTCTTAAAGGAAATCTATGGCTCAGGGGTGAAGAATCCACCTGTCAATGCAGGAGACATGGGCTTGATCGCTGGGTTGGGGATATATTCTGGAGAAGGACGTGGTAACCTATTTCAGTATTCTTGTCTGGGAAATCCCAAGGACAGAGGACCTGGTGGGCCACAGTCCATGGGGTTGCAAAAGAGTTGGACACAACCTAGTGACTAAACAAACAAGAAAAACAGACACTAATAGTTGAGCAAGAAAGAGAAATTCATTTTAATGGTTCAAATGAAGGCAATTGTAATGATGATACCATGACAGAGGTGTGGGCAGGGTCAAGGGTATGAATGAGGAATAATGAGACACCCCAGAGACTAGCAACCCCAGGAAACCATTACCACTCTGAAGGCTGAAAGGGCAAAGGGCAAAGGTTGGAAATAATGTTACTGAACTTTAATGGGGGTGGAGCTAGGGACCCATGGGAGCTGTAATATTGCAGGTAATGAGCTGCTTCTAGAGACAGTGTCAGAGGGAGGGAGCAAGGAAGAAATACCCCTGCCATTTTCCCCTCCTACCCTGGCCTTTCTGTGGTGTCCCCACTGGGTGAACACAAACAACAATCCAGACTGCAGGGAGCTGAGGGGATACAGTCTTCTGGGGCAGAACACACAGCGGAGAAGAGCAGAGAATGGATCTGATGAGGTTGGGGGCCAGCAGAGAAAAACCGGTATGTCTTATAGCCCATTCATTTTTATTTACAGATACTCACCCTTCATGAATTTTCCTTAATAGTGACAGGGACAGAATAAAGGGAAAATGTAGGTGATTATATAGTTAATTATACTACAGGGGATTGAAAGTAGAAAAAAATATGGGAGACCCTTATAAGTTAATGATTACTCAAGAGAGCAGGTTTGCTTAACCACAAAACCAAGCAGACTTGTTTAGCAAAAAAAGCATGCAATAGAAGCACAGGACATGCCCCCCCAAACAATAAAACAATGGTGGCACGAGACCCACATCCTGCTCGATGAGCTCAAAAAATTAATGATCCCTAGGACAAAAATCAGTAATTTAGGGACTTAGCTTGAGCACGTAGGGACAAGAAAACTCTCCTGCCCAAGCTGGAGGAGGAGCTGATGATGGAAGCAAGACGTCTACTCAAGGAAATGTTCTTCTCCCCCTCCCCCTTATCCTTTGATTATAAAACCATATCCCAGTAAGTTCTCAGGGTGTGGCACCCCCTTGGAATCCTCACAAGTATCCTATTTTAATAAATCACATCTTATCTATCACTTTGCCTCTCACTGAATTCTCTTCTGTGCTGAGACATAGAGGACTGTGGTACCAAAGCTCTTTGGAGCCCCAGAAATGAAACCCAATGGTTTCAATAGGAATTTGTATCTGATCACCTGTTTTTTAATTTCAAAAATAAGAATAACCTGGTGAATCGAATGACTGATCATCTCTTTTCTCCTGCAAGGGCTTTGGGGAAATAGCAGTGATTTCCAAGGAAAACACTTGCCACTGTATCTATGTATCCAGGTCGCTGTGAAATTCTTCATCAGTTCCATTCAGTTCAGTCGCTCAGTCGTGTCTGACTCTTTGCTACCCCATGAATCGCAGCACGCCAGGTCTCCCTGTCCATCACCAACTCCCAGAGTTCACTCATACTCATGTTCATCGAGTCAGTGATGCCATCCAGANTCTATCCATGGGAGTTTCCAGGCAAGAGTACTGGAGTGGGGTGCCATTGCCTTCTCCGTAAGAACTATAACAGGTGTTAAAAATTAAGTATGCACACATTCCAATTTCCCTCCAATCTTCCATTTCAGCAGAAACAGCTTATTTTCCCATGAGAATGTAAAATAATGGTTGGCCAAAAAGTTCATTTGGGTTTATGAACTTTCCCAATTCCCTGGATGGGGAAGATCCCCTGTAGAAAGAAATGGCAACCCACTCCAGTATTCTTGCCTGGGAAATCCCATAGACAGAGGAGCGTAGTGTGCTATAGTCCATGGGGTCACAAAGAGTTGGACATGACTTAGTGACTAAACAACAACACTTATGTAGGTCACCTATACACTGGGTAACTTATTCCCCTACAAGGCACAGCAGTGATGGTCAGTGAGCTGACAGCTGTCTGGATTTCTCCTGTAACAAAGCCATTGACCTCCCTGTCCAAGTCCAAGGACTACATATTCCCAAACAGGCAGTAGCTTTCAACATCCCCATCCACTGAGGGCCGGCAGTATGTCACATGCCAGGAAACAGCCCATGGAAGCCATCCCCCGACCTTCCCCCAGAGAAAAAAACACAACTCCAATGAAGAAATTATTGCTTATCTACCATGCACACAGGCAGCGCTTCTGGGTTGAACTTAATGAGTTTTCAGAATGCAAGGCACATAATGGTGACCTCGCTCTCTTGCATTGCTTTTGGAAAGAAAACTCTTCTAATTAGCCTTTCTTCCCTTCAACTTCCTGACAGCCACTGTATTCTCTGTCGGGCAATGACTCATACTACAAATGTACCCAAATGTTTGGTCTCTTAAAAAAGATTGTGAATAGAGAAAGGGTATTTCCTTACCTCCACTCTTCATCAAGATGCACTGCATTGCAATCTTTNTTCAACTTCCTGACAGCCACTGTATTCTCTGTCGGGCAATGACTCATACTACAAATGTACCCAAATGTTTGGTCTCTTAAAAAAGATTGTGAATAGAGAAAGGGTATTTCCTTACCTCCACTCTTCATCAAGATGCACTGCATTGCAATCTTTTTTGGTAGACATCTGTCTAGCTCGTATCCAAAAAGATAGGTCAGTTCATTAGGTTGTTGGGGCTGCCTTGGTGAGGAGACTTATCATTCATTTATTTATTCATTCATTTCTTATAAACTTTTGAGTGTCTAATCATGCTCTCTGAGCCCAATACTGAACAATGGTGACACAGAGATAAAGACTCAAGCCCTGCCCTCAGGGATCTGTGCACCGTATTCAGCATCCCCCTACTCACTTCATTAGTGAAGTCAGGCCTCTGGGAAGCCACAAGAAGGTTCCCTGCTCTCTGTCTTTCCAGACCAAGTCTTCTGCCCAGCAATCATTGAAGAACAACCCAGTGAACTGTTCAGTTCAGTTCTGTCTTTAAATTCAATGTCTCACCTTATATCTTTGGGTTCTTCCCTTCCCCTCACATTTTTTTTCAGTGTCAGTAAAACTTATCATTGTTTAGTAACCTTTGCCTATTATCCCATTCATGGTCTCCTATCACTCACAGGTGATTCATAGTTTATAATTATAATTTAAATGAATACACATCTAAGTAGATTTTGCAAAAGAAATTTTTGTAAATTGTTCCCATTTAATAGAAGCCTATGGTGATGTCTTTTGTTACTATACCCCCTTTACACCTCAAAATTANTTTCTCCTGGCAATCTTGATTCCAGCTTGTGCTTCTTCCAGCCCAGTGTTTCTCATGATGTACTCTTCATAGACAACAACAATGGCTAAACATAAACTGAAACTAGAAACACTCCAGATGAAATGGAAAATAGTGGCTCACCTGAGGGATGAGATGGAGCAGAGCATCCCCAGAAAGTGTCCCAACAGCCAGGCCCACAAACAGCTGTAAAATGAGCGTGTAGTTCTCCTTGCAGCTGTGGAAAAGGATAAGTGTTGTCCCAAGCGTGGAGCCCAGCGTCAGCAGCATCACCGCCACAGTGCTGTAGCCATATTCTAAGTTAAAAAGAGATTGCAAAACCAGTCAGAGCCCCCTGTGAGTGCTTCTGCCAGTGACCATGGTAAAAGAATCCATCCTATGCTACAATAGCTAGGGATACAAAATTGTTTTGTGAGTGCTATATTGGATTTAAGGTTTTAATTTGTAAGGAAAAGAGTTTTACTAATTCACTCCATTGTTTTGAAGTTACCCTGATTTCCCCTTGTTAATAAAATAATCGCTGTAGCAAGGAGCTAGCTTACCTCCTACCCTCAAAGAAAATAATTTCTCTTGCTTTAAACTTGGGACTCCCCTGGCTGTCCAATGGTTGAGAATCCGCCACCCAGTGCAGGGGATGTGGGTTCGATTGCTGGTCAGGGAACTAAGATTCCACAAGCCACAGGGCAACTAGACAAGACAGCAAACTATGACTGCTGAGCCCCATGCACTCTAGACCCAGGAACTGCAACTAGAGAAGCCCCCACAGGCAGCAAGGAGAGAAAATTCCACACGCTACAGTGAAGACCCAGTGCAGACAAAACAATTAAAACTAAAAAACACACTACAACCTTCACAGACAGACAGCGGTAATATTTGTCATCTAACCACATTTAAACCTTTCGAAGGCAAGAAGCAGTGGGACAGAAAGAGCATGCGGTCTGGGCCACTGTAGATCTGTATTTGTGGACAAAATGAGTACTTTCTTCCAAAAGGTCTCAAAATTATTTGTAATATCAGAAGTTTTTACTATTCTCTGTGACTGAAATGAGTGACTGCATTTGTAAAAAACTAATCAATGAATGAATAAAGGATGATAATATAAATGTGGACAGCCTAACTTTTCAATTATTACAATAATTTTTATGACCCCTAAAATATACTCCATATTTCTAGGATTCTATATTTTTTAAAATATTCAGAAAGTACAAATTTTCACAATTATTCCAACAGAAACAAGCATGTGGAAATAGAGAAGAAATAAAAGAGTAAAGGAAGAAAGGAAAGAGAAAGATTAAAACAGAAAAAAATGGCTTTCAGAGTCAAGTGTACATTATTTGGGTATAAACCATATTCAAACACCATTTTCCACTGGTTATAGATATTCGTGGCAAATACTCTGTTTCAACTTATTTAGAAATTACTAACTTGTTTGTAAACAATGAAGATAGGTCATTACCACATTAAATTATCATTTCCTTTTATAACTACAAATAAGTGACAAATTAAATTGAACAATTCAGTTATACTACTTAAAGCCCACTGAAGATTTTAAGAAACTACTCTCTTCAAGTTTGTTATAATTGAAGATGTTCCATCTTCATCATTCTTGTCCTTTTCTGGAACGTTGACTCTCTACAGTAGATCGTGTGAATGACACTAGCTAGTAAGATGATAATAGGCTTGTAATGTAAAGAGGACCTTTATTAAATTATACACTATGCCATTAAACAGAGATTGAACATTAAAACGAAGTTGGTAGCATACTTAGGAGGCCAAAAAACTTTCACACTTTGATTTTCTTTCCCACTGTTACCACAACTCCTTTGCAGCTAAGCAACCTTTACAAATGGGTTGTTCTTCAGTGGATATACAGTTTCAGATTTGCAAAATGAAACAGTTCTAGAGATCTGTTGCAGAGTCAAGTGAAAATATTTAACTGAACCACACACTTAAAAGGATTGAAATGGTAATTTTCATGTACTTTTTTACCACATTAAAAAAATAACAAGGGAGAATTACCTGGTGGTCCAGTGGTGGAGACTCCTTGCTGCCAATGCATGGAACGTGGGTTTAATCCCTGATAGGGGAACTAGGCTCCCATATGTCATGCAGTCAAAACCAAAAATAGTTCAGAATGATCCTACAGCTGCCTAAAGGTTTTACTTTGCTCTAATTTAATATCTATTTTATTTAAAAATTCCTAGAGATAATTCATCCAATTTCACATCCCACTTTTCCACAAATAGACTCTAAGCGGGAACATGATTCTTCTCAACTAACCTGTAAATTAAAGATATTTGAAGTTTAACCTGAGCACCCAGCTGTCTAATCAAGTTCAAAGCTACCACACTTTTCTGGTAGGTACAAAATATCACCAAATCTCAAGAACTCACAAGGACAAATTAGGGGTTGATGTTTCCTAGGCAAAAGGCCAAGTTTCAAGCTCTTTTTCCTTTTGTCCTGAGGATGGTTTTGTTGTTCAGTCACTAAGCCGAAACTGACTCTTTGCAACTCCATGGACTGCAGCACACAAGGCTTCTCTGTCGTCCACTGTGTCCTGGAGTTGGTTCAGATTCACGTCCATTGAGTTGGCAATGACATCTAACCATCTCATCCTCTGTCATCCCCTTCTCCTCCCACCTTCAATCTTTCCCAGCATCAGGATCTTTTCTAATGAGTCTGACGTTCTTCGCATCAGGTGGGCAAGTACTGGAGATTCAGCTTCAGCATCAGCCCTTCCAATGAATATTTGGGGTTGATTTCCTTTAGGATTGACTGGTTTGATTTCCTTGTAGTCCAAGGAACCCTCAAGAGTCTTCTCCAGAACCACAGTTCAAAAGCATCAATTCTTTAGTGCTCAGCCTGGAAAATCCCATGGACCGAGGAGCCTGGTAGGCTGCAGTCTATGGGGTTGCGAAGAGTCAGACACGACTGAGCGACTTCACTTTGACTTTTCACTTTGCGTTGGAGAAGGAAAAGGCAACCCTCTCCAGTATTCTTGCCTAAAGAATCCCAGGGATGGGGGAGCCTG
>SJYV01037974.1:372863-465909 GCA_006410875.1 Neotragus pygmaeus | reverse complement strand
GCCTGGCATTTGAAAGGTACTTCATCAGTTTCCCTGTGATCTTTAGAGCCAAGTGTTACTCTGATTTCCAGAAAACTGGAGGGAAACAGAGACAGAATCTTCTTTGAAAGATGGATGGCAATTTTTCTCAAAGAAGTTGATGAGGTTTCTCCTGCTCTCTCACATCTCAAGACAGCATAACTGGATTATAGAGTTAAGATGGTCCTGAGCGTGAGAAGGTTCCCATTCACTCTCTTTTAGAAGATGAGCAAACTGATCCAGGGAGACTGATGTTTCCATGAAGTCAGATTCTCTATGTTGAGCAATAGTTTTGTTATTACTGACAACACAGAGAAATGGTTCTTTTCACAAAGATCTAGGGATCTGCCCAGGTTCACATAATGTCAGGCCTTTCCCCTCCTGGAGTTTATAGTCTAAGACTGGATAAGAGAGGCAAATTGTCAACTCACACATCCCCATTCATGGTGATGGTGGAAGGGATTATAAGAATGCTGCAGCCTTGGGAGAATATCTTAATTCGTTTGGGCTTCTATAACAAGATACATGGTGGCTTACAAACAACAGAAGTTCATTCCTCACAGTTATGGAGGCTGGGAAGTCTAAGACTGAGGTGCCAGCAGATTCAGTGTCTAGTAACAACCAGCTTCCTAGTTAATAGAAGATGGACTTCCCTTTGTGGGGTCTCTTTCATAAGGGCACTAGCTAATCCATTCATAGGGGTTCTGCTTTCATGACTCAATCAACTCCCAGAGACCTTACCTCCAAATACTATCACTTTGGGGGTGAGGTCTCAACCTATATGGATTTGGTGTGGGGATTGCATATATTCAGTCCATAGCAGAGAGTATAAGGGAGTTCAGAAAAGAAGTAAAGAAGTGGATTTTAGCACCAACAATTTCTGATTAATAGAAAGAATTTTAAAACTGCAGTTTTCATTAACTTCCATGCTGTTTGGTTATATGGCTTTGACCTCATGGATTACTTGAGATTTATAATAGCTTTGGGGAAAATGACACCTTCACATAAAATGATTCCAGAATAGATTGCTCATCAAAATCACAGCCTGAGGGCATCAGAATCCCCTGGGATGCTTGTTGAAATGCAGATTCCAGGATTGGACCCAGATCTACTTAATCACAAGCAGGGGCCCAGAGGACTCTATTTTAAATGAGCTCTCTGAGAGACTCTTATGCCCATCAAAGTTTGAGAACCACTGACAAAATCCTGAATTAGGAGCAAGCCCAGGCAGTCTTGAACTTTTCTGCCCTTGAATAAAAAAATAAATTAAGTTAGCAGAAAAAAGAACATGGTAGCATCACAGGTTTCTTGAAATTTCACAGAGAACTGTTTGTATGTGAGCTGTAACCAGACCCACAAGGAGAAGGGTTAACTCAAACCCGCAGAGCTAGTTGCATGAGATCAACAGTCTTTGCCAAAACCTAACTGTGCAGACCTGCCATGAATAACTTGAACATTTTAAAGGTCCCACAGCACAGCCAGGATCCCCAGCCAACTCAGAAAGCCTTTCCAATGTCAGTGTCACCTTTTGTTGAAAAAAGTTGCCCGTCAGGGGTCCCTTCTAAATGAAAAACATTGTTTACAAAATGTTAAGGAAATTCTAATACCAAAATATGTGTTCCTGGAATGTTGAGAGGTTTAGGTAACATTTCCAGTGTATTTCTACATCAGAAAATTCACTAACTGATCTCCCATAATTGTGAGTGACATTACTATATTCATGTTTTCAAGAATTTTGACCTCTTAGGGAATCCAGAATAATTAAACTTCATGGAAGTATTATTTAACATCATTTTGTCATCACCAACTTCATGAAATCACCCAGGGAGTTCTTATCTGTTTTTTCTGTTTTGCTAGTCAAGCCAATGCCTGAGACCCATGCCCAGGTTCTAGTTTCACGGGCCTGGAGTGGGGCTCACGTGTTTACTATAGACAATCAGTGTTGAAACACCCATTTACAGCCAATACAACAGATTTTTCTTAAGTTATTTGCAGAAGATAAATTCTCAAAAATGTAGGTGGCTTATATTCTCAATAATACAAAGGATTCTAAATTAAGATAGAATTTTCTACTTTTAATTTTGTTATAGAGACAAGCCAATAATTGTTCTATGCATCCCGTAGTTATATAATCTAAGTCGTGGGGTGGGGGTATATCTGAGCCTAATTCTTTTTTTCAATAAGGGGGAGACTGTTTTTATTTTATTATCTTCTTGTTGGAGTATAATTGCTTTACAACGTTATGCTCGTTTCTGCTGTAGAACAATGTGAGTCAGCTATATGGATACATGTATCCCCTTCCTTGAGCCTCCCTCCAACCACCCCATCCCAGCCCTCCAGGTCATCACAGAGCGCGGAGCTGGGCTCCCCGAGCTGTGCAGCAGCTTCCCACTAGCCATCTGCTTAACACAGGGCAGTGCAGATATGTCAGCGCTGCTCTCCCAATTCATCCTTCTCTCTGATCCTGATGCTTACTACGGTAAATAATGGCCCCCAATTTGAGTGTCTCAGTGAAAAAGAAGCGTTATTTCTGAAGGCCTTCCTAGGTTAAGCCATGTCACACACACAGCTTTGATTNTAATTGATAAATGAGACATAGACGATACATAGATAGATATACAGATATAGATAACTGATGAATAGATGTATAGACAGACCTTTTAGTTTCACTTGTCTGGAGAACCCTGCAAATACAACGATCAGTTAAAAAGAAAAAGTGTAGAAGCATGCTATGGGCTGAATTGTACCTTTCTCTCCAATTCATATGTTGAAGCCCTAACACAGAACCTCAGAATGTGACTGTATTCAGAGACAGTGTCTTTAAGAACTGGATTATGTTAAAAATGAGGTTTTGGAAGCTCGTACAACTCAACATAAAAAAAAAAAAAACAACCCAACTCAAATGATATATGGGCAGAAACCTGATATACAGTTTTCCAAATAAGAAATACAGATGGCCAACAGTCACATGAAAAGATGCTCGGTGTCACTAATCATCAAGGGAATGCAAATCAAAGTCACAATGAGATATCACCTCACATCTGTCAGCATGATCATGAACAAAAAGAACACAAATAACAAACGTTGGCAAGGATGCAGTGGAAAGGGAACCTTCGCACACTGTTGCTGGGAATGTAAACTGGTTCAGTCAGTGTGAAAACAGTATGGAGATTTCTCAAAAAACTGAAATAGAACTACCATATGACCTAGCAATTCCACTCCTGGGTATATATCCAAAAAAAAGAGAAAACATGAATTAAAAAGATACCTGTACCCCAATGTTCATACCAGCATTATTTACAATTGCCAAGATATGGAAGTCAACAGATGAATGGGTAAAGATGACATGGTGTACACACAATGCAATATTGTTCGGCCATAAAAAAGAACAAAATTTTGCCATTTGCAGCAACATAGGTGGACCTGCCCAGAGAATCCCAAGGACGGGGGAGCCTGGGGGTCTATGGGGTCGCACAGAGTTGGATGTGACTGAAGCAACTTAGCAGCAGCAGCAGCAGCAGCAGCAGGTGGACTTGGAGGGTCTAAGTCCAGATTCTAGGTAATAAGTCAAGTATAGAAAGACAAATACTGTACAATATCACTCATACATGGAAGCTAAAAGATACAACAAACTAGTGAATAGAGCAAAAAAAAAGCAGACTCACAGACATTAAGAACAAATCAGTGGTGATGGATCAGTTGATAAAGAATCCTCCTGCAATTCAGGAGACCCCAGTTCAATTCCTGGGTTGAGAAGATTCCCGGAGAAGGGAAAGGCTAGTCACTCCAGTATTCTGGGTCTGGAGAATTCCATGCATTTTATCGTCCATGGGGTCACAGAGTCAGACACAACTAACTTCACTTCACTTCAATGGTTACCAGTGGGGTGAGAGGGGCAACAAGGGTAGGGGATTAAGAGGTATAAACCATTAAGCATAAAATAAGCTATAAAGATTATACTGTACAATATTGGGAATATGGTCAATATTTTATAATAATTATAAATGGAGAATAATTTTCAAAAATTGCAAGCCACTATATTATACACCTGTAATTTATATAAGAGCATGAATCAACTATATATCAATAAAAAAAATCCCTCCAAAATAATTTTGTGACTGGACCTCCATTAGACTGTGTACTTCTTGTGGAGCAGCAGAGCGTCTCACCCACATTTGAATCTCCAGGACCTAGCTCAACACCTGGGATATGTATGAGATGCTGATGGTATATGTGATGAACAAATAGGTAAATATACAAACAGATGCCCAAGTGAACACTGAAAGTAGATGCATCAAGAGATTCCCAGTCTCTAGGGATATCATCTTTATTTTTAGAGATCAAGTTAAAGACTATTCATATTGTTTGAGTTCAACTGGGGGAAAAAATATCCTTTAAGAATCTTCTGACTGTTGAATTCTGATGAAAACAAGTGCAAAGCCAGTGTGGAGAGCACTTAAACATTTAACCCCCAGAAAGAATTTCTGGTTCAAACAAACAAACAAACAAAAACAAATAGACTACAACCACCAAAACCAAAAATAAAAGTAAAAAGCAAACAAAACAAAACTGCTCTTCTCCATACGCTTAATATGTTACTGAGTTTGAGTACACATATAGATACAGATGACATCTATTTGATTGTATGTTTGAGTGGATAATGTGAGGTGTATTCAGCATCCTACTGAATACAGACAGTTTCTTGAAAGGATAAGACATTTAAGTATGAGACAAAAGTCTGAAGTCCAAAATACTTCCTGTGAAAATGTAGCTCTGAGTTCTAAAGAAAATGACTTGTGTAAAGAATTTGTAAATCATGCTCACTCTTATATTTCTCCTCTTCCATATTTCTAATTCTCTCTTGTTTCTCTTGTATCTTGAAAGAAAAAAATGCACACATAAAGTTTTTTCAGTATAATTAACCACACACTGCCATGACACTGCAGCCATCGTTTCCATTGGAACGTCCTCAGATGGAACATGCTTTGTTCTTACCAAGAAAATAAAAGCAAGTTGTTTCCTACTGTCCGAGGCATGAGAGAAAGTTATTTGTTCCCAGAAAGCTTCCTCACAATTGTCCACCTCTTACAACCCCATTAAGTTGGGGTATTGCAAACTCCATCGTACCTCCTAACCAATACGCTGCTTCTTAGTCTCTCTCTCTCTCTTTTTTTTGGCTGCAGCACGTGGGATCTTTAGTTGCACCATGCAAGATCTGGTTTCCTGACCAGGGATCAAACTCGGGCCCCCTGCGTTAGGAGCTCAAAGTCTTAACCACTGGACCTGGGAAGGGCCTAGGGAAATCCTTTTGGTCTTTTTGAGTTATGGACTTTCTTGAAAATCTAGCTATTTTCTTCCCAGGAAAAAAAAAAAAAAGGCATAAACACAAATGGAGACAACATTTTGCAAACAATTTGAGATCTCTGTTTAGGGACTTCAGGTAAGGAACTTCTGCTTGTGAGTAACCCCTTGGGAAAGGCAAGGATGAGTAGGAAATATGATACTGGGGTAGATGCGATACCTCTGATATATTTTACAGTGTACACAAAGCTTCATCTGAGGAAAAGTTTTTGAGCAAAGAGGAATTGTTAAAGTGAGGAAAAGATAGTTAGAAACCTAATTCCCAATTAGGGAACAATGCCTTCAATTGTTGCATTCTGAGATCAGTCAGTATTACAGGGGAAAGATCCAGGGAAATAGGCCAAGTCATTATAGCAAAAAAACAATTCTATGCACAGTGTTTTAGCAATTTATATTTTCCAAATACATTAAAAGCTTAATTTTTAAAATTCTTCTACTGATAATATCATTAATTTTCCAAGTAAAATGTAAAGTAAATGGATAAATAATTCACAGTTAAAAGAAAATTTACACTTACTAAGATCACCAAAATACAAACCTATTAAAAATACACCTTGTTTTTGATGTTTATTTCACATTATCTAAGTACATCCGGTTATGCAAATTTACATTTTTATTTCAAATCTTTGCATTCCTGATATACATAAAACAGGACAAAGAACTCATTTGCAATGTTCAGCCTGGAAAATCTTGCTTGGGACAGACAAGATTCTCAGCTGCCTTTTTCTTTCTGCACATGTACAAATACAATTCTGGATAACGAATTTAAAAAGATGGGTATAACAAAAAAGGTGACTAAATTTGTGTGTCACCTGAGGTTATATGTACTTGACTTTTAAAATGGTCTTCTAATTATCAAATAACTATTTCATGGGTAACAAGTCTTTGGAATCACCTTAAATGATTTCAGGATGCTTAGCTGGTTGTTTCTGGGGTTCTTGAATTTGAATGCAGTTGACACGAGCTATACACTAATGCTGTATATTCACCTAAGATCTTCTTAAACATAGTAGTCAATGTCATTATCCCTCTTTTGTGAAAATATCTTGCCAGGCTTAAAAAGGAGCACTTATTTCTTCCACTCGGCAAAGGAAAAAAGACAGACCAGTGTAATACAGTACTATTATAATTTGAAAGGAAATAATCACATTGAACAAAACAAAATACCTTACCATTTTAGTTATAATTTTATGCAATTCAAATATACCTAAATCATGCCATGATACTAGATGGCCACATGTTCATTCTGTTCAATGTTGCCCATGAGATCTTTCGTATCATTAGTTCCTGGACTTGATCCACTGTTAAAATACAGAGTGTTCTCAAAAGCATCCTCTCGAGGCAAATGCACACGTCTTTTCTTATAAAAGAAGTACACAGCGAAGCCAGCACCCATTATAATCAGGAGGACCACGATGACTACTACTCCTGTCGCACTGGTAGACGGTTTAGCAGGTTCCATCTTCCTTGGATCAGCTATAAATAAGTAAATATATTAGAAAAAAGTTAAGTGGAGGGAGGCAGAGAGTAGAGTGCCATGCAGAACAGTACAACTGTCTTAGAAAAACTAAAATGCATGAATTTCCTGTCCAGTAACATTTGCCAAACAGAAATTTAGGACACGAATATAGAATTCTGTGGCTGATTAATTCAAATGTTCAGATGACTATTCAGTTGCAAGAGTATTTCATGTATCTATGCAGCAGTAAGCTAGTATAATATTTTAAAATATTTATGCCTTTTAAAAATAATTGAAGGCTGCTTACACATACAGCATATGAAGATAAATGGAATAGTAAAAGCAGTGATAATAACAACCAAGGGGGAAAATTAGGAAAAAAGAAAATGAATAGTGGAAATATGAACACATGAGTATTAGTTAACAGCACGAAGGAAGTTAAGAGAGCTGCAGGCAAGCCACACATCTCACTTTTACTTTTTTTTAGCGGCGAACAACATAAGTGAAAGAGGTCAGTTCCTCATTCAAACTGTCTATAAAACTAAAATTTTAAATACTGCTTAAAAAAAAGAAAACAAAGAAATCATAGGGATTCCTAAGAGAAATTTCTTCCCTGGGTTCTCATAGGGCAATTAGTGTAACAAAGCAATTAGTGTCCTCAGTAAGACCTAGAGCTCTTGCCTGGAGAATCCCATGGACAGAGGTGGAATCCATGTGGTCATAAAGAGACAACTGAGTGACTCAACAACAACAACAAGACCTAGGATAAAAACACCAAACTGACTCTAAGACTGGCTTTTCTAGAGTATCATTCAAGAGTGATCAGTGCCCTAATGAAAAAGGCTAGAGTCACTCCAGCTATTTGACTGAGAGTGCAATGGGTGTAGGAAGGGAAAATTATGGTTTTTAAAGCAAACACACTGTATCAGTGTATTGCTAACATGGAACTTAAAAGTTCATGATGATCTTACCTTTTGTTGTAATTAATGTATGCGTAGGTTCCGCATCAACAACTGTTTGTAAAATAACAAAATAATTAAATAGTTATAAAGACCATGATAATTGCAATAGATAGTGAGCATTATTTGGTTTACAAACACATCAAATTATTCATGTTTGATTTATGGTGATATATGATATATAATAGACAATAATCAAATAGATGGGCAGATAGATAAAATCTGTGTGTATATATATATATATATATATATATACACACAGATTTTAGCTATCTATCTTCCTATAACTGCAACCTACAGCTGCATGGTGAGTTTTAATAGACCGGAAGATCTGAAAACAGGAAAAAAAAAAAAAAAACCCAGTTGCATTTGAGCCACTTATACCACAAAAATCTACCCAATCTACCCATAAAATAATGTATTCTAGGCTAGTGGTTTTGAAAATGGCTCACTCAAGCATTAGATATTACAAGGCATTTGAATGAAAAACAAAATAAGAATCCAACACTGCACCAAAAGGTACAGTATCTTAGAACAGAATTGTCAAAGTATGAAGAACTAGCATCACCGACTCAGTGGAAATGAATTTCAGCAAATTCTGGGAGACAGTGGAGGACAGAGGAGCCTGGCATGCTACAGTCTATGGGGTCACAAGGACTCAAACACAACCTAGCAACTGAACAACAACAACAAAACAATAAAACCACTGGGGATGGAGCATTACTTTATTTAGTTCATTTATTTAAATCTATTATCTAATTAATTTTATCTCTTGGTAAAGATGCTATGTGAAGTAGAATGGCATAAAACTATTGCAAACGTCCAGATAATATCATATCATGGGCACATAATACCATTAATTCCCCCAATCCCTGTCCTGACATGGTCTGCCATTCAATCTCAGGAGGAAACTTAATTGGTCTTACACGATTTATTTCTTAATAAATTCTCATTCCTCCCCACTGTCCACTTCTTGTTTGGTCAAGGTACATATTTTATCTCTTTTTTTTATATACCATAAGGCTAGATCTCCAAAATTCTCCCAACTTCACAAATCCATGTGCATGGATATTTCATCACATGTGTATTGATATACCAAAATTATTGCTTCAATTAAGCAGGAAGTTTTGTGCTCACTCAAAGCAACAGACAGAACTAATCATCATGACACACTAGATTTCTTGCTTATAAAGAGGGGGAGTTTATAAGGAACCTGTAATCACATTATAATTCCACACCTAACATCTTCATATTTGCAAGAAAAGGGAGCCTAGAAACATATGTACCACAGAACAGATTCTTACTTACTTTTTGGTCTTTTACAAATGTATCCTTTGTAGGAAGAACAGTGAATATTACTCCATAATCCAGAAGATGCATATAAAGTGACACAATCAGTTCTTTCACCAGAGGGATCACCTGTTTTCCAGTTGACAAAAGAGACTGGGTTGTTGTTTATCCACAGCCACATTCCTGATGATCAGAGGAAGCCAAAAAAAATTACAAGTTAAAAATAATCCCCCTTAAAATAAATTCAACTTATTCATCTGAAATTTCTAAGCATGTTATTTTATACCACAATCAATAGCTATTAATACTTAAGAGTTTTAATAGGCAAGATAATAATAATTAATTGAGGAAACTGAGAATTATGTTTCTTACGTAGCTTCAGTTGAAAATTTATTCCTAATTAGTATACATGTGTAAAGTTATCTCCCCCTAATTTTTTTAATAGCAAAAGATAGAAAATATTTTTTAAAACTTCTTTAACTTAGCAACAGTGGATACTCCTTTTAGCAACTTAAGTGTGAGTCACTTAAATATTCAGTTCTTATCTCAAATGAAACTATGAGTTTGAATTTTCAAATGTTTCACAAATTAATCATTAATTAAAGCAAGATTTTTTAGAACTAAAAAGTTGTTTTGAAACATTTTGAAATATTTCAACATTTTGAAATATTCATGATTCAAAAATCATGGTGCAAAAATTACCTTCAACATTTCTGTACAATCCTATCCAAAAATTGGTTTTGCTTTGAAGTGGCTCAACTCGATATGACAGGAAACTCAATTCAGCAGCACTTTCAATGGTAACTAGAGAGGAACCTATAAAGTACAAAAGAATAAACAAGATGGCAATATATTTAAGTAGTTGAAAACATTTTTATAATGATTGTGTTGATATTAAGAGCAATAAAAATCATCCCACTATCTCCACTTAAGGGGAAGAATTTCAAAGAGTGAACATTTATCTTCTAAGAATCTGTTTCCATTCTGAAAATGTGATTTTTTAAAAGCATCATTTGTGTACAACCACTGGACAACTCACTGCAGGATATACAAAGATGAGTAGAACACAGAATACATTAAGAAGGTTATGGTTCAGTGAGTAGGAATGAGTTGAGCATATAGAGAAATGTATTAGAAAAAAAAAGTATAAAAAGGTACTGACATGTCAAACAGGGAGAAGATTTGTTTTAGGGGAAGCTATTTAAGGAAGCATGAAAGAAACAGAATTTTAAAATATTAGGGAGCATGAGATTTCAAGTAGAAAGAATAGAAAATAATTCTGAGATTAGGAAGAATAAAAAAAATAAAGAGACAGGGAAGCATAGAGGTGGTTCACAGACGCCTGGAATTCATGTCTGGTTTATAGTAATAAGATATGAAATAGATAGAAAGGTAGGTAGGTAGGTAGGTAGATAAGGCAATCTATTGGGGTGAATGAATAGCATTGATAGATAGCTGTTTGGCTGCATGAATCTGGTCAATGGGTGAAAAAAGCCTTGGGTTAGGTCTCACCTCAGATGGCAGGAGATTGGTATTTAGGGTACTGTGGTGACTGAAAAACACTTAGATTTTTAGGCAGCAGAATGATGCATGCACTATAAAAGTATTGATCCAGCTGTTATGTATAGCACTGTACAAAAAGAAGACAGGAAACAGAAAGGCTGCTTGGATACTGCAGCATCTAACATACCTGGTCAAAGATTGCTTCAGGGCCAGTACTGTGTTTTATCATAAAATTATAGATTTTAAAATAATAACAACTTAAACTATATTTAAGCTATTTCTACCAGATATTTTGCTTTGGGCTTTACAAACATGATCTCACTAAATTTTACAACTACATTATTAAGTTAGTACTACTGTTACTCCATTTTACAGATAAGAAATCTAAAAGTCCAGAAGATAAGATCTTTCAAGATCTTAATGATAGTGGAGGGCAAAGTCATGGCATGATCCAGGCATCTGAATCTTGCCCTATACCTATCCACATGCCTGCATCCCACGTTACTAGGACCTTCCTGACTATTTTCGTTGCATCATTTCATATTTTATTTTAAAATATATTTCATAGATGATAGCCCTTTCAATATATATGGGATATATTTTGATGAATGTGAATTATTCATTTTATTTACAGGAAAACATAGCTATCTACAGTTGAAAACAAAGTTTCTACATATCCACTGCCAAGAATTTTTTACAAAAGTACTTAGCAACATAAAAGAAAAAAACATTTAATTTAAAAAAGGAGGTTTCAAGTGACATCATAATGAATGGCAGACTAAGAACCCTTGAAAATCCTCTCCCCTACAAAAGCAATAAGAACACTAAATTTTTTTCAAATCAACTTTTTCAGAAGACTGAAAGTTAACCAACAGTTTGTAACAGTCCAGGAAGTATTTATTCAAGAAAAATGACTGCCTCTCAGTAAGGAAAGTGCGCTTCATGATGTTTTAACTTGTCCTAATCCCACAGCCTTATCCCTAGCTCTGTGATTGCCTTAAAAGCCAAAAGCCTCAAAATCACACTGAAGACCAGAGACCAAGAAGACACTGGGAAAGTCAGAATGGGATTGGGGTTCTTTCCAAGCCACATTCTCAAAGAATTTCCATTATTTGATCTCTGACAGTTCCCTGGAAAACCTCACTTGGCAGAACCTGCCTTAATTTGAACTAACCCAGAGCTCATCCAGCATTTTCCTTGAGGGAATTTGTCAAAAATTAACAGTGGCAATAACCTGACAGTATCGCTGCCTGAAGCAGGGATAATATTTTAGGGAAACAATAAGCTAACCAAAAAGCTAAAAGGAAAGACTGTGGAGTAAAATGTCCATAGGGAACTTGAAGAAGCACCGACCTATCCCTGGGCATCGAGAAAGCCACAGACATGCACTGGAGTGTGTGCATGCACGGGACTATGTGCATGCCCATGAAAGATCTGAAAAGTCTCTACATGTTCACCTCTGGCTGACCTGGACGATCTGCACAAGCAGGAAGTGAAGGCTAAGGTAGAGTTTTAAACTTCATGTATGAATGCTGAAGACATGTCTTCAGACAGAGCCCCTCAGTAAAACCCAGAAAACTTATTCATTCTAGGCACTAAGGAAATATGTTCACATNCATGTTCACCTCTGGCTGACCTGGACGATCTGCACAAGCAGGAAGTGAAGGCTAAGGTAGAGTTTTAAACTTCATGTATGAATGCTGAAGACGTGTCTTCAGACAGAGCCCCTCAGTAAAACCCAGAAAACTTATTCATTCTAGGCACTAAGGAAATATGTTCACATCACTAGCTGACCACTAAACTAACTAGGTAGAGAATTCCATAACTGTGCATGAAAAAGAATACACACTTTATAGAATTTATGAGGGAAAATTACTAAACAAGGAAACAACAAACAGCAACAAAATCAAACCTTGTAGAGTGGAAATAAACTTATTTCCAACATTGCTTATTTTATTATTTTAAATACATATTTTTCAATGAAAATTACAAAAAATTCAAAGAAACATGAAAATATGACTCATACCAAGAAAAGAAGCAGCCAATACAAATTTTTCCTGAACAAGTCACATCTTTGGCTTACTGGACAAAGACTTTTGAAATCAGCTATAATAAAGATGTTTAAAGAACTTAAAGGGGAAAGTGTCTAAAGAACTAAAAGAAAGTATGAAATAATTGCTCACTAAATAGGGACTATTAATAAAAAGAAATTATTTTAAAAATAAAATCCTGGAGTTAAACATTATAATAATTTAAAGGAAAACTTCACTGGAGAAGCCAAAACCTGAATTTGATTAAGCAAAAGAAATAATCAACAAGCTTGTGATTATCCAGTCTGAATAATGGGAGTCCTAGGAGAGGAGTGAGACAAAGAGGCATAAAGAGTACTTGAAGAAATGATGGCCCAAAAGCTTCCCAATAGTCCTTCCCAGGACAAGTGCATGGCAACCCACACCTGTGTTCTTGCCTGGAGAATCCTATGGACAGAGGAGCTGGTGGGCTATGGTCCACAGGGTCACAAAGAGTCAGGCATGACTGAAGCAGCTTAGCATAGCACAGNGGACTATACAGTCCATGGGGTTGCAAAGAGTCAGACACAACTGAAAAACTTTCACTTTATAATAAATGTCAATGGGAATTCTTCAAGTTAAAGTGAAAGGACTCTAATTAATAATATGAAAATATTTGAAAATATAAAACTCAATGGTTAAGGTAAATGTGTAGGAAAATCCAGAATTCTGATATAGTGGTGGTAGGTAAATCATCTGTAATGCTAGAATAAAGGTTAAAATACAAAGTATTAAAAATAACTATAAATACAATAATTTGTTAATGTATACACAACATAAAAATATGTAATTATGACATCAAAAATATAAAAGGTGGGGGAATGTAGAAATATAGAGTGCTTGCATACATTCAAAGTTCAGTTGTTACCAGCTTTAAATACACTACTATAATTGTAAGATGTTTCATATAAGCTTCATAATAACTACACAACAAAACCTATAGTACATATACAAAAGGAAACAAATCTAAGAATATCATTATAGAAACCATCAAATCACACAGGAATGAACAGAGGAAGAAAGGAAAAAAGGAAGGTCAAGACAGACAGAAACAATTAACAAAATGGCAATATTAAGTCCATGCCTACCAATTGTTGCTGGAAATGTAAATGGACTAAATTCTCCCATCGAAAAACACAGAGTGGCCTAATAGATTAAAAAAGAAGAGGAATAAAAAGAAAAAGACCCAACTATATGCTGTCTATAAGAGATGCATTTCAACTTTAGGACATACATAGGCTTAAAGTGAAGGGATTAAAAAAAGTTATTCCATGCAAGTAGTATTGAGAAAACTGACAGCCACGTGAAATAGAATAATACTGGACCACTACTAACACTGCACAGGAAAATCAACTCAAAATTATTAAAGACTTGGATATAAGACCTGAAATCATGGAAGAAAATATAGGCAATATGTTCCTTGACATAAATCTTGGTGATGATTTTTTTGTATTTGACACTAACAACAAAGGCAAAAAAAAAAAGCAAAAATAAACAAATGGCACAACACCAACCTAAAATGCTTCTGTATAGCAAAGGAAACCATCAGTAAAATTAAAATATTACTTACTGAATGGGAAAAAAATTTTGCAAACCATATGTCCTAATAGAGGTTTAATATGTAAAATATACAACTTAAACAACTCAATGGCAAAAACCAAATAACTCAATTTTTAAAATGGGCTTAGAACATGAATAGACTTTTTTTTCCATAGGAGACCTTTAAATGACTCAAAAGTACATGAAAAGTTGCACAACATCACTAATCATCAGGGAAATACAAATCAAAACCACAATGAGCTATCACCCCCACACTTGCTTAGGCTAGCTATTATTAAAAAGATAAGAGATAACAAATGCTGGAGAGGATGAGGAGAAGAGAAAACCCGGTTAGTGTGAATATAAATTGGAACAACATGAAAGTGAAAGTGAAGTCACTCAGTCGTGTCCGACTCTTTGTGACCTGTGGACTGTAGCCCACCAGGCTCCTCCATCCATGGGATTCTCCAGGCAAGAATACTGGAGTGGGTTGCCATTTCCTTCTCCAGGGGATCTTCCCGACCCAGGGATCAAACCCACCTCTACTGCATTGCAGGTAGATTCTTTACTGCTGAACTGCTGGGGAAGCCCCAGGAGGCCCCTTTAAATTTTTAAAAAATTTGGCCTTGCTTAGGGAAACATAAAATGCAGTGTCAACTTAAAGCACTANACTCAAACCCAGGTCTCCCACATTGCAGGCAGACGCTTTAGCCTCTGCACCACCTCAAAAAGTTAAAGATACAATTATCAGCACTCCCACTTCTCAGTCTATATTCAAAGGAAATGAAATCAGCATTTTGAAAAGATATCCGCACTCCATGTTTACTGCAGCATTATTAACAATAGCCAAGATATGGAAACAACCTCAATGTCCATCAACAGATGAATGGTTAAGGAAAGGCAGTGTGTATGTACAACGGAATACTATGCAGTCTTCAAGAAAGAAGGAAATCCTGCCATTTGCAGCAGCATGGATCAACCTGGTGGGCGTTATTTTAAGGAAGCAAGCCAGAGACGAACAAGTACTATATGGTATTACTTATGTGTGGAATTAAGTAAAAGTCAAACTCATAGAAACAGAGAGTAGAATGGTGGTTGTGAGGGGCTTGGGGTGTGGGAGAAACAGGGTGCAAACCTTCAGTTATATGATAAATAAGGTCTTGGGATCTGTATAATATAGTGACTATAGTTAACACTAATATAAGAGATTAGAAATTAAGTATTCTTACCAAAAAAGGAAAAAAAAGTANGGGTGTGGGAGAAACAGGGTGCAAACCTTCAGTTATATGATAAATAAGGTCTTGGGATCTGTATAATATAGTGACTATAGTTAACACTAATATAAGAGATTAGAAATTAAGTATTCTTACCAAAAAAGGAAAAAAAAGTAAATATGTGATATGATGGTTGTGTTAACTTGACACTAGGAATCCTTTCCCAGCAAACACATGTATCAAATCATCACCTGTATACCTCAAATGTTTTATAATTTTATGTCCACTACACTTCAATAAAACTGAAGGAAAAAACTAAACATAAAAGCAAAAAGAAGTAATAAAAACTCCAGGCTGACTTTTGAAAGAACAAGAAGAATATGAGCACGTAACCCTTGCTCACCACTGTTGAAAAAAGAGCCCTGACTTAGGGCATAAACAAACTTCAGTAACAAAGTAATTCAGTAAAATATTTATTGGGATTAAAGTAAGTAAATTTGTTAATGTACCCTGAAAATTCACTTTATTTGGTATTTTTATATCAGAAGGGAAACTTTCCACTTCTGTCAGATCTACTTTAATTTTCTTTCATATTTATTCACAAATAAGATAACCAGATCTAAATGCTTCTCTGCTAAGTCGCTTCAGTTGTGTCCAACTCCGTGTGACCCCATAGACGATAGCCCACCAGGCTCCCCCATCCCTTGGATTCTCCAGGCAAGAACACTGGAGTGGGTTGCCATTTCCTTCTCCAAAATGCTTCTCTATTCATGGCAAAGCACAATGGTCCCTGTGCACTTGTGAAGCCTGAGCTGATTAGTGATAAAACTTGAATCCAACACTCTGAATTATAATCCCAGTGATTTAAAATACTAGGGCAGTAAGTAAGAAAGACTTCTTCAGCAAATCATTGCTTTCCACACCAGAATTCTTTAATCTTTTGAGGCTATAATGTTAGAAATTGCATTTAAGGGGCATGAGATTAACATTTCTGTTACAATATGAATTATTAAGACAAAGAAGACAGATATTCTTACATTCCTTAGGTTTTAACATACAGGGCTACTATTATCATGGCAATCTAGAGCATATGATCATGGAATTTTCTGCCACATTTACTGATGTGGCACTTACCCATTCGAAGACATTCCAGAGAAGCCTGGCCCCAGTTCCTTGTAAATGAAGATTCAATATAGTAGCAGTGACCATGGAAAGGAATCCATGCTGAGTGCTCTGTCTCAGGGCATCTACCAGGCAGCTGCGGGGGTTCAGTGGCAGGGATTTCTGTTAATAAAAAGATATTTAAAATAAAGTAAGATCTGAAGCTTTTGTAGTACACAGAATAAAATATTAACAATTAAGAACATTTTCATCATCTGTTATTATTTTTTAAAAGCCCTAATGGTAATCATTTAGATCTACCATTTCTATTACTGAGATTTCTTTTTACTTTATCATTATTTTATTTTAAAAATATTTAAATAGAAGGTATTGTGGTACAATGGCAATCAACCACATTCATAATTAAGAATAGGTCTACAGATGCCTACAAAGATGTTAGTAAGTTCCCCAAAGAGATCACCCAAGAATAATCTGCAAAGTGAGTCTTCCTTCTGGACACTCTTCATTTTCTAGGATCCTTGCCCCTATAAAACCGTCTTAGCTGTGACTGACATCGATGTTAAAACTAAGTGCTATAGGTAGAATTCTAGGACTTTATCACTGTCCAATTCAACTATATGTTAAGACCGTATCACTTGTAAGATCACTGACTCCAATGAATCTGCATTGTTGTTCAGTCACTAACTCATATCCAACACTCTGTGACCCCATGGACTGCAGCACCCCAGCTTTCCTGTCCTTCCCTATCTCCCAGTGTTTGCTCAAACTCAAGTCCATTGAGTCGGTGATGCCATCCAACCATCTCATCCTCTGTCGTATCCTTCTCCTCCTGCCCTCAATCTTTCCCAGCATCAGGATCTTTTCCAATGAGTCAGCTCTTTGCATCAGGGAGCCTATGTATTGGAGCTTCAGCTTCAGCTTCAGCATCAGTCCTTCCAATGAATATTTGGTTTTGATTTCCCTTAGGACTGACTGGTTTGATCTCCTTGTTGTCCAAGGAACTCTCAAGTCTTCTCCAGCACCACAGCTTGAAAGCATCAATTCTTTGGTGCTCAGCCTTCTTTATGGTCCAACTCTCACATCCATATGTGACTACTGGAAAAACTATACCTTTGATTATAAGGACCTTTGTCAGCAAAGGAATGTCTCTGCTTTTGAATATGCTGTCTAGGTTGGTCATAGTTTTTCTTCCAAAGAGCAACTGTCTTTTAATTTCATGGCTGCAGTCACTGTTCACAGTGATGTTGGAGCCCAAGAAAATAAAGTCTGTCACTATTTCCACTTTTTCCCTATTTATGCACCATGAAGTGATGGGACTGGATCCACCATCTTAGTTTTTTGAGTGTTGAGTTTTAAGCCAGCTTTTTCATTCTCCCTTTTCACCCTCATCAAGAGGCTCTTTAGTTCCTCTTCATTTTCTGCCATTAGAGTGGTATCATCTGAATACCTGAAGTTGTTGGTATTTCTTTCAGCAGTTTTGATTCTAGCTTGTGCTTCATCCAGCCCAGCATTTCGCATGATGTACTCTGCATATAAGTTAAATAAGCAGAGTGATGAATACAGCCTTCGCACACTCCTTTCCCAATTTTGAACCAATCTGTTGTTCTGTGTCCAGTTCTAACTGTTGCTTCTTGACCTACATACAGGCTTCTTGGGAGCCAGGTAAGGTGGTCTGGTATTTCCATCTCTTTAAGAATTTTCCACAGTTTATTCTGATCCACAGAGTCAAAGGCTTTAGCATAGTCAATGAAGCAGAAGTTAATTTTTTTCTGGAGTTCTCTTGCTTTTTCTATGATCTAAGAAAAGTTGACAATTTGATCTCTGGTTCCTCTGCCTTTTGTAAACCCAGCTTGAACATCTGGAAGTTCTCGGGTCACATACTGCTGAAGCCTAACTTGGAGGATTTTGAGTGAAGCATGCGAAATGAGTGCAACTGTATGGGAGTTTGAACATTCTTTGGCATTGCCTTTGGAATTAGAATGAAAACTGACCTTTTCCAGTCCTGTGGCCATTGCTGAGTTTTCCAAATTTGCTAGCATATTGAGTGCAGCACTTTAGCAGCAGCATCATTTAGGATTTGAAAAAGTTCAGCTGGAATTCCATCACCACCACTAGCTTTGTTCACAGTGATGCTTCCTAAGGCCCACTTGACTTTGCACTCCAGGATATCTGGCTCTAGGTGAGTGACCATACCATCATGATTATTTGGGTCATTAAGACCTTTTTTGTATAGTTCTTCTGTGTATTCTTGTCACATCTTCTTAATCTCTTCTGCTTCTCTTGCTACTGCTAAGTCACTTCAGTCGTGTCTGACTCTGTGTGACTCCACAGACGGCAGCCCACCAGGCTCCGCCGTCCATGGGATTCTCCAGGCAACAACACTGGAGTGGGTTGCCATTTCCTTTTCCAATGCATGAAAGTGAAAAGTGAAAATGAGGTTGCTCAGTCATGTCCGATTCTTCGCGACTCCATGGACTATAGCCGACCAGGCTCCTCCGTCCATGGGATTTTCCAGGCACAAGTACTGGAGTGGGTTGCCATCTGCTTCTCTTAGGTCCTTGCTATTCTGTCCTTTATTGTGCTCATATTTGCATGAAATGTTCCCTTGGTATCTCCAATTTTCTTAAAGAGATCTCTAGTCTTTCCCATTCCACTGATTTCCTCTTTCTTTGCATTGTTCACTCAAGAAAGTTTCATATTTCTCCTTGCTCTTCTCTGGAACTCTGCATTCAGTTGGGTATATCTTTCCCTTTCTACTTTGCCTTTGGCTTTTTTCTTCTCAGCTTATGTAAGGCCTCCTCAGACAACCACTTTGCCTTCTTGGATATCTTTTTCCTGGGGATGGTTTTGGTCACTGCCTCCTATACAATGTTACAAAGCTCCATCCACAGTTCTTCAGGCACTGGGGCTACCAGATCTAAACCCTTGAATCTATCACCTCCACTGTGTACTCATAAGAGATGTGATTTAGGTCATACTAAATGGTCTAGTGGTTTTCCCTACTTTCTTCAATTTAAGGCTGAATTTTGTAATAAGGACTCCATGATCTGAGCCACAGTCAGCTCCAAGTCTTTGTTTTTGCTGACTGTATAGAGCTATCCATCTTCAGCTGCAAAGAAAATAATCAATCTGATTTCAGCATTGACCATCTGGTGATGTCAATGTGTAGAATCATCTCTTGTGTTGTTGAAAGAAGGTATCTGCTATGACCAGTGCCTTCTCTTGGCAAAACTCTGTTAGCCTTTGCCCTGCTTCATTCTGTACTCCAAGGTCAAACTTGCCTGTTACTCCAGGTATCTCTTCACTTCCTACTTTTGCATTCCAATCCCCAGTGATGAAAATGACATCCTTTTTGGGTGTTAGTTCTAGAGTCTTGTAGGTCATCATAGAACTGTTCAACTTCAGCTTCTTTGACATTAGTGGTTGGAGCATAGANCTCCAGGTATCTCTTCACTTCTTACTTTTGCATTCCAATCCCCAGTGATGAAAATGACATCCTTTTTGGGTGTTAGTTCTAGAGTCTTGTAGGTCATCATAGAACTGTTCAACTTCAGCTTCTTTGACATTAGTGGTTGGAGCATAGACCTGGATTACTGTGATGTTGAATGGCTTACCTTGGAAATGAACCAAGATCATTCTGTTGTTCTTGAGATTGTACCTAAGTACTGCATTTTGGACTCTTTTATTGAATATGAGGACTACTCCATTTCTTCTAAGGGACTCTTACCCCCAGTAGTAGATAAAATGGTCATCTGAATTAAATTCACCCTTTCCCATCCGTTTTAGTTCAGTGATTCCTAAAATGTCAACGTTCATTCTTGCCATCTCCTGCTTGACCACGTCAATTTAACTTGATTCATGGACTTAATATTCCAGGTTCCTATGCAATATTGCTCTTTATAGCATTGGATTTTACTCAGTATCAGACATACCCACACCTGGGCATCATTTCTGCTTTGGCCCAGGCTCTTCATTCTTTCTGGAGGTATTTCTCCGTTCCTTCCCAGTAGCATATTGGACATCTACTGACCTGGCAGGCTCACCTGGTGTCCTATCTTTTTGCCTTTTCACACTGTTCCTGGGATTCTTGAGGCAAGAATACTGAAGTGGCTTGCCATTCCCTAGTCCAGTGGACTACATTTTATCATAATTCTCCCTTATGACCTGTCTGACTGGGTGGCCCTGCCCACGGCTCGAGGCTTCATTGAGTTACACAAGGCTGTAATCAATGTGATAATTTTGATTAGCTTTCTGTGACTGCTGTTTTTGTTCTGGAGGCTGTGGGACTGTTCTTGCTTCTTCTGTCTGTCCTCTGATGGATGAGGATAAGAGGCTTGTGCAAGCTTCTTGAGGGGAGAGACTGGGTACAGGGAAAACTGGGTCTTGCTCTGTAGGGCAGGGCCATGCTTAAATCTTTAACCATGTCTGCTGATAGGTGGAGCTGTGCTCCTTCCCTGCTAGCTGTTTGGCCTGCGGCAACTCATTCTGATAAAAGTATTTTGATACAGCTGTGTTGTCAACATCAAAAGCAGTCATAATTTCCTGAGGATGGTGATATCATAGACTCAGAGGATAATCCCCCCCCCCAAAAAAATTAGATATGTAAAAATAAACTCCAGCAATGAAAGAAATTTTCTCTATTACTCTGACCTACATATTTATTTATTGCCAAGCCAGTCTCTGGTTAGGTGAAGGAATATGTTTTCCCTTACCCCTAAGTTACCCCCAAATGTATGACTGTTTAAGAATCTCAATGGGGGTTTGTATTAGCTTATTGAGAACATTTCAAACCCCTGACTGTTTTTGTGTACTCGATTACCATTTGATCTTTTGCAGAGAAAATAAAAGCTTTCATTGCACTGTGCTGTCTTCCAGTAACCATCAAGATCCATATAGGCACACGCTGACTTCAGTCTGGGCTCATCAGCAGCCCAGTTAGTGTACCTCATCCTCCATTTATCAGTCCAAATGTAATCATTGTTGGTCTGTAAGAACAAAAACAACCATTAACATCAAGCCCAGAGTCATTCAGAAAATACCAAAAGAACCTAGTGAGGAGTAAAAAGTATGTTTAAGACTGTGATTTGACAAGGAGTCTTCAACATTTGAGAATAAAAAGATTATAAATTACTTCTACCAACTCAAATTCAGGAAATACAGCCTTTCTTAAGAAGAAAACTACTTCTTAAAGATACTCATGAAGATACCGTTAGAAGCCAGTTTGAAAAACACTGGCTTAAAAACCTATGTCTTATTCTAGAAAACTATTTGCAGGCTTTCAGTGCAAAAGAGAGATTTTATCCTCAGAACAATACCTATTATATTATCATTGAAATGATAATAGAGATTAAGTAGTTTTTATTGAACTCATGGACCCTTGAGAGAAACATGTGCCTCTTTTAACCTCACTGTTTGACTGTTAAAGCAGGGCAATGAGGAATGACTGGTGCAGGGTGACATGGGTGGATAGAGGAGTTGGGTCTCCTGCCTCCCGGTTAGGTGGTCTCTCAACCATAAGGAAACAGGACTGCATTTTTAAAAGCTAGTTGTTTGTTCAATTTGCATACTCAAATTCTTATTTAGTTAAACAAATTCATGGTCACATACAAATTAATTGATAACATCAAACATTTTCTTATCAATGATATCTTTTTAACAGTCTAAAAGAGATTTTACAGGTAAAACCTACATTTTACAGATGCAGATAACTTTAATCAGAGATAAGTACTTTTGGGGGGGGGGGTGCTTCCCTGGTGGCTCAGAGGTTAAAGTGTCTGCCTGCAATGCAGGAGACCTGGGTCTGATCCCTGGATCAGGAGGATCCCCTGGAGAAGGAAATGGCAACCCACTCCAGTGTTCTTGCCTGGAGAATCCCAGGGACAGGGGAGCCCTGTGGGCTATAGTCCATGGGGTCACAAAGAGTCAGACACGAGTGAGCAACTTCACTTCACTTCAAGTACATTTTTAAACCATTCTAACGGTTATCACTTTCTAACTGCATTATTTAATTTACCAATGCAATTACCAAAGAGTTAATGACAAAAGCAAAAGCATATGGTATTGCAAGTCAGAATTTTGTAGTATTATACCATGTTTAATCAGATAATTACATAATCATTAACTACATAGATATAATAAATATAACAGTATTGTTTTAGTTATAAATGTTGGTATAATGGAAAGCTATTTAAACTTTCTAACAATAAATAAATCCCTATTTTAAACTCTTAAGAGCATTGCAACCACAGCTGTGAGAAGAAAATATATGAATTAGTATGCAAATTAGTTACTAAAAATAGATTCAACATAGATGTAAAAATGTGGTGCTTAACTTTAAACACAGAAATCATTGTGGAATTACTTAGATTTTTTTCCCCTGCATTTTATTTATTTATTTATTAGAGTAGAGTCATTCTACAATGTTGGGTTAGTTTCTACTGTACAGCAAAGTGAATCAGCTGCATGTATACATATAGCCCCTCTTTTCTGGATTTCCTTCCCATTTAGATCATTATAGAGCATTGAGTAGCTTCCTGTGCTATACAGTAGTTTCTTATTAGTCACCTATTTTATACATAGTATCGATAGTGTATCTATGTCAATCCCAATCTTCCAATTCATCCCACCCTTCTCTTTCCCCCTTAGAATCCATATGTTTATTCTCTACCTCTATGTCTCTATTTCTGCTTTGTAAATAAGATCATCTGGAACTACTTACTTCTAAATGTTCACTACACACCCTAACTCAGGAAATAGTCATTGCATGATGCATAAATTTCCATCTCTGCATCCAGGTAGAATAAGTCCTATAAAGTCTGACATCAGTCTGCTTTCCAGTTTTATCCTCTTCTATCCTTTTCTCTCTTCTTGGTACTCCTTCCTTACATTCCACCATCCTAGACTATATCTATAAAGTTTAATTTTCTCTGAGAAGCTCTCTTGGTCCTCTCCCCTGGCACAAATGATCTTTATTCTCTTAGGTCACAGCAATTTGTCTATATCCCTTTCTGACATTTGTATTATCCCTTAATTACTTATTGAGATCTCTGTTTATTGTACTAGGAAGTTTTTTGATTGACTAGTTAGATGGATAGACATATGGGTGGAGGAGAGATAGATCTCATGGTGTCAGAGAAGACTCATCTTAGGAAAATTTTGGCACCTCCAGCACCACTCTTAGTTCTGAACCTCATCCCTCATTCTACCCCATCCTCTGCCAACTTTCTTTTTCTGTTATAGAATCCAGAGAACTGACTGCAATGAAAATTATCCCACATGAATAGAAGCTGCACAACTTCAGAAAGGATAACAACTCTAGAATGATTTACCACAAAAAAATAGGAAGAACTGCTCATTGCCCAGGAACTATGCCCCCGATGTTTTCTTTAATTCCTAAGGCATAGTTGTAATCATGACACTAAAAAGGCTTAAGTTAATACATGAAACTGAATAGATGCAGAATCTAACTTTAATATTCAAAAGCAATATGAGAGTTAATATCAGTTGGATAAGTCTTAGTTTGATTTCGGACACACATCACTAACTTGCCAGATCCTTGAAGGCACCATGCAGTAGAAAAATTGGGTCTCATATATGTTAGTATCATTTTCTTCTCTTTTTTTAATTTATTTTTAACTGGAGCATAATTGCTTTACAATATTATGCTGGTTTCTGCCATACAACAACATGAATCAGCTACAAGTATTCATAAATCCCCTCCCCCTCAAGCCTCCCTCCCACTCTGCCCCTCTGGGTTGTCACAGAGCACCTGGCTGAGCTCCCTGGGCCAAACGTGACTTCCTGATAGCCGTCTGTTTTGCACATGGTAGTGTATATACGTTGATGCTACTCTCTCAATTTGCCCCACCCTCTCCTTCCCTGTACTATGTCCACAAACCCATTCTCTACGTCTGCATCTCTAGTCCTGCCATGCCAACAGGTTTATCAGTGTCATTTTTCTAGATTCCATATATATGCATTAATATACGATATTTGTTTTTCTCTTTCTGATTTACCTCATTCTGTATAATAGGCTCCAGGTAGCAGTTTCTCTCACATAACAAGTATTCAACAGAATGAACAGAAGAGAAATCAGATTCAATTGCCATTTATCAGTCATGTCAAGTCACGCGTGTTTCCAGCATCTTACCAAGTTACTGTTGAGGGCAATCCATACAGGTTCATTCAGTGTCTGCATATGCATCCAGGCAAAAGCATTACTATAAGGATCTAGAATGCTAGCAATGTGGGAAGTGTGCATCTTGCAATAATCATCAGCTTCATGCCACTGCAGCTTTAATTTCACAAGCGAATAGCTACTTTCACCATATTTAATAAAACCATCTTTCGGAATTGTTGTTGGAGAACTCGGCAAGGAAGGGTCTGGAATAAAAAGAAATATTTTCACTAACACTAAACACAATTTTAGTGCCATCAGCACATGACTTCTGTATTTCATACATCCTAAAAAGAAACTAAATAGCCCAAATTCAAACCATTGAGTGTTAAACATGTTTTCATGTGCCATTTCAAATGAGAACACAAAGTTCTGTTTTTTAATCAGTATGCCTGATTGAAGTCATTTCTAAACTCTATTTAGAATATTAAGAAAAATACCTGATCAAGTTTCTAGACTATACAACCAAAAAGACTTATAAATATAATGAGACCTAGGGTTTGAATGAAAGAAATGCCACAGTTTAAACCCACAAATTAGAGGATGTCTATCAACCCGTCAATACTAATCTTGTTTTTTCCACCTTGATTAAATATTAAGGTCAAGAACAGTCTTCTTCTCCTTCCCCTCCCGCATTCTGTTCCATTCTACCCATGGATTTTGCATTCATATCTATTTGACTTCATCTGTGTGACTTCATTAGTGATTCATGTACCTTCAAGAGACTGGTTTATGCTCTGAAGCCATATAACAGTTGCCAGTTCATTTAACCTTGATGTGAGGATCAAGCTTTATTCTTATGGTGAGTAAGAGCATCTTATCTCCCTGCCTTATCCAAACTGCAGCCTTTGCAAGTTAGAGTCACTCTAGATTTCTGACCTTTCCTCCTGAGTGGGTTTCCAATAACTACTCTAGACCCACCCAGACTTTGATCAAGACCCCCAAAAAATCTTGTTTCTGGGTGCCTTAGTGGATGCCCAAGAGCAGAACAGAGGTCAGTGAGTAACAGCCAGAGGGTGAAATCTGGCCTGTTGTCTGTCTTTATATAGCCCGTGAGTTTTTTAAATGGTTCGGGAGAGAAACCAAAGAACAACATTTTGTGACATGTAAACATTACATGAAATTCAAATTTGTGCACATAAATACGGTTTCAGTGGAAGTCAGCCACGCTCGCTTGTTTATGGACTATGATCGCCCACGATCACAGCAGAGTTGAGTCATTGCAACAGAAACTTTACGGACAGCACAGCCTGCAATATTTATAATCTGTCTCTTACAGGAAAAGGTTGCCAGCTCTGATCTAGGGCTCCACATATCCTGGCCTACCAATGTTGTCGTGGCCAATTCTCTGGTCTGTTCCACTGTATACCAACCCAACCCACCATGTGCCTTGTTCTGTCACCCCACGAATGCCAAGCTTTCCTTAATGACTCAAAGGCAGCAATTTTGATTCAGCAAAGAGGGAGGGCAACCTCCCCTTTCTTCTGCTGTTGCTGCCATCGTGTGTTGGTACAATAGCATTAGCCCAAGAGCCCCAGCCCAGGATCCTGAGATGTTACAGCCAGCAGGAAGTCAAGTCCTATCTTTCCCAGCTTGGGGAGAGCTGGGTTTGTCTTACTATCATTGGAACAGCTTTGGTCTGCTAAAAGTGACATGAAGCCTAAGATAAAGCTTTAAAAAGCTTTATTAAAGGCTATATGCAGCCAGGAAAATAGCTCCCATGTCTAATTAGCTTATTTATTAAAACATTCATAGAAAAAATTGCAAGGAAAAACTAAACTTTTGAGAGGTATTTTCAGGTGCTAAGATTATGGGTAATTTTTTCTTTTTATACTTTTCTGTATTTTCTAAAATTTCATCAAGGAACATGTGTTATGGATTGTGTGTTTTTTATTCATATATTCACATGTATTCATTCATGTCTTTATTTCTATATCTTTATATATTTACATGAATATAGTCGTTCATTTTTATTCATACATATTCATATGAATAAAAACACTATTTTATCTTTGTTTATTTTATTTAATTTTTTTAAGGCCATACCACGTGGCTTAAAGGATTTTAGTTACCCAACCAGGGATGGAACCTGTGCCCCCTGCCATGGAAGCAGAGAGTCCTAACCATTGGACCATTAGAGAATTTTTGAGAACAACAGTGTTTTAAAAAAAATACTGAACACATATTCTTTGCTGAAATTTTAGAAACTATAGAAAAGCACAAAAATGAGAAAAAATTACTCAGAATTTAATCACCTCAATAGTTTAGTATTTTCTTATAATTTATATATATATATATATATATATATATAGAGAGAGAGAGAGAGAGAGAGAGAGGTATTATATATGTAATATATGTGTAAATATATATATATAGAGAGAGAGAGTGTGTGAGAGAGAAATTTTTTTTTAATTCAGAAAAATACAATAGTACAATGAAGAAACTAAAGTTCTTAATCCCACGATCCACACATATCCACTATTTCTATTTTGATGCATTCCCATAGTTTTTATGTTCTTATTTGTTCAAGACAGTTCAAAGTGTTTTTTTCATCATCAATAATCTGTAAAGTTTTATATTCTGCATTTTTCACTTTAATACTGTCAACCTCTCCTTAAATCTAAATCATTAAAAACCTTAAAGATATGTTTTGTTGGCAGCAAATATCTGATCTCTTATGTTTACAAGAAGAAGAAAAAAATGATTTTAAGTAAGTCTAGGGATTATCATTCACTCTTGGAAGGGGTGTCTCCCTTCTTTCCCCCAAGACAAGAAACACAGAAGTGTCACTGGTGGCCTAAGGTTCTGGTGCTCGAAGGGCGTAACAAAGTGAGAGATGCGACCGTGGTTTGGGCCGGCTCTTGGATTAATAGAAGGCTAGAATTTCTACAGAACTTTCCAGTCATCTGAAGATATCATTAGTGATTTTCACACATTGTTCCCTGAGTTAGATTTGGGGCTTTGTTAGATCTGGGATAGCACGTACCTTCTAACTCAAACTCCTGTAAGAGCTCTGTCCAGGGTGACAACAACCCACCTCATCTCCAACACTTGTCTTAACCTATCTTTTATTTTCTGATCCTCTTCTTATGTAGCTAAACACTTTCTAATTTCACTTGAAACTAAAATGTACATAACTACAATCTAGATTCTTTATCAATATCCACATATCTGTTCTATTTTCCTTGAACCATAGTCAGGCTTCCTAAGGTGAAAAACCAGACCATAAGTAAGACAATTGCTTTTCAAAAAAAATAAAATACATAACAAATACTGAAACATATATGACGTTTGGGGTCAATGATTCTCAAACTACATGAATTTAAATGAGGTGTCCCCACTCTTTTCTTTTTTTTTTTTAAGCAGAGGTAAGCAAACATCCCAAATTTCTATCAGAATTAGAAAGTTTCAAGTTTAATCCATGCAGATTCTCTGGTAACAGATGAGTGAGTGCATTCATCAATAAATTACAGAAAATATCCTTTTTGTCTGTCACAGGCATCCACGGATGAAAGTGTGAATCAAATAAACATATTGATGTGTGAGGGGTCATCATTTTTAAGCAAAAAAATTTTTAGAGCAGTTTAAGACTCACAACAAAATTGACAAGAAAGTAATTCTTAAAACGCATGGAAAAGCCCCCTCTTTTACAGGCTGGTGAGGTCTGTGAGGACTTACCAGGGTGTGTCTGACAGATATAACCTCGCTTACTGTCACACGTGTCATCCATCCACTTTCCTGCATCCCTTGTGTTCCCTCCAATAACAACAACACAGTCAGCCTGTATAGTCATGGAAGGAAAAAAAAAGCCAAATATGGACCGACAATTATTAAACCAATCATTAAAAAGCAGGAAAAAAAATCCTTAATCCCTAACCTCCAAATTTTACGATAGTCCTAATTCATTCAAGGCAAAAGGAGAAGGGGGCAGCAGAGGATGAGATGGTTAGATAGCATCACCGACTCAGTGGACATGAATTTGAGCAAACTCCAGGAGACAGTGGAGGAAGAGGAGCTCATATGCTGCAGTCCATGGGGTGGCGAAGAGTTCGACACGACTCAGTGACTGAACAACAACACTTCCTTGACAGCACGTTCAATTCATCCTGACTTTCCACACAATTGCAGCAACGTCCATGCAGATCCCTCACACTGAACTCTCGCTGTTTTAACTGAAAATTTAGTCAGTTCAGTTCANGAGTTCGACACGACTCAGTGACTGAACAACAACACTTCCTTGACAGCACGTTCAATTCATCCTGACTTTCCACACAATTGCAGCAACGTCCATGCAGATCCCTCACACTGAACTCTCGCTGTTTTAACTGAAAATTTAGTCAGTTCAGTTCAGTTCAGTCGCTCAGTCCATGTCCATGGACTGCAGCATGCCAGGCTTCCCTGTCCATCACCAACTCCTGGAGCTTACTAAATTTGGGGGCTGGTTCTGAGAAATGTTGCTATCAGAAATGCCCAGAAAGCTACCACATCTTTCACTATGGCCATAGTCATCTTCTCAGCCTCCCCGCCTCCCGCCTCATTATCCCATGAGCCTTAGCTATCTGGAACCCTCTAATCCTACATTTCCAAGATTCTCCACTCTTCCCTTCTTAGCTATTATCTTTCATTATCCTGGCTCGGCATCTCTGTTCTAAGCCAGGAAACTGTACAGAACAAGCATATTTCCTCTGCAAAATGCATGTGAACTTTTCTCTCCCACTTTCTTTATCAAACTCTATCTAATCCTTTTCATTTTAAAAGCTCTGAAATTGTAACAACACATGTGTTGATTCTTGTATGTGTGAAATATAAACTTTATATTTTTATACAAGCTAAGAAAAAAATTTTGGAATAAAACTAACAAAAATTAACAAATTTTTTGCCCTGTATGGTCAGTTTATAGATTGTTTCTGTTGTTTCTCCTTTACATTATGTTCTAAAAAACAAAACCTGAGCCATAATGAATTTTGTTGTTTTAAATAAAATTTATCACTCATCCGTGAAGTCTTTCTAAGCAAACCCTATTTCACTCCATTCTACTTTTCAGCCCTCATTTATGTAATAAGGATTCAAAGAATTTTTCCTCAGAAGATCATTTACCCATAATCAGAATATATTACCCTACACATAGCAACCAAATTAATTATTATAAAGATGCCATCCTTTTGTTGTTGTTGTTGCTGCCTATCTGACAAAGTCCAAACTCTTTCCGAGGGCATCTAGATTTCTCTAAATTCTGTTTTCCACCCTCTAAAGCTGACTCCTACTTCTTTTCTGCATGAAACTCCTGCTATATTCAAAGCCCTTTTGTCCTGCCTAAACCCAGCTTGTGTCTTTTTCTTGAAGACTTTATTCACCTTTCCCACTTAACGTGACTCCCCCATCCCCTTGCCACATTCCCCTAATCATTGTGTTTAAACATCTTGTGTGAAAAGACCCATAGCTGATTCTTCCTCATATTCCTCCTTCCCACCAAAGGAAAACTTCCATAGACATGTTGCATATGTTCCATAGACATGGAGTGATTAAATCACTCCATCCCATAGTAAGTTTCTTTCTTCCTAACTGCTATCATGCTTTATAGCATCTTCTCATTACATATTTTCATTCTGTTACAGTCTTCTTTCTTGTACAAGACTTGATATCTAGCTGAAGTGTAAGCTTCTTCAAGGTAAGAATAAAATCTTAAGTTCCTTCATGTATTTTGAAATGCCTAATATAGCATTTAACACTGATTGCTGCTGCTGCTGCTGCTAAGTCACTTCAGTTGTGTCCAACTCTGTGCGAACCCATAGACGGCAGCCCACCACGCTCCGCCGTCCCTGTGGCTTTAATGATATAAGATCAAAAGTAGTGAAATAATGAATCCATTGTCTGCCTCTTAGATGACTGTACAAAAGCACTTAGCAGACTGGCACATGGTCTGCACCCTGCAAATGGTAGCTCAATCATGATGATGATGATATCTTTAGAAGCAGTAGTAGTAACTATATCCCAAATACTACAACAGCTTCAGGAGTTTAGGGGCAGCTGATGCAAAGAACATCGGTAACTCTGGGTTCAAGTGTACGTGCTGACTACAACATAAGCCCATGTTGGAGCTGACTTTCTCTATTCCTCACTACCATCACCATCTCCTCCTACCCTTAACCTAAAGATACAGAGTTCTTAACTGAATTTATGTTCCTTTGTTCAAGGCTGGTTCAGTCTGAAACAGTTAAAATCTGTAAGAATGAATCAGATCAAAGTAGATTTTTCACAAAAGATTAAACACTACCATGGTGACCTGAAGCAAACTGATAGTGTACAGAGAGGTGACCTGAGAGTAATACTTACATCTTCGTAAGAAAGACTGCTCCTTCTCCCACCAGGGTATCCTTTCCCCCAGTTTGTGTAATGAACTCCTCGTCCATCTGTCCAAAGGAAGGTGTGTTCTGAATTGATATCATTCAGCCCAGTCCAGGCATTAAAAGTGGAGTTCTTCATATGATACGTAAGAAATGCTGAAAGAAAGTTTCACAAGATAATTTGTAAACTTTGGCGGGAAATACTCAAATATCAAAAATATTCAAAATGCATGAATTTACAAATACAAAGCACATGATTCATGTCTTAATTATCATTTAAAAGTTTTACCATGAAAACAAACACATCCTAACCTGACCAGCATGTTATCACTTCAGCTTTGGACTTTGAAAATCTTCTCACAATAAAAAGTCTAGGTTTTACCCTGGTCACTGCAGACAGCTGTATAGGTTGTGCTCTGCTCAGGGGTACTGGAGCACTGGGGGAGGGGCAGGTAAAATTCNATTTACAAATACAAAGCACATGATTCATGTCTTAATTATCATTTAAAAGTTTTACCATGAAAACAAACACATCCTAACCTGACCAGCATGTTATCACTTCAGCTTTGGACTTTGAAAATCTTCTCACAATAAAAAGTCTAGGTTTTACCCTGGTCACTGCAGACAGCTGTATAGGTTGTGCTCTGCTCAGGGGTACTGGAGCACTGGGGGAGGGGCAGGTAAAATTCAACCCATGCCCCACTCTCCATCTGGTACACCCAGATCTGTGTTGTGGTTGCCTACCATCCTGCACGAAGAAGAACATTTTTTCTGATGCAAGCAGTCATCCTATGAGTTAGCAGGTATCCTAATTAGATAAATAAGAGAATCTGACTAGAACTGGGGGCCAAAAAGAGCTCTTATTTCAGAAAAGTTCTGAAAACAAAAACTATCTGTCAAAATAAAAAAGTATTAAGCTCTCAAATGATCACCACCTTGGATTGCCAAACCCAAAGAACTCCTCCAGGGCGGCCAACTCCTAGGGGTCAGCAGCCATCCATGTCCAGTGAGTGTACTTGGATCCAGGGGGCCTCCTGATGCTAAGTGCTCACATCATTGGGAGAGAAATTGTAGAGAACTTTAGAGAGGGTAGGACAAACATGGCCTGCTGCTTCTTTACCAATTCTGTGGCAGAAAGGATGGTGGCAAATATGCAGAAGCTGTAAAAGGCTTAAGTGTAACATATTCCCCATCGTCTCTCCAGTAGCCCATCCCCATGCCCCCCAAACCACAGCAGCTACCTTCTGAGGTCAGCAATCTCACCTGCCAGGAGCCGTGGACACCTAGGGTGAGAGGGACACCTACTGGAAGAACCTTGACTCTACAACTGGGGTCTCCGATCCCTGAGCCACAGACTGGTCCATGGCCTGTTAGGAACTGGGCCACACAGCAAGAGGTAAGCAGAAGGTGAGCAGAGCTTCCCTATATTTATAGATGCTCCACAGTGCTCACATGACCGCCAGAGCTCCACCTCCTGTCAGATCAGTGGTGGTTTCAGATTCTCATAGGAGTGTGAAGCCTTCTGAGAACTGCACATGTGAGGGATTTAGGTTGCATGCTCCTTATGAGAATTTAATGCCTGGTGATCTGATTTTTCATATGGTGGGTTATCTAATTATTTAACATTATATCACAATTAATAAGTGCACAATAAATGTAATGCACTTGAATCATCTCGAAATCACCTCCCCACCCAGTCCGTGGAAAAATTGTCTGCCATGACAGGTCAGGGCAATTTTCAAACATACACAGTTAAACACGACTCCTGAATGCAAACAGGAAACCAAATGACTAAGCACTTGCATTACTAATACAAAAGGTAAAATAGCAGGTCGTCTACAGAGATTATCTGTTTATTCATGAAAAAAAAAAAAAAACAGTTCCATAGAAGGGCCACTGCCACATGCTTAACCTTTAGCAGAAAAGTAGATGCCATCACCCTGCTCAGAAATTTGCTTATTTCTCAATTAACTAAAAGTAAAGAAAAAATTCTAATATTTTCAGAAAGAAAAGCGCATGGACAGATATATATTTTGTTTTTATTTCCCAAACAAGATCATAACTCTTGCCTTATCCCCAACTCAAAATGAAATGTGGAAAAGCTTTACCTGCCAATATTTCAACACTGACTTGTTTTCTGCCAAGAACTACAATAAGAATTCAACGTGTGCCTGTTTTGCCAGGAATAATGTTATTTTATCTGAAAATTGTTTCCTTCTGCACATCTCTATTACCCAGGTTCTAATTTTGTGATGCCAGGAATCAGAACTTTGTGGTTAAGAGCGGAAATCAATTATTGTGTTTCTCTGCTGGGTAGCTAAGCCCAAAATGTGGTAGACTGGTTAGAGAAATGTGAATATTATACTCTTGAATTTTTTTATTGTGTGCTATGGTTTGACACTTGTGTTCCACCATCTGGCAAGTTGCTGAACTTGTCAAAGGTTCTCAGAGAAAGCTTGTTGATTTAGTTGATTTAGCATTCCAAAAAAGCACCCGGTGGCATTCATGAACTGAAATTAACACTTGGGAGAGTGACACCCAGGGTTCCAAGGTCTTTCTTCTTTCTTACATTTTTTGAGATAAACCATTTTTTTCCCCCAGTAAATGATTTTGGAAGTCAAAGAACCTCAGAATCAAAAGGGAACTCAGAAACCATCCAGTCCGTATCTCTCCCACCACAACATCTGCATAAATTCCTCTGTACAATAAATATTCATTGAGCATCTTCCAGGCTATATACCAATCAACATATGTGGCTCTGCAGCACCCACTTGAGTACCTTCTAATATAAGCATTTTTACAGTCCTTTAAAAATGCATGAAGCAACCCATCCAATTAACTCTAATTATTGGAATAGGCTCCTAATTCTGAGATTAAATTTGTTTCCCTCTAACTGCCCCTCATGGGTTCTAAGTCTTCCTTCTCGAGTCATATGGGACAATCCTTCAAAGTTCACATCTCTTCTGACTGTGAAATTTAGGGTCTTTCAAACAGTTCTTACTCATGGCTAGCTGTGATTTCAAAATTTTCATCTGTTTAGTTACTTTCATCTGAATGGCCTGCAGTTGGTCAACATCTTTTTAAAAGTAACTAAGCAAATATCTACAAATAAAGTGGCCCCCAAAAGACCAAGTGAAAGGCATCAAGTACCTCCTATTGACAACAATATAATGAATTTTACTATCTGCTATATGGAAATGGTATGTTTCCTCCTCCTGTTCTTTAAAGCTCTGGCTTATCCTCATGTTTTATCAAATTTTTTCCCCTCATTTTGTTCAATGTTTGTATCGGAAAACTAGTTTTACTGAATTATAAGTTATAAGTGACTAGAAGAGTAGCCAATGGAAAATGAGCAATTTAAAAATTTTATTCCGAGAAAAACTCTACTTCTTTGGCTCTTTTGTGAACAAACTGGTTTGGCAGAAACTGATGGAACTGAAACTGGAAGACCCAGTTTGATTCCCAGTCCTACCCTTTCCCACCAAGCTCCTTGACCTAAGACTTTCTGAACACCACTTCCTCATTCACACTGGACTGATGATTCCCGCTTCAATAGATTCGTTATAAAAATGGAAAGGCAATTTATACATAAGACACTCAGCATAGTGCCTACAACGAATAAAATAGTTCTCAATAAGAGTTTGTTCTTCCTTCCTAGACTTTACTCTAGAAAACCAAAAAATCATTTACTATAAGCAATAGTCTACTATTTTTTTAGGGAAAAAATTACATATTTATGTGCATCACTGACTATAAAACAGCCCACACACCTTGCTCTTTTTCATTGTGTATGGATGCCAGATTTCCTCCAAATCCTATGCAATCTTTTCGTGCCTCTTGCCAATTTTTTCTTTCTTCTTCAACAAATCCAAAGATTTTGAAACACTGGCATGGAAGGAAAAAAATAATAGGAATTACATACAGATAATAGTTGGAGAAGGAAATGGCAACCCACTCCAGTGTTCTTGCCTAGAAAATCCCAGGGACAGGGGAGCCTGGTGGGCTGCCATCTATGGGGTCACACAGAGTCGGACATGACTGAAGCGACTTAGCAATAGTGTGTACTAAAGAAATGAAAATGATTCAGAGCTAAACACATGTTTGCTCACAACCAATCAGAAATGGAGAAAAGAAAAAGTTAGTTTTTTTCTCCCTGAGACAACAGGCATTTGTGTATTTGGATAATATCTTCAAGTCTACTCTCAATTCCCATAGAGAATTTAACATGGGAGCTCTTGCCTAAAATTCTCTGAAGCGATGAGGTAAGCAAAAGTTACCTTAAAGCTGAAGATTTGAACTGTTCCTCTCCACACTGACCAGAGCCAGGGCTACAACTAGATTTTCTCAGTACCTTGTGATTGTAGAAATTCCAGCCTTCCTTACAGCCTCCTGGGACGGGCACTGTGGTCGGGAGAGCCGTGGCGTGGACACTGCTGTTATGGCGCTGGCAGATGAAGGCATTTGGATAACCACAGTTAATGTCATTCCAAAACCCTGACAAACAACGGAACCGTTATCGTAGATTTACACATTTACCTTTAAACCACTCTTTCCCCCAAAGCAAACAACTCTTATTGAAGTAAAGTTTATTTGCAATGTTACGTTTTGAGTATACAGCACAGTGACTCCATTTTATATAGACTATATAAAAGAATCTGGAAAAGAGGATTATATAAGAATTATACTAAGAACATATATATATATATTCTTTTTCAGATTCTTTTCCATTATAGGCTATTATAAGATATTGAAATAGTTCCCTGTGCCATACAGTAGGTATTTGTTGCTTTTCTATTTTACATATAGTAGTTAAAAATACTTTTAAAAATGTGTTTATATTGTATAAGGATTTTCAAAAATGATTTATACTACAAATATCATTTACACAAGAGACCAGAAAGATCTATGTGCATAAACTTTTGGGCTTTCACTTAAAACAGTAATAGTTCAATTTTAATCAAGCACTTACTATGAGCAAAGACTACATTAGGTGTTACACAATTATTTAAATAGCCAGACTTCCTAGTAATAATAATCTAATGATACCTAAACTTTATATATATATAAGCATTTGCTTAGTAGTTTAGATGTATGATCTCAATTTTCTCTACATCAGATACATTCTGTTGTTACTCCCATTTTACAGATAAAGACATGGAGATAAAAAATGTTTCATAAAATGAGAAGTGAGAAGACTGTGTCATTCATTAGCTTATTTATTTATAAGAAGAAAGGATGTAGTATCCATTCACCTTACAAACTGAACAGTTGTGTTGCTAAAATTAGAATTCTTCATTCTCTCTTCTTTTCTTATCTGATGTAAGCACACAACTTGCTACTTTTAGCCTAGGGATGTAGCAAATGACACATCACACCACAGGGCAGATTCTACTCAGCCATAAAAAGGAACAAAATTGTGCCATTTGCAGAGGCACGGATGGACCTAGAGTCTGTCATATGGAGTGAAGTCAATCGGAAAGAGGAAAACAAATATTGTATATTAATGCATATATGGGGACTCTAGAAAAATGGTATAGATGAACCTGCTTGTAAAGCAGAAGTAGAGACACAGACATGGAGAACCAATGTATGGACACCAAGGAGAGAAAAGTGAAGTGAGATGAATTGGGAGATTGAGATTGACATATATACACTGCTGCTGCTGCTAAGTCGCTTCAGTCATGTCTGACTCTGTGCGACCCCATGGACTGTAGCCTACCAGGCTCCTCTGTCCATAGGATTTTCCAGGCAAGAGTACTGGAGTGGGTTGCCAATGCCTTCTCGCATATATACACTACTATGAGTAAAATAGATAACTAATGAGAATTTACTATATAGCACAGGGGGAAAAATGAAGGTATAATCTGTTTGTAGGACATATATTAAGCTAACCTTTAAAATGCATTCCAATATGCTTTAGGCACAGACAAATACTGCTTAATTCCACTTAGAAGAGTCTAATTCATAGAGTCAGGAAGNTTATATTATGTAATTTTACCACAACAACAAACAAATTTTTTAAAGGAAGATTGTGATCTTGTCTACCTGAATTTGAATACATGGTTACACAGTTTTCATCCTCATTTGCAAAATTGGGTTCACCTGTGGCCCAAGCCACATAATCCACTTTGCTTCCATCCATCCAACTGGAAAAGAAAATTCAGGTATTAGGCAAAATTTAATTATTAGAGTTGGCTACAGACTAGTGGTGGGAACAGGCAAGTTAATTAAGATGAAGAGACCACAGCATCTTAAGCAAAGAGAAGAAAGGTTTCTACAGAGACCACCCGGAACCCCTGAAAGGTAGCTGCTGCTCCCAGGCATTGAGATCTCCTGTAGCAACCGGACGCCTGACTAGTCTGCCTTCTTTTCCCTCCCCAGAAGAGGAAAGCGCTTTTATTCTTGAAGTGAGAGAAGAAATGGAGATTCCCAGTTACCCCAGAAATGGACTTGAAGTAAACATCTTCCCATAGTATTTCTTGGGCACGATTCCCACAAAACAAAACTACCCACAGAGAGACAGAGAATATAGTTTCTCACTGGGCCCCATTCTCTGATTTTCATGTTTACTCTGGTTTCTTCTAAGATAGGTGAAAGTGAAAGTTGGTCAGGCCTATCTGACTCTTTGCAACCCCATGGACTATACAGTCCATGAAATTCTCCAAGCCAGAACACTGGAGTGGGTAGCCTTTCCCTTCTTCAGAGGACCTTCCCAACCCAGGGATCAAACTGGGGTCTCCTGCATTGCAAGAGGATTCTTTACCAACTGAGCCACAAGGGAAGGCCAATAAATTATAGAAATTCTGAGGCTATTCGCTGGAAAGAGAAAGGAGATCATTGAATTCAACCTTCTCTTTTGGAGGTGGTTAAAACGGATGTTTGGCCAAAGGAACATCAAACATCCTGATATTTAAAAATAATTCATGTGGGACTTTCCTGATGGTCCAGTGGTTAAGAATCCATCTTCCAATGCAGGGGACACAGGTATCATCCCTGGTCAGGAACTAAGATTCCACATGCTAAGGGGCAACTAAGCATGTGTACCACAACTAGAGAGCCCTCATGCTGTAACGAAGACCCAGAGCAGTCAAAATTTTTTTAAATTTCTAAATCTTAAAAAAAATAATAATCGGAGTGAGTTTGGGTCTTTCTTGCCAAAAATAGCAATAGCAGTCACAATTGGTTCTGGGCACCAAAGACAGTCCCAATGTGAATAATTTTTCAAATAAATTCAATATTCATATCTGGGTAACACATCTTCCTAATAGATGATTTACTAACAGTTGATGACCTCCTAAAACAGAGAGGTGATATTTTGTAAGTTTCAATCAGAACTTGAGTTGTTTATCTGAGAACTATACTGTTGAAAATACTTAAAAGGATTTTTTAAAATTAATTTTTTAAAAAGATGCTCTAAAAAATAAATAAATAAAATAAAAAGATGCTCTGTAGATTGAGAGCCCAGCAGGATTTTTTAAAATGCATTTAGCAAAAAGAAAGTCTGAAAATTGCTCTTTAGTGTTCATCATATCACTGTCCTTAGCAAAGTTGTTTTACTTTGATTTACTTACATAAATTTTTTATCCAAGCTGATCAATAAGCCAATAAAATATGCTGGCTGTACATCATTCCTGTTCACCTAGAACATGTAAGTTTACATATAGTTCAATCTGTACTTATATGATAAGCAATTTTAAAATAAAACCTACAGGTTAATGAGACAGGCTGTTAGGGACTTTTCTAAGGAGGCATTCAAGCAGAAACTCTGTTGTACATTCAATGTTTTTCACAGAAATAAAATGGAAAAAAAAAGCACATTATGTAACAACCTGTATTTATATAGCAAATACCTTAAGACATTCTCTGTAATATCAAATACCATTAGTAATTAGATATTATTAAAGATATTCTTTTAAACAAAGTAATCATTTGGGATTATGTGTCTAAGGGAAGACTTCTCCATCCACATATATATGGTGCAATATTAGTAAATACCTTGAAATTTTCAAACCATGGTATATCTATGAAGATGGAGATGAATCAGACTACACTCCAAAACCTTCATAATGAAATGAATTCTTACTCTTTCATTACTCTTTCATTGAGTTTAATTTTTCCTTCTCTCTTACCTCTTTTCTGGATAACAATAAAGACGCAATGAAGATTTTTAAAGAGGAAGAGTGAGTGAAGGATGCTTGGGAAAAAAAATCAATTATACTTTAACTGTTAGCTGAAATTTCGGTATAGTCAAGAAACAGTTTTATATGAATAATCAAGCTGTACTATCTATTGACCAAGAAACTAATCCAACTAAGACATAAACTAATAATCAACTTGCACTGTACACAAGGGTTCAGGACTGATATGTAACAACTAGCTAAGAATGATAACCTTTGAAAACAAAATTAGTGAAGTCAAGCCATCAAGTCTGGATTCTCCCAAAGCCCAGTAAGTCCTCCCCAAAAGTCTAAACACTGTTTCTGGGTTCTATGATTCTGCACTGAATATTCCAGCAATCAAGTCATTCACTTATGTGATGGCCAACACCCTCCTCCCTTCCCCTGGGACTCATATCTTTACTCTTGACCTTAGGAGGTTCAAATTCAGCACATAATTGGAAATTGCACCATGAGGTAGCAGTTGCAGACATTATTGTTGCTTATCACATGTTACTATTTCATTCTTAATCACATTCTTACATATTTCCATAGAAACTTCTTTTCACTTTCACTTCGGATAGAAGTAAGATCACCAAAATTCCTCTTGCAAAATTCTCGTGCCTTGTCCATGGTTGCCTTCTCTTTGCTGAAATAATACTGGTAGTCTTTGTAAATAACCCACCCATCATCGGTGACTGGTAGATCTGAAAAATAAATGAAAAAGGTGATGAATTTTACTTAGATGAATTCAAGAATCTGGTATGTAAGCTACACAAAAGTGAAAAGGGCAGAGTAGCCCTTCAGAGGTATCTGCAACTCAGAGAACTCAGAAGGAGAAGAACATTTATGCCAATACAGACTGAATTACCTAAACCCAAATATCTACTTTCCAACAACTCTGTAAAAAAAACTAAGTTCCATGATCATTATTGGGTAAGAGAACTCCCAACATTACATTCATCAAAGAATCACAGAGCTGGAATTATTAACATACATGTACCCAGATGTTCTAGATTCAAAGAATAGAAGTCATGAGAAAGCAGTTTTCATCTCAATGTAACAAAGAGGTTTTAACAGATGTACTTTGATGCTTCAATGTATAATCGGAGAACCAAGGAATTCCCATACCCGGAGAGCTTCCAAGGCTTCTTCCCAACCAAAGAATTCTATGGTTCTGTGCTGTAGCAGGCTGAATAAGAGTCCAAAACATGCCTAAGCCTTTTTTGTTTTTAAATTTTATTTGGCTGCATAGGGTCTTAGTTGTGGCATACACTGGGATCTTTAGTTGTGACAGTGTGTGTTCTAGTTCCTTAACCAAGGATCGAACCTCGGCCCTGCATTGGGAGCATGGAGTCTTAGCCACTGGATCAAGGGAAGTCCTGATAGCCAGGAATTATATCTGGAATCTGTAAATGTTATACAGAAAAAAGGTACTTTGTAGATGTGATTAAGTTAAACAACTTTAGATGGAGAGATTATCCTAAGTTTTCTAGGTAGGCCCCGAATGTAAATCATAAGTATCCTTATAGTGGGAGACAGAGGGAGACGTGAGTACAGAAGAAGGTGGCTTTGCGACAAATGAAGGAAGGTGCTACATCGCTGGTTTTGATGATGAAGGAGTGGGCCATTAACCAACAAATGTAAGGAATGCAGCTCTAGAAGCCGGTGACAACAAGGATATAGACTCTCCCTTAGAGCTTCTGGAAGGAGTGTGGTCCTGTCCATCCCTTGATTTCAGCCCAAGGAAACTGAGATCATATTCCTGACCTCCAGAACTGAAAGAGAATAAATGCATGTAGCCACCAAATTTGTGGTAATCTGTTACAGCAGCTATAGGAAAGTCATACATGAGGCCCTTGGATTTGATTCATGAACACTGAGAAATTGCATTAACATGCCTGATGTTTGTGCATGTCAGTATCTGTCTGGAGGAGAAGATGCAAGTTCTCATAAGATTCTCAAAGATATTAAGAATCTCTTCTATCTTCCCAGGGTAAGTATTTCCCCCAACCCCACTGAGAAAGCAATGAGAAAAAAAAAAAAAAAAAGCTATCAGTATCAGAAAAGAAAAAAAAAGGCAGGGGGAGAACAAGATGGCAGAGGAGTAGGTTGACATGGAGTACATCTCTCTCCACGGATACATCAGGAATACACCTTCAGACACAGAAGTGCATGCAGAGCACCAGCCGAGAGCAGACAGGAGGACCTGAGCAGTGGAAAAGAACACACAGAACCATGCAAAACTCGGTAGGAGGAAGGAACTAGGGGGAAAGCAGGAGTGTTAGTAGGACTGGACCTGCCCTCAGTGGGTGGGGGAACTGAAGCAGGGGTCCGATTCCCACATCAGGGCAACTGTCTGAGTCAGAGGAGAAACATTTAAGGCTGAGAGTGAATCAGCTGATCTATAGCAGCCTAAATGGAATGAGAATCAGACAGTCCCTGCTGCACAGCCACACACACCCTGGACAGGGACGCAGGTTCCGTGGAAGGCACAGCAGCTGGGAGCTGGAGTTTAGGGATTGTGGAGCAATCCCAAGGTGAGGGAGGGTTGCTGTTGATGGTGGAGAGACGGCGAGGGGATGTGAGGGAGGAGGTTGTGGGGGGAAACGCCTGTGGAGGAAAGCCACCATGGAAGCAAGGTGATACTGCTGAATCACACATAGGGGGTGGAGCCATCACCATAGCCTCTCTCTCCCCATCTGCCAGCATCAGCAGTTGAACAATAGAGAGGTTGGGCCATTAAACATCTGACGCACTGAACTGCAGAGTAGGACCCCACCCAGGGTGCCCCTTTAAGTGCCTGACATGCCTATCTACAGAGTAGGACCCCAGCCAGGGGAACCATTCTATGTTCCTGATGTGCTGAACAACAGAGAAGGACCCCAGGCAAGGGAGCCCTCTAAGTGCCTGAATGGGTGGAGCTACAAACAACAGGTTACTGAAGAAATCAAAAGGGAAATCAAAATATTTCTAGGAACAAATGACAATGAAAGCATGACAACTCAAAACCTGTGGGATGCAGCAAAAGTAGCTCTAACAGGGAAGTTTATAGCAATACAATCCTACCTCAAGAAACAAGAAATCCAAAAGTCTACAAGCAATAAATGCTGGAGAGGGTGTGGAGAAAAGGGAACCCTCTTACACTGTTGGGGGGAATGCAAACTAGTACAACCACTATGGAGAACAGTGTGGAGATTCCTTAAAAAACTATAAATAGAACTGCCTTATGACCCAGCAATCCCACTGCTGGGCATACACACCAAGAAAACCAGAATTGAAAAAGACACGTGTACCCCAATGTTCATTGCAACACTGTTTATAATAGCCTGGACATGGAAACAACCTAGATGTCTATCAGCATATGAATGGATAAGAAAGCTGGGGTACATATATATAATGAAGTATTACTCAGCCATTAAAAAGAATACATTTGAATCAGTTCTAATGAGGTGGACGAAACTGGAGCCGATTATACAGAGTGAAGTAAGCCAGAAAGAAAAACACCAATACAGTATACTGACACATATATATGGAATTTAGAAAGATNTACCCCAATGTTCATCACAGCACTGTTTATAATATCCAGGACATGGAAGCAACCTAGATGTCCATCAGCAGATGAAGATAAGAAAGCTGTGGTACATATACACAATGGAGTATTATTCAGCCATTAAAAAGAATACATTTGAATCAGTTCTAATGAGGTGGATGAAACTGGAGCCGATTATACAGAGTGAAGTAAGCCAGAAAGAAAAACACCAATACAGTATACTAACACATATATATGGAATTTAGAAAGATGGTAACGATAACCCTGTATGTGAGACAGCAAAAGAGACACAGATGTATAGAACAGTCTTTTGGACTCTGTGGGAGAGGGAGAGGGTGGGGTGATTTGGGAGAATGGCATTGAAACATGTATAATATCATGTAAGAAATGAATCACCAGTCTAGGTTTGATACAGGATGCTTGGGTCTGGTGCACTGGGATGTCCCAGGGAGATGGGATGGGGAGGGAGGTGGGAGTCAGGATTGGGAACTCATGTATACCCATGGAGGATTCATGTTGATGTATGGCAAAACCAATACAGTATTGTAAAGTAAAATAAAGTAAAAAAAAAATTCTAATTAAATTTTAAAAATTGCACACTGGAGTACTCCCACAAAATACACCCAGAAACACAGAACAAATATATTCAAAAGACCAACAAGGGCTGGGATAATTTAAGAAAAAAAATACTTAGAACTATTCTGAGTTTGTGAAACAATTAAAAACTCTTATGATCATTAAAATGTTAAAAATGCATAATATATTGGTACAATTTTTAAAATGTCAGTTTTTAATCTATATGCATTGATTTAAGCTGTAAGCACTTAGAACATCTGTAAGTGCTTCTCAGGTACTTACTTGACAGTCTGTCCAGAGGGAGCCATCTGTCGGCCAGCCACCTTCAGTGCCATCTAGTGTTCCACTGGGACAGAACTTGTGGTCTCTGTTGCTTCGTCTAGTTCCAAGTTTTGCATTAATCTGTCATCTAAGAGCCCAACGTTTCTGGTCCAGCCAAGGCTTCGGGAGAAGTCTTACTTTTTCGCTATGTATTTACTATTAGGTAATGAATGACCATTATATACTGAAAATACTGTATTTATAGAAGAGCCCCCACAAAGCCCATAATGAGGGATGTCCCTGGTGGTTCAGGGTTATGGATTCCTGGAAACGCAGAGGCCGTGGATCCAGTCCCTGGTCGGGGAAGATCCCATACACCACGGGGCAACTAAGCCCGTGAGCCTGTGCATCACAGCCACTAGGCCCATGCGCTCACAGCGCCCCCCAACCAGAGAGAACCTGCACGCATCACAGAACATCCAGAACGGCCAAGATAAACAAATAAGGAGGACCCGTAATAACTACATTACGCTTCCCGTTACCCATGCAACAGAAACATTGGTGACTTTCTCTACAGCCATAACCCACCTCAAAATTACTACCACTGAGTTTACAGCAACCAAGAGAATTATGTATAGGAGGATATATTTTCCAAAGTGCTAGCCTCTGAATTCCAAATGTTTTTAAAAAAAGACCATTATTAAAATGGGCAATCCTATATGTCACTAATCATACTGAACTTTTTATCTCTAATCATCGCTACAGAGATCACTAAACCACAACAGGGAAATTTACCAGCAGAAAGAAAGAAAAATCAGTAATTACTGAACTAGCACGTACCAGGTACTAGCCAGGTCCTTTATATATTCATTTTTAGACTCAAAACAATCTTTTATGTTTGGAGTTACTACTTCAGTGTTACAGTGAGGAAACAGNTTACCAGCAGAAAGAAAGAAAAATCAGTAATTACTGAACTAGCACGTACCAGGTACTAGCCAGGTCCTTTATATATTCATTTTTAGACTCAAAACAATCTTTTATGTTTGGAGTTACTATTTCAGTGTTACAGTGAGGAAACAGGTTTAAAGGTCAAGGTTATGCTGCTGGCTGCCTTCCTGACACTATGTCACCTGTGGTGAGAAACTCACACTCAACTTTCCTCCCTTTAAAAAGAATAACACTGAACACAAACCACTCTAGTAAGATCCTAAAACTTTAGAAAAGGTACTGTGATAAGTCTTGTAATTACACAGCTAAATTCCTCTTGTTCTAAAGTCTACCTTTGAACAGCTCAAATCAAATCTGTCTAGCACTTGACAAATCATCCAAAATTTCGAAAACATTGATAGTGTTTTATTCAAGGAAAAAACATTATAAATTATAAACACCAGAGTGTTCCTGGGCTAAATAAAACACACTATCAAATCCTATTCATAGCTACTGAATGGGATTAGCTTAATGTGATAAGCCTGTTAAAATGACACCAGGAAGGAAGGAGACCACCATAAGTAAGTTTCCAGAAGTCAGATGGCACTGTCTGCTGATGATATCTCTTTAAAACAAACTCTTCCACTAATGCAAGTACTATACAGCATGTGTCACTGAGAATTTTTGATAGTGAAATGTTGAGAAAGGTGGGAAAAAGTAGTATCTTTTTTAAAAAAGGTAATTATTTGTGAAATACTTTTGGTAGGCTATCAGCCACTACAGTAACCCTTTGAGCTGGTTTTTAATTTTCAGAAAGATTAGAAAGGAAATGAAACTATTATCTCAAGGAGATATTTGTACTTTTATGTTCATTACAGGATTATTCACAATAGCCAAGGTATGGAAATAACCTAAGTGTCCATCAATGAATGAATGGGTAAAGAAAATGTGGCATGTGTGTGTGTGTGTGTGTGTATATATATACATATACATATATGTGTATATAATATGTAATGCAGTATTATTCACTATTAAAAATAAGCAAGTCCTTCCATTTCATCCTGACATCATGGATGAATCTGGAGGGCATTATGCTAAGCAGAATAAACTAGACAGAAGGTACTACACGGAGTCACTTCTCTGTGGATCCAAAAAAGAAAAAAACAAAAATGAAACTCAGAAACAGAGATTAGAAAAGTGGTTCCAGCAGAGGGAGGTATGGGTAGGGGAAACAGGGAAAGGTAAAAGGGGGCAAACTTTCAGTAATAAAATGAGTAAGGTCAGAGGATCTAATGTATAACAGGGTGACTACAGTTGACAATACTGTACCGTATAACTATAATCTGCTTAAGAAAGCAAACCTTAAATGTTCTTGCCAAATAAAAAAGAAAAAAACAGAGGTTGCTCCTGAACAAAAAGGTGAAATACTGTCAGTGAAGCCTGCCTCTGGCTGCTGCTGCCCCTGCTGATGTCCATCCAGGGCACACTTCCTCACTAGCTGCTCATGCCCTATGCACGACAGGCATTTCTTTCACAGGAGTCCCCTGTAATCCGTACTTTTCTGTGCATCTCTTCTTCTTGATGTTGGGGAAAGCTCTATAAAGAGCTAGGACCTTCTGCTCTTACTGAGTTCTCTCTCCTCCCTGGAATAACAGAAATGACAGCTAGCACTCCAGGAGCCAAACAAGACGAGGAAGCAGCCTTGAGACTAGAAGCTAAAGGGTAAAGACGGTAAGCATTAAGACTGTTAGAGCAAATTCCTCACCCGCATTTCTTCCAACCTGGACCTGGAAGAATGGCTCCTGCAAAGCAGAATGGGGAGAAGGCCTGCCATAAATGAAGGGTGACAGAGAGCACAGCATCAACATGCATGAGCACATGCATGGACTGGGATTCCAGACGCACGTGTCTGTGAAGGAGGCGGGCTCTCCAGACAAGCACAGACACTGGACTCAACAAAGCTGAGCCAAAGGGACAGTGATGTCCCATCCTGGACCCCGTGCAGTCCTCGAGAAGATGGAAAGAGGATGAAGACTCACCAAACAAACTCCATATGTTGGTTACTGATGTTCTTGTCACCACCTCCAAAAATCTACAGTCAATGTGGATGAGAGCTAACCACTGACGGTCAAAGTTATACAACTGCAAACAATAAAGACAGGAGTCCAAGTCCCTGATGACACTGTGGAACTTCAGTATACGTGTCAGACCTTTAAATATCTATCTCTAAGTGAAGTATTTAAGTCAATGATATTTGAGTCTTCTTTTATATGTACTTGAATCTAATCTTAACCAACATGCATTTTTGCTGGGAAGGGGGAAACTGCCTGGTTGAAGGACAAACAGGAGAGGGACTGCTTACTGTATTTTCTTTAGAAATTCTCAATTTGAACCACGGGAATGATTCACTTAGTCAAAATTAAGTTAAAACATAAGAGTCTAAAAATTAATAAAATATTATGTCTGAAATATTAGAAACTATTAACATTTAATGAAACCATTTTGGCTTATTATTTGAAAAAAAAATTTTTTTTTCATAAAAATCTGGAAATAACTTATTTAGTAAAAGTGGAAAATGTGATGTAAACGTCAGTAGTTTCTTCTATAAAACATGGAAGTACAATCAGGTCAGGTAACACTGTGCCACTTTTGTACCAAAGGTTCTATATGTGGTTGCTCAAAAATGCTGGCTGAATGAACGAAATACCACAAAATACATCACCACTGCAAGTATTCTTCTCTGTATGTGCCTGTTATCTATAAAACTGAATGTATGAGAAAGACTTGAGGCAAAAAGAGGAAAATGACTAGAATTTTCAAAGCTTAGCAGAATACAGTTATAGACAGTTATTTAAGCTAGTAAGCAAATATTGTAAAGTCATTTATTTATCTGCCCCAATAACTCATTTTCATTGACAGACTAGCATATGTAACAAACCCAAGTGAAAATTTAAGAAGAATTTATGTGGGGTGGGGTATAGGGTTGCTATTAAAGAAGTATTGTGGGAACTTAGCTTTAATTCCCATAATTTTTATCCTATTAAAGCAATCCAAAAGAATGCAACTTACTAACTGTATACTTGGCTGAATTTTCATACTGAAAAATTCCATAAATAAATCTTTAACCATCTATATAAGTTGAGAATTTTGATTNAAGCAGAAATAAATAAAAAAGAAATGAAAGAAACAATAGTAAAGATTAATAAAACTAAAAGCTGGTTCTTTGAGAAGATAAACAAAATTGACAAACCTTTAGCCAGACTCATCAAGAAAAACAGAAGAATCAAATCAACAAATTAGAAACGAAAAAGGAGAGGTTACAGCAGACAATGCAGAAATACAAAGGATTATAAGAGACTATTATGAACAATTATATGGCAATAAAATGGATAACCTAGAAGAAATGGAGAGATTCTTAGAAAAGCTCAATCTTCCAAGACTGAACCAAGAAGAAATCGAAATTATGAACAACCCAATTACAAGCACTGAAACTGAAGCTGTGATCAAAAATCTCCCCCAAAAAACAAAAGCTTAGGACCAGATGGCTTCACTGGAGAATTCTATCAAACATTTAGAGAAGAGCTAATGCCTATCCTTCTAAAACTCTTTCCAAAAATTGCAGAGGAAGGAACATTTCCAAACTCATTCAATGAGGCCACCGTCACCCTTATACCAAAACCAGACAAAGACAACACAAAAAAAGAAAACTATAGGCCAATGTCATTGATGAACAAAATTTTAGCTAACAGAATTCAGCAACACAGCAAAAAGCTCATACAGCATGATCAAGTTGGGTTTATTCCAGGGATGCAAGGATTCTTCAATATATATAAATCAATATGATACACCATATTAGCAAATTGAAAGATAAAAATCATATGATAATCTCAATAGATGCAAAAAAAAAAGCCTTTGACAAAATTCAGCACCCATTTATGATTAAAACTCTTCAAAAAATGGGCAGAGAAGGAACCTACCTCAACATAGCCAAGGCCATATATGATAAGCCCACAGCAAACATTATTCTCAATGGTAAAAACCTGAAAGCATTCCGCCTAAGATCAGGAACAAGACAAGAGTGTCCACTTTCACCACTATTATTCAACATAGTTCTGGAAGTTCTAGCGACAGTAATCAGGGAAGAAAAAGAAATGAAAGGAATCCAAATCAGAAAAGAAGTAAAGCTCTCATTGTTTTCAGATGACATGATACTGTACATAGAAAACCCTAAAGACAGTATCAGGAAATTACTAGAGCTAATCAGCGAATTTAGCAAAGTTGCAGGATACAAAATCAATACACAGAAATCACTTCCATTTCTATATACTAACAATGAAAAATCAGAAAGAGAAATTAAAGAATCAATCCCATTCACCATTGCAACAAAAAGAATTAAATATCTAGGAATAAGCTTACCTAAGGAGACAAAAGAATTGTACACAGAAAATTATAAGACACTAATGAAAGAAATCAAAGATGACATAAACAGATGGAGAGATATTCCATATTCCTGGGTAGGAAGAATCAATATTGTTAGAATGACTATACTACCAAATGCAGTCTACAGGTTCAATGTGATCCCTATCAAATTACCAGTGGTATTTTTCACATAATTATAACAAAAAATTTCACAATTCATATGGAAACACAAAAGACCCCAAATAGCCAAAGCTATTGAGAAAGAAGACTGGCGCTGGAGGAATCAACCTTCCTGGCTTCAGATTATACTACAAAGCTACAGTCAATAAGACAGTGTGGTACTGGCACAGAAACAGAAATACAGACCAATGGAACAAGATAGAAAGCCTAGAAAAAATCCATGCACCTATGGGTAACCTATGTTTGACAAAGAGGACAAGAATATACAATGGGGCATAGATAGCCTCTTCAATAAACGGTGCTGAGAAAACTGGACAGCTACATGTACAAGAATGAAATCAGAACACTTCCTAACACCATACCATACACAAAGATAAACTCAAAATGGATAAAAGACCTAAGGGTAAGACCAGAAACTATAAAACTCCTAGAGGAAAACATAGGCAGGACACTCTCTGACATAAATCAAAGCAAGATCCTCTATAATAACAGAGATAAAAACAAAACTAAACAGTGGGACCTGATTAAACTTAAAGCTTTTGCACAGCAAAGGAAACTATAAGCAAGGTGAAAAGACAGCCCTCAGAATGGGAGAAAATAATAACAAATGAAACAACTGACAGAGGATTAATTTCTAAAATATACAAGCAGCTCATACAACTCAATGCCAGAAAAACAAACAACCCAATCAAAAAGTGAGAAAAAGACCTAAACAGACATTTCTCCACAGAAGACATACAGATGGCTGACAAACACATGAAAAGATGCTCATCATCCCTCATTATCAGGGAAATGCAAATCAAAACTACAGTGATATATATCACCTTACACCAGTCAGAATGGCCATCATCAAAAAGCCTACAAACAATAAATACTGGAGAGGGTGTAGAGAAAAGGGACACTCTTGCACTGTTGGTGGGAATGAAAATTGATACAGATGCTATGGAAGACAGTTCAGAGATTCCTTAAAAAACTAGGAATAAAACCACCATATGACCCAGCAATCCCACTCTTAGGCATAAACCCAGAGGAAACCAAGATTGAAAAAGACACATGTATCCCATTGTTCATTGCAGCACAATTTACAATAGCTAGAACACGGAAGCAACCTAGATACCCATCGGCAGATGAGTGGATAAAGAAGTTGTTGTACATATACACAATGGAATATTACTCAGCCATAAAATGAAATGCCTTTGAGTCAGTTCTGATGAAGTGGATGAACCTAGAACCTATTATACAGAGTGAAGTAAGTCAGAAAGAGAATGATAAATATCATATTCTAATGAATATATATGGAATATAGAAAAATGGTTGAAGAATTTACTTACAGGGCAGTGATGGAGAAATAGACAAAGAGAATAGACTTACGGACATGGGGAGAGAAAAGGAGAGGGTGAGATGTATGGAAAGAGTACCATGGAAACTTACATTACCATATGTAAAATAGATAGCCAGTGGGAATTTGCTGTATGGCTAAGAATCTCAAACAGGGGCTCTATATCAACCTAAAGGGGTGGGGTGGGGAGGGAGATGGGAGGGAAGTTCAAAAGGAAGGGGATATATGTATACCTATGACTGATTCAGGTTGAGGTTTGATAGAAAACAACAAAATTCTGTAAAGCAATTATCCTTCAATAAAAAAATTAAAAAAGAATAACCTGTACACCAATAGTATACTAACACATACAGATGGAATTTAGAAAGATGATAAGGACAATCTTATATGCAAGGCAGCAAAAGAGACACAGATGTAAATAACAGACTTTGGGACCCTGTGGGAGAAGGCGAGGATGGGATGATTTGAGAGAATAGCACTGAAACGTGTATATTATCATACGCAAAACAGATGACCAGTCCAAGTTCCATGCATGAACAGGGCACTTGAAGCCAGCGCTCTGGGACAGCTCAGAGGGATGCGATGGGGAGGGAGGTGGGAGGAGGGTTCAGGATGGGGAGACACGTGTGCACCCATGGCTGACTCATGTTGATGTATGGCAAACCCACCACAAGACTGTAAAGTGATTAGCCTCCAATTAAAATAAATAAATTAATTTTTTTAAAAGAAAAAAAAAAACGAAACACCTACTGTCGTGAGGAGCTGGTGTTGGCTCAGGTTTGGGTGTCTGTCCTGGAAAACAAGAGAAAATTAGATATAAAAGGTGACTGGTTTCATACCCTCTGGTTTCGTTATTTTCATGGAGCAATATGGCTGAAAGTCTAACTCTTCTTTCTCTTCCTTCCACTCTCCAATGCTACTATCATGTTGTGGGGGAGAAAAGCAAAGGGAAACAAAATTAGGAGTTTAAGAGTTCAACAAATTAGGTATAATACCACTAAAAATTGGAAGACAGTTTTCAAGCACAACAAGTAGCATTATATAAAGAAAGGAAAGAACATGAGTTTTGGAATCAGAAAACCCTAGGTTCAAATCCCAGTTCAGGTTTAAATTTCTTACCTTTAATTTTCTCAGCTACAAAAAGGAGTTGTCATACACGTTAAGAGATGGGATAAAATATGCAAGTTATCGGTATTTAGAAGCTGCTCAATAGATGCTATTTCTACAGTAACATATCTTATAATCAGCTGTGAACGTATAAATTTTCATTATTTGAAACCATTAGATATGAGCTATTTATTTATAAAATATAGTTTCTTCAAAAAAGCATATTCTTACTAAATGCACATTTTATGAAAAGTTAAATATTTTTCTTTCCAAGTAGTTAATGATCTACCTGGACTTTGTCAGAATCTGATAAAAGGACTCAAGTTATGTAGCTTTTGGTTTAATAAATTTAACATCTATAAGAATGGAGCTGCCAATAACACACAAGGAAATTAGTCCTTGGGAGCAAAGAGACCTTTAAAGAAAAACTGGCCGTTATTCATTCCTCCAAGTTTCTGCGAAATGCCAGGCTGTATGAAGCACAAGCTGGAATCAAGATTGCCGGGAGAAATATCAATAACCTCAGATATGCAGATGACACCACCCTTATGGCAGAAAGTGAAGAGGAACTAAAAAGCCTCTTGATGAAAGTGCAAGAGGAGAATGTAAAAGCTGGCTTAGAATTCAACATTCAAGAAACAAAGATCATGGCATCTGGTCCTATCACTTCATGGCAAATAGATGAGGAAACAGTGCCAGACTTTATTTTCTTGGGCTCCAAAATCACTGCAGATGGTGACTGCAGTCACGAAATTAAAAGACGCTTGCTCCTTGTAAGAGAAGCTATGACTAACCTAGACAGCATATTAAAAAGCAAAGATATTACTTTGCTGACAAAGGTCCATCTAGTCAAAGCTACGGTTTTTCCAGTAATTATGCATGGGTGTGAGAGTTGGACCATAAAGAAAGCTGAGTGCTGAAGAATTGATGCTTTTGAACTGTGGTGTTGGAAAAGACTCTTGAGAGTCCCTGAACTGCAAGGAGAATCAACCAGTCGATCTTAAAGAAAATCAGTCCTGAATATTCATTGGAAGGACTGATGCTGAAGCTGAAACTCCAACACTTTGGCCAACTGATGTGAAGAACTGACTCACTTGAAAAGACCCTGATGCTTGGAAAGATTGAAGGCAAGAGAAGAAGGGAATAACAGAGGAGGAGATGATTGGATGGCATCACCGACTGGATAGAAATGAATGTGAGCAAGCAAGAGTTGATGATGGACAGTTTTGGAAGCCTGGAGTACTGCAGTCCACGGGGTCACAAAAAGTCAGACACGACTAAGTGACTGAACTGAATGGATTAATTCCTCCATCCTGAAAACACTGTAAACACTCATCTAAGCAACAGTAAGGCAAACAGCAAGAGAGCAACACAGTCTTTTCAGCAAGAGTTGGAGCTGTAGCCAAGGTTCCCAGACAGCAGAGGGCNCAAGAGAAGAAGGGAATAACAGAGGAGGAGATGATTGGATGGCATCACCGACTAGATAGAAATGAATGTGAGCAAGCAAGAGTAGATGATGGACAGTTTTGGAAGCCTGGAGTACTGCAGTCCACGGGGTCACAAAAAGTCAGACACGACTGAGTGACTGAACTGAATGGATTAATTCCTCCATCCTGAAAACACTGTAAACACTCATCTAAGCAACAGTAAGGCAAACAGCAAGAGAGCAACACAGTCTTTTCAGCAAGAGTTGGAGCTGTAGCCAAGGTTCCCAGACAGCAGAGGGCGATGTGGTTCTATTTATCTGTTGACAAGGAGGCCGTTAATATACATTGTGGTTCAAGGGTGGGCCTATTTATCTTAAAAGAATCTGACTTGGCTATGTGGAGCTTTGTGAGTCATTAATCACGACTGATAAGTACGCATTGATCATTGTTGACCATCAACAACATGGTGGATCTTATAGCATCAGGGGCCTCAGAATGGTGCCAACTCTTCAGATGACCATCCTTGAGAAATCAGTCTGCAGTATATTCAGACTGAGGGAGATAGCACCTACTGGATGATGAAAGTGGGTCAAAGGGTGAAAATCCTCCAACAGAAATCGCACTCTCTTTACTCTGCTTACAGAGTCAAACATCTACCCACTCCCATGACTGTAGGAACTGAACAGGAACAGCAGCTCGTGAGAACTATTTTGGAGGCCACGCTCTGGTCCAGGCTTCTGGTCTGGCCTTTTCATCCTCTGTTCTTTTGGAAGATTTATCTGTGTTCAGCGAGTTCACTCTTATCCTGTGAAGTGATGGCCCTTGGCGGTTTCCTTATATTATTCTGTTTGTTTGGTTGCATGAATAAAGGGAAGACTTTGGGATCACAGGAGGTTAGTGTTCCGATCTGAGACAAAGCAGAGGGCAGGTCATCCTACCTTTTCGTATCTGGCAAATCCAGTTGTTAAGATGTTCACAGTTAATGTCATTCCAGGACATACCAGGGTCACCTTTTAACTCGCCACAGTATTCAACATTTTGATAATTATTAGGTTCTCCATAAGCCCAATTTTCATATGACACCTATGTTAGAAACATTACATTACAACCATTAGCCAGTACCAATCATCTATCCCTAGTGATTCACTTGGTAAAGAGTCTGCCTGCAATGCAGGAGACCTGGGTTCGATCCCTGGGTCAGGAAGATTCCCTTGGAGAAGGAAATGGCAACCCACTCCAGTACTCTTGCCTGGAGAATTCCATGGACAGAGGAGCCTGGCAGGCTACAGTCCATGGGGTCGCAGAGTTGGACACGATTATGCGACCAACTTTCACTTTCATCCAAATACAAAAGATGTTCACTTTTTTATTCTCTTTACTTTTTTTCACAATATGTTTGCTTTGAAAACAAGTTTGATGAGAACAGCCGGGAAAGAAATAGCTCCTATAAAATGGGAACTTTTGAAGCTGAATAGAGTATTTTAATTATTTAAAAAATTTATTTACTCTTATTAAATAGAATGTATCCAGGACCACAAAAGTGGGATTAGTATATAGGAAAAACTTGGTATAGAAGTTCCACTATAGGAGTATTGGGAGCTCCTAAATTTACAACTCATCCTGAAGGGATAACATTTCATTGTGATACTTGAAATTTTCTTTTATTAGAGGGGTAGGAGAAAGAAATGGAGAAGGAAATGGCAACCCACTCCAGTACTGTTGTCTTTAAAATCCCATGGATGGAGGAGCCTGGTAAGCTATAGCCCATGGGGTTGCAAAGAGTTGGACACGACTGGGCGACTTCACTTCACTAGGAGAAAGAAATAAAACTAGTTCTTACAAACAAAAAGGACTTCTGAATATTGCTAACAAAGTTACCAAATGTTACCAAGATGGATACTCGGAAATAAGTGGAGGGCTAGGATTACGTCCACTATGGTGTTTTCAGAGAGGAATCAGAGCCTATATCATGACCTGTTTTCCAGAGATCTAAATACAAAATCCTTGTTATCAATGGAGCCATCAAATAATCCACCCTACACAAGTGCTTTGAGAAGTTGCTAATGGGTGGTAAGAGGAGGTAGAACTGAAATTGCACAAAATCACTCCCTGCAATGACTGCCAGCATGTGCCATAGCCTCCTGCTTCCCTACTGCTGAGAATGGAGAAGTCTGACAGAAGTCAGTGGTTGACAAAGGTCAGTGGTTTCTAGTAGAATATCAAAAGTTGTTTCCATATCTCCTAGGCTATAAGACATCATAAAACAGTTTTTAAGAAGTCTAGCTACTTACATACCAATTTGGCATGAGAGAAGGAAGATATTATTTTATATAAATTAGAAGAATGAGTTTCCTAATTTTTTTCAGTTTACCATGGTTGCATCTCAGGTGAACAGAACTGTCCTGGGTCAGAGGCAGAATAATGACCCTAACATAGCATTTATTTTGCATAGAAAAATGTTTCTAACTATCATCATAACCAATCTTACCAAAAATTTTGAGTAACTCAAAAAGATAACATCAAAATAAAGACACAATAAAAGTAAGAAAAGTATCTGTGAAATCAAATTACTCACAGGGGATCCATCACTCCAAGTAAAGCCCTCAGAAGGACTTCCATATGTCAGTCCCAACCAAAATAGTTCATGGTAGCTTCCACTAGCCCTGCAACATACAAGAGATAAAGGCAGCTTATGCTACTATATTAACCAAATTTGGTTACCTATGAGTCCTAATCAAATTTGAAAATGACTCCCAAAATATAAATTGGTTAGCACACAAGTGAAGGAGTAAATGATTAAATATAAGCATTGTGCAACAGCTGCACATTTTGGTACAACTTGTAAATATCCTGAAAACAAGCTGCTGTTTGAAATAATTGTAAAGCATTGAGATATTCACTCATTTAATAAATGAATAATAAGTGTCTTATGCTTTTATAGAGCAATTCATCTAGGGATTTATAGCTATAAAATTAAAGCATTTGGAAATGAAGTGAAAGTCACTCAGTCATGTCTGACTTTTTGCAGCCCCACGGTTTGTAGCTTGTCAGGCTACTCTGTCCATGGAATTCTCCAGGCCAGAATTTGGGAGTGAAACCAGGTCCAAAAGCGCCCATAGATTTGGGATATAGTATCACCAGCTCAATGGACATGAACCTGGGCACACTCTGGGAGTTGATGAGGCACAGGGAAAACAGGCATGTTGCAGTCCATGGGTTTGCAGAGTCAGACACAACTTGACAACTGAATAATAACAACAAATGTGTACTCAAAGGTCAAAGGAAGGAGTATTAAATAGAAAAGATACTTACGTTACTAATCGCCATATTGCTTGCTGTTCCTCCTTATTATTGATACTAGCTAGATCTCCACCCAGAGCTCTACAAAAATCTCGAGATTCAAACCACGTTTTCTTCTCATGTTTTCCTTTTGCAAACAGCTAAAAGTAATACAGATTCAGAATTTATTTTACACTTCACAGCTTATCAAACAAAGAGAAATAATTATCTACTTTTGACGAGATTTCATTTAGCGAAAAGCAAGACATTACAATGGCCCCAAGCAATGTAATTCTCTTGGCTGAAAATCAATTTGTGAGAGAATATTTGGATAACAGAGTTTGACAGATGATCTTGTTGAGAAAATCCTAGAAAACAGAATTATAGTATAGCACTGAGTAAGTCAGATTGAAAGGCTTAGGTATATGGGTTAGGCATATAATTCTTGCAGAAGACAGGATTAATTTGGTTAAGTGTCAACTATGCCATTCAGATGGAAAAGAATGAAAGAAACTTGATATAGAGAAAGCAAACATAAATAAAAATTCAAGGATAATAACCTCCCTAAGATAGTGCCACAGTTTTGTTAACCTGTTTAGCTTAAACACTGAATAACCTGGGAGTCTTCCAATGCTTCATTGGTATGTTCTTAAAATGGTCTTATCATTTTTGCTTATGATTGCTTATTTTAACAAAGATTGCTTATTTTAACAAAGATTGGAGGTCATGGCATGACAGACACTAATTGGACAGAGCATGTAAAAAGATGGTATGTAAGCTAAATTTATTATTTATTTAGAGAATATGTCATATTACCCAGAGGACTGCTGCGGGAATGGAACCCACAGGGATCCATCAGGATGTAAACAGTGAAGCAGTTTACATCATTTTATTCATCAACTTTTATAATTTTCATTCATTGCTTCTCATGAGACACGGCCTGTATCATTAAGGCTTGTAGAAAAGGAATTTGTTTCCAATAGACCTGTGGTTGTCTAGTTGTCATCAAGCAACCTGAGGCAATCTTCAGCTTGACCCTACTTGAGTTATTGGGACACGTGTGCCTTGAGCAACTTTTCATTGCAGTAACTCCCAAGACCTCTGTGAGTACCTCAATTTGTGTAGATGGTGATAGAAGATTTTATTTTTGCAAATCAATTTACTAATAGCTGAACTTTATTAAGAATTTTCACACCTGGTCTATATATTTTCAGACAAACCCTACCCCAAGCACCTCAAAAATCATAATTCCTAGGGAAGCACACATTTGAATTTGTTAAACATCTACCCAGATAATGTCTGCTGGAATTCTTGGTTCATTTCCCAGCTCTGGAGAATTCTGTACTGTCTCTCAGAAATCCTGCAACAAATCTCCATAGCCTGCCACTCTCCAGTGAATGGCTGTGTATAAGACGAACCTGGCCTTTGTGTAATAACTCAAAAGTTTCCAGAGGCAACAATAAAATACCTGATTTGCTTTGTATTAGTTTTCAACCCATTCATAAAACCCTCTCCAGTCTTGGCCCAATACTTTCCCTTCTATGTAAATCATGCTTTAAATCGGACTGGCTCCTCTGTATTAAATAGCTCATTAGCCTCTGTTACTGCTAGTGGTAGTTACCAACCAAATTAGCCCTTAAGTTAGAGACTAAACAACCTCATTCCAATACACATTAGCAACTGAAGTTCTTCATCAGCTTTGTCTAACTGTCTTACAAAACATGCCAGAGCCATATGCCTCAAAGGATGGAATAAAAGAGGTCCCGAGAACCGACCATTAGAGAATAATGTCATTAAGTGGTGGTTGCGTATCGGGTTGACCACAAAGTTCATTTGGGTTTTTCTGTAACATCTTACAGGAAAACCCAAATGAATTTTTTGGCTAACCCAATACGTTGCTATATTTGGCTAAATCCAACCTTCTCTAGAAAGAATATGATTTACAAGAAAGAAAAAGACCCAAATGCTTAATTCATTGGAGTCGGGGTATGTTTTTTATTTGTTTGGGTGAACTTGATTGCATAAAGAGAAAATGGGTGATCTCACACAGGTATGTACTAAGTGACTACAGGATATCAAACTGCCATTTACGAGTCGCTGAATGGCCATGTACTCCATACCTAACAGTCCTTCATCTTCCACCAGGCATCATAATCAGGGGTTAAATAAGAACAAAGGAATATTCTCTCTAGAATCCTCAAGTGGCTTGATTGCAGATTCGTTTATCAGTTCACTTAGCCAAAAGCTTGAGCTCCAAGAACAGAGCCAAAATGGAATGCCATAGGACAGCATGAGGTGGGGCAGGGATTTTCATTGAGAAAAAGAAAACGTGAGCTCAGAAAGCATGGGAAAGAGGAAAGATGCCAAGTGTATGGAGTGATAAAGGCAGAGCAGGTGAAGAAAGTCTGGTGTGACTTCTGTTTATGGTATTGGTCGTTTGTTGGTCTGAATGCAACTGGTTCTTATCTTTCCACTCAAGGAGCACTCTTTCAAAACAACAAGTCCCCTTTCAGATCAATAACAGCAGAATTTCTATAGGTTCAACCCGGACATTTTGTTTTGTTTTCACTCCTTAGATGATTCTTTAGGCTGAAACATATCCCCAATTCTTGAAGAACTCAGCAATGGATACTTACTTTGAAGCACAAGCTTGTTTTACTGGAGGTACCCCAATCCTCCGGACATTTGGGTTCGGGGGTGGTTGTGGGCGCTGGTGGGCGAGTGACTCCTTCTGCCCAATGTTTGCACACAAATTTTGCCTTTTCTTCACATCTCAAGACATCCCACAAGCCCCCTGCAACCCCAGTCTTCATGGCAACACACCCGGCTTTCCGTCCTGCAGGTAACAAAGCAGAATTCACAACAGGTGATTGTGAAACCTGGCTGTGCTCAAAGAAAAGAGCTCAAACCTGAGCCTCAAGTAGTGGGATAAAACCTACATGTGATAAGAAAATGTAGAGGAGACACTGCAGCATTTCACAATTGCTTTGTTCTATTTCTGAACCATTATTTGCCTTTTATTTGTGTGGCCTATATCCCCAACTGAATTATCAATATAATCTCAAATGTCAAGGTTTGACAGAAATAGTGACATAGACAGATGTAGGGAGCAAAATATGGACACCAAGCGGGGGAGGGAGAGTGGGATGTGTCAGGAGATTGGGATTGATATATATACACTATTGATACTATGTATAGAATAAATAACTAATGAGAACCTGCTGTATAGCACAGGGGACTGTACTCAGTGCTCTGTGGTGACCTATATGGGAAGGAAATCCAAAACAGAGGGGATCTATGTATACATATGGCTGACTCATTTTGATTTACAGCAGAAATGAATACAACATTGTAAAGCAACTTATACTCCTATAAAAAGCAATTAATAGTCACCAGGAGGTAACCCAAAGCCTTCATGTGAAAGTAACTCTGAAAAAAAAAATTGTCAGGGTTTTGGTAACATTTTGTATTTCTAATATCTGGCGGGGTTCCCCTCCCTCCCTGCACACAGACATAACAATACAATATTTTTAATATGATAAAATCTATCATAACGACAAAAATAACAGGGGTTTTGTTTTACCAAGGAAGTTGTTTTTTAATTAATTTTTATTTTATATTGGAATATAGTTGATTTAAATTGTTGTGTTAGTTTCAAGTGTACAGCAAAGTGATTCAGTTATACATACACTTATATACACTCTTTTTTAGATTCTTTTTTCCATAGAGGCCATTACAGAGTATTGAGTAGAGCTCCCAGTGCTATACAACAGGTCCATATTAGTTATCTATTTTATATATAGTACTGTGTATAGGTCAATCCTAATCTTCCAATTTATCCCTCCCTGCCCTTATCCCCTGGTAACCATAATTTTATTTTCTACATCTGTAACTCTGTTTTGTAGATAAGTTCATCTGTGCCCTTAAAACTTTTTTTATTTTATATTGGAGCATAGATTAACAATGCTGTATTAATTTCAGGTATACAGCAAAGTGATTCATACACATACATGTATATCTTTATTTTAAAATTCTTTAATGGATAAAGAAGCATATAAAATAAAATGTGGACTATACTAAGCTTCATAGTTTATTTCAAAATAGCATTAAGATAGAACTTTAAAAACATTAGGATTTCTTACTGCTAAGATGAGATAATCTTTGATTATTATACTTTTAAAAACAGTATATGTTTAGATTTAGAGAACTACACTTTCCCCAAAATATTTTCTCTATGATTGCTAATTCCCTATGACTGTGGTTTGATTTACTTTTATTCCCTAAGGATGTTCCTAGATTAATCTCTCAGTATCCTACTGCCAAATGATCAACATCAGTGAAATTAAGGCATGTTGTCTGGCGAGTAAAAATTACCACTCAAAAAAAAAAAAATGCACTCAGCTCTTAATATATTGCCCTGTTCTTTCAAAATAAACTTAAATCTTACTATTTTCCAGAATGTTCAATTAATTAAACAGAAATCACACTATCCAAATTACTGATCTATTTTCCTTATTGATGACTGAGGATATAACTTTTAAAAACTTCTGAAGATTTGGACTTACTAGGCCAAACAGTTAATTTGCATACTTAAGCTGTATTATTCCTTCCATAGCTTTTTAACTAGGCACAATGAAACATCTGCTCTAAGGATGTCGAATTTCCTGAGTGCAGTCATACTGAATTACATCATAGGCTATGACACCAGTGCATAAAAAGAGCAAAAAATAATTTGAGTGTCTATTTCAGAAACTTCTTATTAACGAAGGCAAATAAAAATTTATAGGGAGAAAGGGTGACCTCCATGCAAAGAGCATGGATTTGGGAATTACAAAGATTAGCCTAAATCCATGCTTATAAATTTTCCAAGTCCCAGTTTCCACCTCGACACAAGGAGGATACTGAAACTTAGCTTATGGGTTTTCTATAAGTATAAAACTAAATCCAAGGCATATACACTAAGTCCCCTACATACAAACAAATTCCATTCTGAGAGTGCATTCGTTAAGTCCAATTTGTTTGTAAGTGCAATAAAGTTAGCCTAGGAACCCAACTAACACAGATGGCTACACAGTACTGTACTATAATAGGTTTATAACACATTTCACACAAATAATACATAGAAAACAATTTTAATATTACAGTACAGTACCTTGAAAAGTACAACAGTACAATAGCAGGCATCCCGCGGGACATTCACATCTTTTGAAAGTTTGCCACTTGGGGGTTTGTATGTAGGGGACTTACTGTAAAGAGCTAACACGGTGGTCCATTCAAGATACTGAAATAATACATTCCACATAAGCACTCAGTCTTGTTCTACCACTGAAGCACAGTCATATTTCTGTTCATAGTCACACTGAAAGTTTTATATCCCCTGAGGACAGTTTTAAGTTCTCAGAAATACGTGAACCAGTGGTCACCATGGAATCTTTCTGACCATTAAGGATTTCATCACTATTTCATAAATACTTCAAATAGAGTGGCACCAAATAACCTAGGAGTTTCTCTTAGACCACTGCATGCTAATGGGAATTTTTTTTTTTTAAAAAGAGAGTGAAATAAAAAATAATAACATTTTAACAGTACAATGAATTTACAGAAGTCTATTTGGAAAGGCACATGAAGGAATCACAGGTTTGGCCAAATGGATATGTGGGGTGAACGGAAGCCTGAAACGGAAGCCCTGCACATACCTGGCATATCCGAGTTCCAGTGTGTGAACTGAACGCCTTCCTCGACGGTCCACTGAAAGGTGCCTTTGTGTTGTACATCGGAAAGTCCTATCCAAAAATATCTTTCAGGCCTCAATCCAACCAAACTAGTCAGAAAGGCTTGTTCATATCTTTAAAAAAATTTAACCAAATTTTAGGATAAAAGTGAATTTTTCTAATTATCCACATGAAAAACATCTCAATTGTATGCCTGTGCTATCATTTAGTTGGCAAATCAAACCTATTATGTCCTATCTATTTGTCATTTAAATTATGCAAATTTTCACTAAGGAAATGTGATCTTATGAAGGAAAAGTATCATACGGCTGGCTTATAGAATAAAATCATTCAAATGTACACAAACTATTTCTCTCTATTTCTCATCAGTCCCTCTGCTTATCCTGTTGTCTTTTAAAATACAATGTTTGAAAATCAGTTCACTTTTCAAATATTTCAGATGCTCTACACAATTCTTGGTGAAGTAAGTGGAGAGGCTGCATCATTATTAAAGATAATATAATTAGAAAATCTGGGTTGATTTTTCCCTCAGTTTCATTTCCATTTCTCAGCTCTGAAACAACAGAGAAAATTATCAAGAAATATAGAGAACTAGAGATTCAATCTCTAGAAAGAATTGGGAGCAGAATCACAAGCTCCAACATTTTTTTCCTTCTGGATCTCATCTTTATATTTGGCCTCATCTGGTAATAATACACTGTGGTTAGTAAGGCAAACAAAATTTGTCTTAATTGATAAATGACAGTGACACAACAGCATACACAAAAAAGTCTCTCTTTGGAGCAAAAGAAAAGTGATGTTCAAAATTTCTAGGAACAAGGGAGTTTTAGATGGCTCTAGCAAGAGGAAATGGAGAGAAAAACACAATAACAGAAGATTGGTTTGACCCTAGTCTGAATAATTTCATTCCCTGAACTGAACAAACCAAAAAATAAAAAAATTTAAAAAAATAAAAATAAGAAACTCAATTTTTCTTAAACACTAAAATTGCCTAAACACTAAATTGAAGCACAGAGTTAGTGAGTTCCTGAACACAAATAGCACTGAAAACACACACAAAAGAAGCAAACCTAAAAGAGAAAATCTAGGGACATCCACACTCCAGTAGACTCAAAGACCAACAAGATAGGCCAGAACAGGCTCCCAAGGTGCTTAAAAATGTGTAGCTTACTTCCAGGTCATCAGATAAAACGTATCTATGTTCTGATTTTCAGAGGTGAGCAATGTATNGGTGTGACTTCTGTTTATGGTATTGGTCGTTTGTTGGTCTGAATGCAACTGGTTCTTATCTTTCCACTCAAGGAGCACTCTTTCAAAACAACAAGTCCCCTTTCAGATCAATAACAGCAGAATTTCTATAGGTTCAACCCGGACATTTTGTTTTGTTTTCACTCCTTAGATGATTCTTTAGGCTGAAACATATCCCCAATTCTTGAAGAACTCAGCAATGGATACTTACTTTGAAGCACAAGCTTGTTTTACTGGAGGTACCCCAATCCTCCGGACATTTGGGTTCGGGGGTGGTTGTGGGCGCTGGTGGGCGAGTGACTCCTTCTGCCCAATGTTTGCACACAAATTTTGCCTTTTCTTCACATCTCAAGACATCCCACAAGCCCCCTGCAACCCCAGTCTTCATGGCAACACACCCGGCTTTCCGTCCTGCAGGTAACAAAGCAGAATTCACAACAGGTGATTGTGAAACCTGGCTGTGCTCAAAGAAAAGAGCTCAAACCTGAGCCTCAAGTAGTGGGATAAAACCTACATGTGATAAGAAAATGTAGAGGAGACACTGCAGCATTTCACAATTGCTTTGTTCTATTTCTGAACCATTATTTGCCTTTTATTTGTGTGGCCTATATCCCCAACTGAATTATCAATATAATCTCAAATGTCAAGGTTTGACAGAAATAGTGACATAGACAGATGTAGGGAGCAAAATATGGACACCAAGCGGGGGAGGGAGAGTGGGATGTGTCAGGAGATTGGGATTGATATATATACACTATTGATACTATGTATAGAATAAATAACTAATGAGAACCTGCTGTATAGCACAGGGGACTGTACTCAGTGCTCTGTGGTGACCTATATGGGAAGGAAATCCAAAACAGAGGGGATCTATGTATACATATGGCTGACTCATTTTGATTTACAGCAGAAATGAATACAACATTGTAAAGCAACTTATACTCCTATAAAAAGCAATTAATAGTCACCAGGAGGTAACCCAAAGCCTTCATGTGAAAGTAACTCTGAAAAAAAAAATTGTCAGGGTTTTGGTAACATTTTGTATTTCTAATATCTGGCGGGGTTCCCCTCCCTCCCTGCACACAGACATAACAATACAATATTTTTAATATGATAAAATCTATCATAACGACAAAAATAACAGGGGTTTTGTTTTACCAAGGAAGTTGTTTTTTAATTAATTTTTATTTTATATTGGAATATAGTTGATTTAAATTGTTGTGTTAGTTTCAAGTGTACAGCAAAGTGATTCAGTTATACATACACTTATATACACTCTTTTTTAGATTCTTTTTTCCATAGAGGCCATTACAGAGTATTGAGTAGAGCTCCCAGTGCTATACAACAGGTCCATATTAGTTATCTATTTTATATATAGTACTGTGTATAGGTCAATCCTAATCTTCCAATTTATCCCTCCCTGCCCTTATCCCCTGGTAACCATAATTTTATTTTCTACATCTGTAACTCTGTTTTGTAGATAAGTTCATCTGTGCCCTTAAAACTTTTTTTATTTTATATTGGAGCATAGATTAGCAATGCTGTATTAATTTCAGGTATACAGCAAAGTGATTCATACACATACATGTATATCTTTATTTTAAAATTCTTTAATGGATAAAGAAGCATATAAAATAAAATGTGGACTATACTAAGCTTCATAGTTTATTTCAAAATAGCATTAAGATAGAACTTTAAAAACATTAGGATTTCTTACTGCTAAGATGAGATAATCTTTGATTATTATACTTTTAAAAACAGTATATGTTTAGATTTAGAGAACTACACTTTCCCCAAAATATTTTCTCTATGATTGCTAATTCCCTATGACTGTGGTTTGATTTACTTTTATTCCCTAAGGATGTTCCTAGATTAATCTCTCAGTATCCTACTGCCAAATGATCAACATCAGTGAAATTAAGGCATGTTGTCTGGCGAGTAAAAATTACCACTCAAAAAAAAAAAAAATGCACTCAGCTCTTAATATATTGCCCTGTTCTTTCAAAATAAACTTAAATCTTACTATTTTCCAGAATGTTCAATTAATTAAACAGAAATCACACTATCCAAATTACTGATCTATTTTCCTTATTGATGACTGAGGATATAACTTTTAAAAACTTCTGAAGATTTGGACTTACTAGGCCAAACAGTTAATTTGCATACTTAAGCTGTATTATTCCTTCCATAGCTTTTTAACTAGGCACAATGAAACATCTGCTCTAAGGATGTCGAATTTCCTGAGTGCAGTCATACTGAATTACATCATAGGCTATGACACCAGTGCATAAAAAGAGCAAAAAATAATTTGAGTGTCTATTTCAGAAACTTCTTATTAACGAAGGCAAATAAAAATTTATAGGGAGAAAGGGTGACCTCCATGCAAAGAGCATGGATTTGGGAATTACAAAGATTAGCCTAAATCCATGCTTATAAATTTTCCAAGTCCCAGTTTCCACCTCGACACAAGGAGGATACTGAAACTTAGCTTATGGGTTTTCTATAAGTATAAAACTAAATCCAAGGCATATACACTAAGTCCCCTACATACAAACAAATTCCATTCTGAGAGTGCATTCGTTAAGTCCAATTTGTTTGTAAGTGCAATAAAGTTAGCCTAGGAACCCAACTAACACAGATGGCTACACAGTACTGTACTATAATAGGTTTATAACACATTTCACACAAATAATACATAGAAAACAATTTTAATATTACAGTACAGTACCTTGAAAAGTACAACAGTACAATAGCAGGCATCCCGCGGGACATTCACATCTTTTGAAAGTTTGCCACTTGGGGGTTTGTATGTAGGGGACTTACTGTAAAGAGCTAACACGGTGGTCCATTCAAGATACTGAAATAATACATTCCACATAAGCACTCAGTCTTGTTCTACCACTGAAGCACAGTCATATTTCTGTTCATAGTCACACTGAAAGTTTTATATCCCCTGAGGACAGTTTTAAGTTCTCAAAAATACGTGAACCAGTGGTCACCATGGAATCTTTCTGACCATTAAGGATTTCATCACTATTTCATAAATACTTCAAATAGAGTGGCACCAAATAACCTAGGAGTTTCTCTTAGACCACTGCATGCTAATGGGAATTTTTTTTTTTTAAAAAGAGAGTGAAATAAAAAATAATAACATTTTAACAGTACAATGAATTTACAGAAGTCTATTTGGAAAGGCACATGAAGGAATCACAGGTTTGGCCAAATGGATATGTGGGGTGAACGGAAGCCTGAAACGGAAGCCCTGCACATACCTGGCATATCCGAGTTCCAGTGTGTGAACTGAACGCCTTCCTCGACGGTCCACTGAAAGGTGCCTTTGTGTTGTACATCGGAAAGTCCTATCCAAAAATATCTTTCAGGCCTCAATCCAACCAAACTAGTCAGAAAGGCTTGTTCATATCTTTAAAAAAATTTAACCAAATTTTAGGATAAAAGTGAATTTTTCTAATTATCCACATGAAAAACATCTCAATTGTATGCCTGTGCTATCATTTAGTTGGCAAATCAAACCTATTATGTCCTATCTATTTGTCATTTAAATTATGCAAATTTTCACTAAGGAAATGTGATCTTATGAAGGAAAAGTATCATACGGCTGGCTTATAGAATAAAATCATTCAAATGTACACAAACTATTTCTCTCTATTTCTCATCAGTCCCTCTGCTTATCCTGTTGTCTTTTAAAATACAATGTTTGAAAATCAGTTCACTTTTCAAATATTTCAGATGCTCTACACAATTCTTGGTGAAGTAAGTGGAGAGGCTGCATCATTATTAAAGATAATATAATTAGAAAATCTGGGTTGATTTTTCCCTCAGTTTCATTTCCATTTCTCAGCTCTGAAACAACAGAGAAAATTATCAAGAAATATAGAGAACTAGAGATTCAATCTCTAGAAAGAATTGGGAGCAGAATCACAAGCTCCAACATTTTTTTCCTTCTGGATCTCATCTTTATATTTGGCCTCATCTGGTAATAATACACTGTGGTTAGTAAGGCAAACAAAATTTGTCTTAATTGATAAATGACAGTGACACAACAGCATACACAAAAAAGTCTCTCTTTGGAGCAAAAGAAAAGTGATGTTCAAAATTTCTAGGAACAAGGGAGTTTTAGATGGCTCTAGCAAGAGGAAATGGAGAGAAAAACACAATAACAGAAGATTGGTTTGACCCTAGTCTGAATAATTTCATTCCCTGAACTGAACAAACCAAAAAATAAAAAAATTTAAAAAAATAAAAATAAGAAACTCAATTTTTCTTAAACACTAAAATTGCCTAAACACTAAATTGAAGCACAGAGTTAGTGAGTTCCTGAACACAAATAGCACTGAAAACACACACAAAAGAAGCAAACCTAAAAGAGAAAATCTAGGGACATCCACACTCCAGTAGACTCAAAGACCAACAAGATAGGCCAGAACAGGCTCCCAAGGTGCTTAAAAATGTGTAGCTTACTTCCAGGTCATCAGATAAAACGTATCTATGTTCTGATTTTCAGAGGTGAGCAATGTATCAGACATTTAATTATACATGAAGAAAGGATGCTGAAATATAAGTTTTTTTTATAAAGATTATATGAATTCTATGGCGTCTTTTATTTTATCAAAGAATTTTAATATCAATTGCATCTTCTAGATATTATTGGGCCTGCTTTGAAAGGCCAATAAATATAACTTACTGTATTAAAATTCAATAATTTTTACCAGTTTACTCCAAATCAAATGGACAGTTAAAAAAATTAAATTTCTTTTAAGTTTCTTGAAAAAGTAGGAGAAAAATAAATACTGAAATTGCAAAGAAGGATGGAACGCTAGAAGTCAAAGGTTACATAAAATTCTCTATATCCACATCTTTTTCTGGACCTACTAGTCTAGTAAGCCTAGAAAATCTCTCTGCTCCCTCCCACCCCCACTGGACTGCCAAGGGAAGATCCTGTCTGCCTTTTTTTAATGTTGGAGGTGGTAGTAAAAATAGAATGTTTGATTTCTTGAGATGATAAATTTTCCTTACTTTTTCTGCTTTAAAAACTTTGAGATCTACTACATTTAAAAAGTTAAATATATAAACAACATTTACTGGAGTATTAGCAAACTGTCCTTGTTTTATGGTACTAAAAGTAGCAAAATATTTTTTAGTGTTTGTAATGAAGAATCCAAATAAAAATATGATTTTTACTGCTTCTATATTTACAAACCATACTTCAAGATTCAGTGTAATTTACTCAGAAAGTTAGAGCATACTGATATACTCTTCTGAAAATGTTTCATTATTCTATATATATATTTTTAAAATAGAATAGTTGCATACCTGTCTTCAACAGTTGTTAGGTAAGCCTTCTCACTTACACAGGTTTGGTTTGCTTCTGTAAATGTTGAAAGTGTGTGTCCAATCAAATAGCAGTAGAATCCATGCCTTTTCCAGCCCTATTAATATTATCAAGCAGAATATCATGCATATTTATTACATAATATTATTTAAATAATTTCTATATCTTGAAACACAAATTGATAAACAATAGAAGCATGTAAATAACACAAATATCAGTAACTTGATATGCAATGAAAACAATTTATGTGAATAAAGAAAACAGGAGTGCATTGTTCCTCATATGACAAATTATGATACAAAATGGGGGTGAGGGGAGTCATTCTTTCCATTCTGATGCAATTTTCAACAAAAATGATTTGTGAAATGTTTACCAGAGAAACTGAATGAAATAGCTAAGTTCTCAGTTTTAGAATAGGAAGCCACAGGAACTAATTTGCAGAATAACAAGCCTAGTCACCTACTGAAGACAGCAGTTGAGTACAAAGCTGTGCCATCTGGTCAAAGGTTAATACTTATCAAACTCCTGGCATCATAATTTGATGTGGTTCCTCTCTCATAATTCAAACACATAGAAATGCTAAATAAAAACATGGCAATAAACAGAAAATCCATACTAGAATTTGAGAGAAAGAAGGACAAATCTTTAGGTTCAAAAATAAGTACTAGAAAACGAAAAAGCTGGAATAGAAAATGTACAAGCTGAGATTGTAGTTGCCCAGTCATATTTTAGACCAAGATTAAAGTCCTGAAGTTTATGGATTAGGGTTTTACTATTCATACAGATTAGGATATTGGGCCATCAGCTCACTTGAGGCAGGGAGACAAAACTGATTGTTGTTTTTTAGTTACTAAATTATGTCCAATTCTTCTATGATCCTGTGGACTGTAGCCTTCCAGGCTCCTCTGTCCATGGGATTTCCCAGGCAAGAATACTGGAATGGGTTGCCATTTCCTTCTCTGGGGGATCCTCCCAACCTAGGCATTAAACCCATATCTCCTGCATTGGCAGGCAGGTTCTTTACCACTGAGCCATCAGGGAAGCCCATAGAGCTGAAGTCCTTGTGTAAAGATGATACCCACTCATGGTAGCCCCTCTGTGAAAGGAGAGCAAGAAAACCCCACCCATAAAAACAGGAAATTAACAGATCCTTGTCACTTGCTTGGGAATTCGGATGCAAGAAGAAAAAAATTCTTCTGCTGAAAACAAATACCAAGTCTGTGCCACAGCTGGGTGCCAGTCCTAACTTTACACTATCCATACTGTATGAGACTCCATAGTCAAAACATGAAAAATAAAATACACAAAAGGAGAATCTTGCAGGTGCTTTGAGAATTAAAATGCAAAATTACACAACAGAAATATTTTCATGACCCAGGTCATGTAAGACTATAACATTTGAGGGTAGGGGGAGATGGGACGGTGAACTAATTCACAACCAAAAATTATAAACCATGTAAGAAAAATGTCTCCTTTAAGGGAAAGTCAACAGTTTAACATAATAAAACTGTGGAAAAGAAACATGTTATGGTGATTTAAATGACAAAGGAAGAAACATAATCAATGAGGAAAGATCAAAATACTATGAACAAAGAAAAACAGGATTTGATTACATAAGAAAACAGAATTTCTAGAAAAAAAAATGAAGTTAAAAACTCAATGGCCAGATAAAGCATAGAAAATGTGGTTTCAGAAAGATTAGTAAGCTAACTGAATGTGGAAGAGAGATGAGACTATGAAAAGATGTTTAAAATCATATTGATAGAAAATATAGAAGATACAGAGGGCTTTCCCAATGGCTCAGCATTAAAGAATATACCTGCAGTGCCAGAGACGCATGCACATATGGTGAATGAGGTTGAAAAGCATCCTGAGAGAAGTTTGAGAAGCATTGAATACAATGAATGACCGGTAATTTTCAAGAATGGAAAGATACAAATCCTCAAAATGAAAAGATACTCCACACCAAATGGAACTAATAAAGCAAATCCAAATCTCAACACATTATACTTACAGAGACAACGAAAAAAATCTTAAAATCAATCAGAGAGAAAATAAAGATTATCCACTGTTTTTAAATAAAAAAAGAAGAAGAATTAGTTTAACAGGAATTCCAATGGCAAAAATAAAGGTTAGGAGAAAATGAAATAATATATATAGTGCTATCAGAAAACAGCTGTCAATCTAGAATTCTAAAATGACTTACGTAAATTACTATGCAGAGGGAAGATGAATTCAAGACATTTTCAAACATAGACAGAGAGTTTTAGACTCCCAAAGCCCAGCGAAAAGAACTTCTGAAAGATTAACTTTGGCAAGAAAGTAAAGTCAAGAGGAGTAAGTGAGCTAAAAGTCTACACTGAGCAAAGAAGTCAATAATGTCAGCAAATCCAGATCTAACCGCCTGGACAAACAGCAAAGATAACTAATTGGAAGTGGGAAGCTAAAGAATGGAATAGTAACAAGATCTGTAGTTTAGTTAACAATATTGTATCCATGCCAATCACCTGTTGTGATCATGTACTCTGGTTAGATAAGACGCTATCATTGGCAGAAGTCAAGTGGATGACAGAGGGGACTTCTCAGTATTCCTTTTTTTTTTAAATAACTTCTTGTGAGTCTAACATTATTTCAAATTTTAAAAAACTCTGAATTATTAGTGGAATAATAACATTCATTTTGTTCAGGAGGCAGAAAAAGAAACTGGTTAACTTCAAGACAAGAATGCATGTTAAAGGTATAAGATTAACCATTTTGAAAAAAAAAAGGAGTAAAAAGATATAATTTCCAAAAAAGTGCTTCCCTGGTGGCTCAGATTATAAAGAATCTGCCTGCAGTGTGTGAGACCTGGATTTGATCCCTGGGTCAGGACGAGCCCCTGGAGAAGGGAATGGCTACCAACTCCAGAACTCTTCCCTGGAGAATTCCATGGACAGAGGAGCCTGGCAAGCCACAGTCCATGGAGTCTCAAAGAGTCTGACACAACTGGGCAACTTTCACTTTTTTCAGAGGAGGAAAAGGGGGAAAATATATTCAATAGAACCAATGAGAACCAATGTTATGCATTAAAAAGAGAAAAAAAGAGAAAGAAAGCAGAATGGTAAACAAAATACAGCACATAATAATATGGTAGGAACAAATCCAAATAGATCGGTATGCAAAACAAATCTAAGCTCATGTCTTCACCAGTTAAAAGCCAGAGTTCCTCGAATGAGATTAAAATGAAAATGCAGATATTCATTTACAAGAGCCATTCTTAAACTACAGCTACACAGAATGATTAAAAGCAATCAGTTGGAAAACAGGATTCTGGGGAAACACCAAACAAAAGAGCTTCTGTGGCAATATTAATATTATTTAAAATTGACTTTATGGTAAAAAACATTATTATGAATGAAGAAAACAACTAATAATTAAAGAACTGATTCTCCAGAAAGATATAAATACTTATCAAAGTATATAAGACAAAACTTGATAGAATCACAATAAGAAAATTATGTCAAACAGACAAAATATTAGTAATACAGAATATCTGGATATTATAATTGCTAAGTTTTATCAGTGCTCACTCAGTCGTGTCTGACTCTTTGAGATCCCATGGTCTGTAGCCTGCCAGTCTCCTCTGTCCATGGAATTTTCCAGGCAAGAATACTGGAGTGGGTTACTATTTTCTGCTCCATGGGATCATCCCAAGTTTTATCTAGTTACCATATATACCCCTGAACCCCCAGATCAAAGATCATTATGTTCAAGCATAGATGGAATATTTAGAAAAACTGATTATGAACTAGATAATGAAGAATATCTCAACAACTAACAACAAAAACTTTATATGAGCACAATGCAGTGGAATGAAAATTAATAGTACCACCCAATTATTTAGAAACTAAAACACAAAACTCCCATTACTGCCACCAAAACTTCCACCACCATGAAAACACACACACACACCCCAGTTCACAGGTCAAAGAATCTTAATGGAAACAAAACATATTTAGAATTGAATCATAAAGAAGTCCCACATAATACATGGTGTCAATGGTTTCAATTCCACCTTTTACTTCTCATAAGCATTAAAAAAAAGAAATTTTAATGTCACATCCATTCATTCCACTATTTAAAGCTCATGGTGGTATGTTTTATTATTTTGGATTTCAAATTCATCTGTGGGATTCTCAGTCAGCCTGGAGACGGGGTCTTCTAAAGAGGATTTACACATGCATCTATCAGACATTCAGGAATAGTAGCAACTCAGGACCACCTCATGTTAATTTCTTAAATCAAGGTTTCCCACAGAGATAGCAATGAATTGCAAACTGAATCCTAGATCTCGATCATAGAAGGTCTGTAGTTTTGAACTCTCAAAAATACTCCCAAAACACCAAGTAACCAGGCTCAGACATTAAAAAAAAAGAAAAGAAAAGAAAAGAAAAGCTCTCTGTTATCTTCTTTTGCCAGCAAGCGGATTTTTTTTCTAGTCTTCCCAATGATTTGAGGAAACCACCACCTAAAGCATGGCCAATTAACATCTCTAAGTCTTTGCTTCCTCTCCTGTCTAATTAGAAATGTAATATTTATCTTTTAGGGCTTCCCTGGTGGCTCAGTGGTAAAGAATCTGTCTGCCAATGCAGGAGAGTTGGGTTTAATCCATGAATCAGGAAGATCCCCTGGAGAAGGAAATGGCAACCCACTCCAGTATTCTTGCCTGGGAAATCCCATGGACAGAGGAACTTGGTGGGCTATAGTCCATGAGATCACAAAAGAATCAGACATGGCTTGGCAACTAAACAACAAAATTTATCTTTTAAGACTATCGAAAGCAAAATAACCACACTCAACAAAGAATTGGCTGATACTTTCTTCCTTTTCTTATTACCAACCTAATGATTAAATTGGATTTTATCAGGGATTGTAGACAGTTAATAGATAGATAGATAGATAGATAAATTTTTGATTACATAGAAGTAATAAAACTTACTTTCCTGGTGGCTCAGAAAGTAAAGATCTGCCCGCAATGTGGGAGACCCAGGTTCGATTCCTGAGTTAGGAAGATGCCCTGGAGAAGGGAATGGCAACCCACCCCAGTATTCTTGCCTGGAGAATTCCATGGACAGAGGAATCCAGCAGGCTACAGTCAATGGCATCACAAAGAGTCAGACACGACTGGGCTACTTTCACTTCACTTCACTTCAATAAAATTTAAGGATTGGTTTATTAATTACAGAAAGTTACAATAATAGACAATCTCCTGTATATGCACATGATTAAGTAAAGAATATCTAAGTGTACTGGTAATGAAACCAGCAGTGAAAGTCAAGAACTTGGCAGGAGACTTGGGTTCTTAACTTCCCTCTGTGTGACTTGAAAAAGTTATCACTTCTCTGGCTGAAATTTCCAGAATGCAAAACTTAAATGAGGATTTTCAACAGTCACTAAGATACTTTTTCTTTCTCTCACATTCTGTGACTTTCTGTGTCTACTCTATTTTTCTTTATGGTTTAATGGTATAGCACTCAATCATGTTTTATGAATTCTGGTGTTTGTTAGAAGATGATTTGATCAGAACGTGACACTCTTGGACAGAAAAGCAGTTGCTACTTTATTTTTATCCAAGAGAAGTGAGAAAGGGAAAAAAGAGGAAGATGGGCAACTCAGCAATCAAACAGGAAAATGATAATCATACACCCTGTGTTTTTATAGCTTCTTTGTGTTTTCAGAAACTGTTTCACAGAAATAATCTACTTTAACCTCAAAGAAAGATAAGACTTGCTGGGAGGTATTACTAACCACAGTGCAGGTGAGATTAAAGCACAATAGGATTGCATGGCCTGACTTGGTTTAGCTGAATTACTACTAGCTACTACCAGCTGGAATGAAGACCTCCTACCTTCTAGATCCTCAGAGATTTACAGAGATGAATCCCCACCAAAAACAAGGTCACCAGAAATATTAAAAATGGAAAAAATGACTAAGGATCATTTGCTGTCTACAACTTAAGGTTATCCACTAGAGATGTCCTTGACAATCCACTGGGTCAAAGATTAGCAATACCTTGAAGCTGAAGCATTTGGCTACTATGACAATTAAGTACTTTCACAGACAAAAATAAGCTAAGTCTATCACATAGACTTTGCTGATCTGAAACGATGGGGTGCGTTCTATACTCACTTTCTGGCAGCCTGCTTCCACTTCCACTACTCCTGGAGTTTGGGCTTGTGATTTCATCTTACAGATGTAACCAAGAGGCCGTTCGCATGCCCGATCTGCCCAGTACCCGTCCTGCAGGAAGCAAGTGGGGAAAAATCTTAATGATTATCAGTTGTTTGACCTTGATGCTATTTTCTTATAATTGTGCCTCTGAAAAGGGAAACAAAGATTCGAGGTTATTAAGAGAAAAAGGCATCTATGAAGAGGAAAAGTAAGTGGATATTTTACCAGGAAACTGCAAATTTGACTTCGGCTACAAAGATGTAGCCAAATCAAGATTGCCGGGAGAAATATCAATAACCTCAAATATGCAGATGACACCACCCTTATGGCAGAAAGCAAAGAAGAATTAACGAGCTCTTGATGAAAGTGAAAGAGAACAGTGAAAAAGTTGGCTTAAAACTCAACATTCAGAAAACTAAGATCATGGCATTTCGTCCCGTCACTTCATGGCATATAGATGGGGAAACAATGGAAACAGTGACAGACTTTACTTTTTTGGGCTCCAAACGCATTGCAGATGGTGATTGAAGCCATGAAATTAAAAGATGCTTGTTCCTTGGAAGAAAAGTTATGACCAATATAGAAAGCATATTAAAAAGCAGAGATATTACTTTGCCAACAAAGGTCCATCTAGTCAAAGCTATGGTTTTGCCAGTAGTCATGTATGAATGTGAGAGTTGGACTATAAAGAAAGCTGAGTGCCAAATAATTGATGCTTGTGAACCGTGTTATTGGAGAAAACTCTCGACAGTCCCTCGGACAGCAGGGAGATCCANGCTATAGTTTTTCCAGTAGTCATGTATGGATGTGAGAGTTGGACTATAAAGAAAGCTGAGTGCCAAATAATTGATGCTTGTGAACCGTGTTATTGGAGAAAACTCTCGACAGTCCCTCGGACAGCAGGGAGATCCAACCAGTCCATCTTAAAGGGAATCAGTTCTGAATATTCATTGGAAGGACTGATGCTGAAGGTGAAACTCCAATATTTTGGCCACCTGATGCCAAGAATTGACTCATTTGGAAAGACCCTAATGCTAGGAAAGATTGAAGGCAGGAGGAGAAGGGGACGACAGAGGATGAGATGGTTGGATGGCATCACTGACTCAGTGGACATGAGTTTGAGTAAACTCCGGGAGTTGGTGATGGAAAGGGAGGCCTGGTATGTTGCAGTCCCTGGGGTAACAAAGAGTAGGACACAACTGAGCAACTGAACTGAACTGACAAAGACGTAGGAAGAAACCGTAGCCACAGTTTGTTTTTATATCTTTACTGTCAGGTCACAATGGACAGAGACCTAGAGAGAAATTTAAAATGCTCATAAGCCCTTAAGTGATGGTTCAACAGAAGGTTTGCACACAGCCTCTTCATCCATCCCTACCAGCAGCTGTTTTCAAGTTAACTGAGTACATTTATTTATTTATTTATTTTTGGCCAAACCGTGTAGCATGCAGGATCTTATTTCCCTGACCAGGGATTGAACCCAAGCTCCCTTGCAGTGAAAACCTGGAGTCTTAACTGCTGGGCCACCAGGGAAGTCCCACTGAGTACACATAAAGCCATGCAGAAGGAACACTCCCATGCAACACACCCAACCTGAAAACAGTATCCTTCCCTCCCTTCTTACTATTTCTATTGATGAGGGTCCTCTATGAGCTTAAGGTGGCATCTTTCATTCTGCTTCAAATTCTACCTTTTCCACCTTCCCTAGAGATTTCACATCAAATGAGTGCTTGTTCCCTTCCCTCAACTGCTGAGCACCTTGAAAAGTGGTTTTCTGTACTCTTTGACTTAATCCTCACATCTCACTCAGTCTCAGCCACTACAATCTGGTACTCAGCTCTTCAGCCAGCATAATATTTACAGACTGCAGATTTGGTTTGGCTGCTCCTAGGCTAATGCATGTTTTCTCATTGCCAGTGCTTTTCCTACCCACCTCTCCACCTCTCACTCCATGCTTTCAGCCATACAGTCTTTCAAGTTCTCAACAAGAACAAAGCTCTTTGGTTTCATCTTCCCAGGACACTCTTCTGCCTATTCTTTCAATAATTAATACATATTCTTTCCTTAAGCTTTCAATTTTTCACTGTGAAACCAACCACAATGACAAAAACTGTAGCTAATACTTATTGAACAGCAAGTTTGGGCCAGGGACAGTGCACATTATATGCATTAACTCTAATCTTTATACCCACCATGTGAGCTGGGTACAGTTATACTCATTTTACAAACAAGGAAATGTGTTGCATTAAAACCCAGCCTCTTAACCACCATGTTCATTGTCTATTAACAAAAAATAACCTGATGATATACTCCATAGCTAAACTGCCTGATTTCCAACATGGAAGCCATCGTTTCATAGTTGACACTTCTGTGTAACCTAAAATAACAAAAGTAGCTCTCCAAGCACAGACTCAAGGTTGTAGGACCCAGAGTAGATCTAACCAGGTCTACATCCACTCAGAGCAACAAGCTGAAAGTAGAACCAAAATTCTGAATATTGTTTAATCAAGCCATATAATCATATGCCACGATTTAGAACCAAACACATTGTACTGGTTAATTCCATCTTTGAAATGACAGTTTATCTGCTGCTTTTATCTGCTGGTTTTCTTGAAAATGATTTGGCCAAAAGACTCAAGAAACTGAATCTGAATTCTAGCTCAATTTTGATCTATGTCAACTCATCAGGATAGAAACAATGGAAGCAATGATATATAATAAGTGGGGCAAAAGAAAAAATTTCCTGTGGCTTTTGCTCGATATCAGTAATTAAAAATGTCTTACTTTGCCTTTCATCACTGCACAGTCTTCCTGCCTGTTGTTTTCATGACTTGGTTCTCCACGAAGCCATTTGGTAAAAGTTACAGGGGTGCCATCACTCCATTCAAAGTACATTTGAATCTTGATGTCGTTTAAGCCAATCCATAACTCATCACTCAGCTCTAAACAGGAAGAAAAGCACAGAAGCAATTTACACAAAGTTTTCTTTCCAAAGATAAAAAGGTTATCAGGAAAGGAAGGCCCCTTCTTTATCAACAGCTCCCTTGATATTACAACTATCATAATACACCATCCACTTGCACGTTAAATGGATCTACCTCTGTAGCCTGAGATGTCAATGACCTTTTGTGTTGTCAGTTTTAGTTTAAAAAATGTAATGTATTCTTCACATTGTAAAGGTGACTGTACTCTTTTTTTTTGTGCTACTGCAGATTTAATCTCCTGAGAGTTGTTACAATGAAACTGAAGTAGATCTATCCTTACCCTCTATTTTGTGAAACTGTTTTTCTATTATAAATAATTTACTATAACCAATCAAACTCAGGGTGCTGGAAATATGTAGTTTATTTATACATAAATCTATTTGACTACTATTAAATCTTAGTATAATGAAGGTTTTAAAATAAAAATTTTAAAAACCACTTCTATTTTACTAACAAGGTTGTTATCAAGAAAATTCTAGGTGTTTCTGTTAAAGTTTAATCACTGTAATAGAAGTTAAAATGGTCCATACAGTGAGAAGATATATCAACTGAATAAATGGACTCTTGGCATTTAGCACTTATTAGTCTATAAATAAATGAATCCATCATCATTGTCACCACAAAATACCAGAAAAACCCAAACAAACAAAAGTTAAAATAAAAAACTACCAAGTATAGATATAAAAGATAATCATTCTGTTCTGAAATTCTATGAAAAGCGTCACTGATTTTATCAGGAATTGTAATTCTAAAAGTTCTAAATAGAATAAGCATAAATGGGATAAAATTGAAGGCCTGCAATGAGCGACTGAATTGAACTGAACTGAACTGAATCTCACAGCTAAAATCATACACACTTCCACATTTTTAAAAACTGGAGGCATACACAATTCAACATGTGTTTAAGTTACCTCCCTGGAATTCCATCATGGAAGCTTGATCTATGTTCTTTAAACAGTTAAATAAAATTATTTGTCAACAGATTATGAAGATATTGTATTTATAGTAGAAAATGAGAAATATGCCACATCTTATAGGAATTTCCCTAAATGGTGTAGTCTCTTCCTCCTAAAAGCTGTCACTCAACTTTGCTTTTGGAGAAGTCCCTGGCTGGCCCAGTGTCAACCCCAGCAGATGTTTCCAGCACTGTGAAGCATGGATGGCTTTGCCAAGATGATCCCTTTTCCTTTCACTTAATTTGGCAGATCATGATCTGTGAGTAGCAAATATAGGCTCCAAAATGACCTCATGTAACTCCTCAAGGTTTTTAGGTTCAAGATCATTGAAAAGCTAAGCTCTCAAGTCCCACAATTATAACAGTGATAAGAGGGTCCAATAAACATTTTTCTCACTAAACTGTTCTCCCATCTAGCTTTTGTAGTTCATACATACAACAAACTTGATTGTATAAAAATATATAAGATGTGAGCATAAAGTTGTTAGACAAAGTTTTTGTAAATTTGTTAAGTAAACTGTCTTAGTTAATGGAGTCAAAATTTATACGTGTAGGTTCCAACTTATCCACTGTATTTCCAAGATTAACATGGAAGATATTGTCTCAGCTAGCTAAACAAGGTTTTCTAGGTTTCTGAGTCAGAAACAATTTTTTTTCAGAGGTTAACGAGGGAATTTTTGATTAAAGTGTAGTTGGAAAGTTTGACATTTTAGGAAAAGAAACACTAATTTTAACTTCATTACTTATTTTTCATTAATATTATTTGCACAGTTTGAAAGAAATAAATCTTTATTAATAATAAAAAGGGAAGGTTTCTCCAGTGAAAATTTACTAATTCTCTAGCTGAGTTTAAAAGCAAACTTCCTCATCCAAATTCAAAATAACTACAGCAACAAATATATAAGGTCTCCTTTATAATAGACCGTATTATATAAAGTAGAGAAAATTTGCACATTAGCCCTACAGCCTCTTAAACTGTTTTCCACTGACTCACTTGAAAAGTTTATCACCTACTATAAGCATCATGCCATCTATGTTGTGATATTATCCAGATATCTTGGGTTTTATTACATTATTATTGTGCAGTCTAGGTGTTCCAAGATAGGTAAATATAGAGTAATCAAGAAATTTACGAGTTAGTCGAATGGAATGTCATCATCACCCTACTAAATTCAATGAGGTGAGCAGAGGAGGGATTCCATTCAGCCAAGTACTAACAGCAGCAGTGTTGGGGATCTTTTGTACTTGTCGGAGACTAATTTATCTCATCTGTTTGTTCACTGTTTTTTTCTTCTCCTCTACCCCCACTCCTATCAATTTTCATACAGTAAGTGTCAGGAAGCATTCCCAGCATCACCATCATCCATTTCCTCTTGTTTTGCTCTCTGGAAATGAACAGGTCCAGCTATTCAGCAGTCTCATCAGTGGAAGAAGAAAATGATCATCATTTAATCAGCAAGTACCACGGGGTGTCCATCATTATTATATCCTTCCTCACCCTCCTCCTCTTCAGGATAAGCATTCCCAACTCCTTTACCCACTTTTCAACTGTTTCTGATAGAGCCAATTTTTTAAAACTTTACAATATGTTAGTTTTCTATATTTTCTACATTTTCTCTATATCTCTTAGATTATAGTCTTAAAGTGGATATATGAACTACTTCAAAAGATTTAGGCCACTATCTAACCACTCCAAACATCTTCTTGATTTTTCTGCTCATCATTCTAGCAGCATCAGCTAGATTAACAGAGAAAATAAACTCCAAAGGATGAGATGGTTCATTTAGAAATCTTTCCTGTGAGAGAAAATATCGGCCTTAAAATAGAAAATACCTCCACATACACAATTTCCAATAAGTGAAATATTGTTCACAAATTTAAAGAAGACTGCTCTGAATCCAGGTTTTTTTAGAAAAACAATATTTTAAAAGCTATGCATAAGCTGCTTCCTTGTTAAAGGAAAAAATCAAATGTTCTCTCAGTGATAGAAATTCTTTTAAGTTACTATGCAAGAGTAACTTAATTTTAGGCATAATTAATATTTGTCACTAAGTATATTGAATTGTTAATTTGAATTTATCTAGATTATAAAATTTAACATTTATGATTAAATTTTCCAGAGATGTATTATTGTAAGTCAGGAAGAAAGAGTCAAGCATATTACAGATGGAAGTTCTTACCATAGCCCAGCTGAGAGATAATAAAGTCAAATTCCTCAATGCTGTGGATACTTGCTAGGTCACCACCCTCCTTCCTACATGCTCTTAAGGCATCTCTTTGGATTTTCTTCTCCTCTTTGTAAATCTTGTAACAGTGACCTGCATATGGCCACCACTGACTTGGGCAGCTGGTAGGCACATCACTTTCTAGGAAAAAAAAAAAAGAGTTTGGAAAACACTTTAAAAGAGTTTTAATTGTAACAGTATTTTCTATTAATATCATTCTCTATAGAAAACAGTTCATTATTGTAGGCAAAGATAGCTAATAGTTATTTTTCTGTTTTTTGGCATAGGTATTCACAAAATATAGACAAGAATGTGTTTGATATTAGACTAAAAATGATATGGAAGGCATCTTTCACTATAAAATGAAGCCAAATGAGAAATATCTTTTACTTTTCAGTTATGCATACAAGATCACATGAAGATACAATAGATTATCTCTTTTTGTATTTTATCATCAGCAGACCTGTCCTAGCCATGTCCTATAAATATAGATTTCAAGGGGACTTCCCTGGTGGTCCAGCAGTTAAGAATCTGCCTTGCAATGCAGGGGACATGGGTTTGACCCCTGGTTGGGGAACTAAGATCCCACACGCCACGGGCCAACTAAGCCTGTGTGCTACAACTAGACAGTCCGTGCTCTGCAACGAAGATCTTGCATGCTGCAACTGAGACCCAATGCAGCCAAATAAATAAATCTTTCAAAAATGATTTCAATTTACTTCTATTCTATGGACATTAGGGAGCCATTCATTCCTCAGAGGAGGGCAAAACTCATAATGCAATCAGGAGAAAAATGTGTTGACACAGGGCACAGAATGGGTAGGAGGTGGGGGAGTCACCAAAGAGCTTCTGAAACCATGGTAGTGTGAGCTGGCCACCTGTGCCTCTGAACCAACTCACTGCCACTGACTTTCTCCCAAAAGATGACATGTGACATTGCAGAAATCACAAGGATTTCAATTCCAAAGTCTTTCAGCCAAAATCTGAATTTGCCATGAGCAAATCACATCACGTGAACCAAACTATCTGTATATATAAAAAATCGTAAATAATACTAATACTAATATTAAATTACCCATCCTTACTGTGTTCTTCTGCACTGGGAAACATTTGATAATATGACTATAAATTATAAACATGAAAACAATGATGATTTAATCAAATCAGTAATAGTGACCAATATCCTATTTGTTGCTACTAACAGTGTTAAATTTCATAACCTTGGTGATTGACACACTACGAACATGTACTATAATAGTAATGAGTGGGGGAAGGGACAACAATGACATCTGAAGGCAGGAGACTCACTTTATTTGTCCCCATATGTCATTTTAGGGCCTGGCACAGAATAAATGTGATGAATATTTGTCAGGAAAATAATTGAAGTTATATTTAATACACAAAGCTTATTATTACCATTTTATGGATACTATTAGAGAGCAACTGAGCAATATATCCTGCTTAAAGAGGAACTATACTGTCAAATAAACGTCATTCTCTATGTTTAAGTTTGATATGAAATATTCTCAAATGTGCTGCCTTAGTAAAGTTTCAATATAAGGTATCTTTGTTATTTGTTTGATGCATTGGTTCAATATTCTCTCAAAGTCTGGGACTGTTTGCATCACCTTTGTATTATCTCAAGATTTTGTGTACAATCATCATTCAAGTAAATAGCAGTCCTGATATTCAAACACTGTATTATTATAACAGAAAAATGCATATGTTCATTTTTTTTGAGTTCTCTTTTTCCCTCTCTTTATTTTTTATATTTTTACTTTATAATACTGTATTTTTAATTAGAATATAATTGCTTTACAATGTTGTGTTTATCTCTGCTATACAACAGGGAGAATCAGCTATATGTATACATACATTCCCTGCCTCTTGGACCTCTTACTACCCTCATCACATCCCCTAGGTCATCACAGAGCACCGAACTGAGCTCCCTGTGCTATACAGCAGCTTCCCACTGTTTTACACATGGTACATGTGTCAGTGCAACTGGTCAATTCATCCCACTCTCTTGTTCCCTTTCACCCCATATCCACAAGTCTGTTCTTTACGTTTGCATCAAAAAATGCATATTTTTAGAAAATATTCCTTCTATACAGTTCCAGTGGTTACCAAGGGAAAAAAAAAAAAAAGGTTTAGTGTTTCTCTGGAGCCCTCTGGTGGGATATTTTAATTTTGCTGCCCAAGAAGCTGAAATTAATGCCAGCATATTCTAAGGGCTTCAAAAACTAAATAGATAAACTTCTAAGATATTAAAAAATATGAGAACAACCAATGAAGAGGGCTTCCCTGGGGCAGCCACAAAAGATGGCTTATTTCTCTAGAGCAATGCTATCTGATTGAGGCATAATAAAATCCACAAATGGAAGCCACCTATGGAATTCTAAATTTGCTAGTTGCCAAGTCAAGAGAAATGGTAGCTTTCATTTTCAATATATCTTATTTAACCCAATATATTCAAAACATTATCACATAATCAATTAAAAATAATGAGGTAGTTTAACTTTTTTGTCATGCTATGTCTTGAAAGTCCAGTGCGTATTTTGTACCTATAGCACAACTCTGTGGGAACTAGCTGTATTTCATGTGCTCAGTGATCACATGTGGTTGGAGGCTACTGCACTGGACAGCACGGCTCCAGAGGCCCAGGGATCATGGATGAACAGGGTGGCATTGAAGGACAAACAGTGTGGGAGGTGGAACTCTTGCCCAAGAGGTCATCAACTGCATGTGCTTCATAATCCTAACTCTTTGTTTTTTAAAACTCAGGCTTATTTGAGTGTATAAATAAGACAAAATGCTAATCCAGGAAGTACAGAGAAATTTAAAAACTAATGGAAAGTGAAAGTTAACAAGTGAAGTAAGGCATGTAACCTAGCAGGACTTTATGGAGTCTTCAACAGACCCCTCTCCCATGTCCTCAGCTCTAACTCCTCTCTGATATACCTAGATAAGAGAGTCTTCTGAATGTTTAGTAAGTTGTTTTACAGATGCTAAAACCACCACCAAATGAAAGAAATTAACTACTTGATTATCATGGGCATGCAGCCCTCAGACCTTTTGGTGCCCAAGGATTGATAATATTAACCCCTGTGACCCTGCCCTGATACCTCACCATCAACCAATAAGAGAATTGTACCCGAGCTTATCTCACACCCTGCAATCCACCTCCCTTACTTGGCCTTTAAAAATGTTTTGCTGACCTGCTGTATAGCACAGGGAGCTCAGCTCAGTGCTCTGTGATGATCTAGAAGGGTAGGATTGGAGGGGCAGGGGGTTGACAATGGAAAGGAGACTCAAGAAGGATGGGATATATGTGTATCTATAGCCAATTCACTTTGTTCTGCAGCAGAAACTAACACAACATTGTAAAGCAATTATACTCCAATGTAAATAAATAAATAAAAATGTTCTGCTGAAACATATTGAGGATTTAAGTGTTTTGCACACTAGCTGCCCTGGACTCCTTGCTTGTCACCTGCAATTAACACTGCACTTTCCTTCACAGCAAGCTAATGTCAGTAGATTGGCTTTACCATGCATGGACTAGCAGACCCAAGTTTGGTTCAGTAACAGGCCTCATAGAGATACAAGAATAATGGACTGAGTGCTTGACAATATAAACAAGTATTCACAAGGAGAACAAGTATTATTAGTATTTCTACCTAATAGGTAGAAAAACTGTAACTGGAGGGTTAAGGAACAAAGTCAAGATATAGAATTCTGCCTACTATACCAGGGATGATAAAACCACCATTCTCCTCTTTCCCAAAGTGGCAATTTCAAATCTTCTGAAGGAGAATTATATGAGCTCTTCCAAGAGGGAGGATTATACTATTTATCATATGGAAGGAAGAGAGGAGATCAAATATAAAAATTACTGAAGTCTCTCTAACTGCATGCCCACAGTTATAAGGCTGAACCTGTAGAGTATGATCAGACCCAATAATGGGACCTTCATCTATATCTATTGGCAATCTCTGCCATATTTGTATCCATTAAAGTTCCAAACACACCTACACTCTGCTTCAGCAATTCCACTTCTAGGAATAATGAGACACATGAAACCACATAGGTATACAATTATTCACTGTAGCATTGATTATAATAATAAAAAATTAGAAGTAAACTAAAGCTCCATTAAGAGAGGACTAGTCAAAAAAAAATATGGTCTCTTCCTGCAATGGCTAATATACAGCCATAAAAATGAACATAGAAGCTATTTATGTACCAGAAGGAACAACACCCCAAATTGTTATTAAGTGACAAAAGTAGAGCAAAGTGTATTATATGCTGCTATTTGTATAAAACAGACAAAAATAATTACAAACATATTTAATTTATATAGTCATAGAATAACTAGGTAAGGATATACACTCAGACATAGTTATTCAGAGAATAAATGCATATCTGAATAAGACATTGAAGGAAATTATTATTTATCATGTCATACCTTGGACTTTCTAGCCATGTCAATCATATTTTAAAATAAATGAAATTGCTTTTAAAAGCCACAGAGAAAAAAACAGTCAAGAATGCCACACTATCAGATTTCCCAAGCAGAGAACATACATACATACATACATAAGTCTCTTTGAAGTTTTAAGTGTCTCTCCAAAACAGCTGATGGTGAAAAAAAGTGCAGTTAGTTTGCTTTTGCTTAGTTTGAAGAAGGAATGCAGTCTGGCCTTGGTAGTTTAATTCTTCTATAAAATTATAATAGAAGGCATAATTGCCCTTTTTCCCTCTGGTCTAGCCTGTATATAGAATTCAGTTACTACTTCTGGGATGTTTTACTATATTTCGGTGAAGACTTCAGTTTATACGTTAAACAAATAGCACTGGCTCCCAGACAGGCCATTACATAGCGAGGACATAATAAAACATCTTTTCAGATATTGATTTCCTAGCTTGGATTCCAGTTCTGGCGCATGTGCAAATTTTTTATAGCCTATGAATATCTTTTTCCTCGCTGAAAACACATGAATAACAATACCTACCACCTAGGGCAGCTGTGAAGATAAAATTTTTATTAAAAATTACTTATTTACTAAAAATTTTTTATTAGTGGTTTTGCTCCTGCTGGAACACTCGAGAATACTCTGGAAACGTTAGCAACCAGCACAAAGACATTTCCAGGAATACCATTAAGTAAATGATCAACCAAACCTGTCACTGCCAACAGTTAGGACTAGGCTGTCATTTGATCTCTAAATTATTTTATGTACTTCAGATCAAATAGATCACTTACCTGAGGGGATAACAAAAGGATTTAAAGTGGTGTTGCCTTTTTTACAAATATAGCCTAGTTTCTGAACACACTGTAGATTTTCCCACTTAGCGTTTTTTCCAGGATTAAGTGACACACAGCTTTTTCCTGGTTCTGCTGATGGACTTCCTTTGGAGAAAAACACAAAATAAAATTAGGTTTACTAGAGTATGACAAGTAGATAGTCCCTCACAACCTCATGTGTTTATCCTTGGCATTTAATGGATCCCCAGTTTTTTTGCTACATATTCACACAAAAATATTTACTGCCTACAGAGCAAAACCTATGTTGGATACTATTTGCTTTTCCGTTGTTGGATCATCCCAGTACTTAAAATGTTGATTATACAAGTTTATTTCTTTGGTTTTTTTAAGACTTTTTTGATATGGATCATCTTTAAAGTTTTTATTGAATTTGTTACAATATTGCTTATGTTTTATATTTTGGGTTTTTTTTTTTTTTTTTGGCTGCAAGGCACATGGGATCCCAACTGTCTAACCAGGGACTGAACCTGCACCCCATACACTGGAAGGCAAAATCCCAACCACTGGCCCAAGGAAGCTTCAGTAAATTTACTTCTTTAAAATAACTTCCCCCCCCAACGAGATCAAATAATAAAGCTAAATCTTAAACCCTGAACAATTTTCACACTGGGTTATTTTATGTATGAAAGTTAAAGTGTGAAAGTGTTAGTCACTCAGTTGTGTCTGACTCTTTGCAATCCTATTGACTGCAGCCAGCCAGAATCCCCTGTCCATGGAATTTTTCCAGGCAAGAATACTGGAGTGGGTTGCTATTTCTTATTTCAGGAGATCTTCCTAACCCAAGGATTGAACTGAGGTCTCCTGCACTGCAGGTGGATTCTTTATCATCTGAACCACCAGAGAAGCCCCTCATTTTATGTATGATAGGGGGGTAAATAACAAGAGTTTGTTGTATGGGTCATAACAAATTGGNAATTTAAAAATAAATAAATTAATTAAAAAAAAAAAAGAATCTGAACCATAAATAACGAACTCAGCAAGAGTGTAGCAAGACATCACGGTTTATCTTTTTTTTTCCTTCTTATCCCACTTAGTGAGACAAAGGTGAGGGAAATAAAAAAAAAAAAAAAGAGATAGGAATACCAGACCACCTGACCTGCCTCTTGAGAAACCTGTATCCAGGTCAGAAAGCAACAGTTAGAACTGGACATGGAACAACCACTTCCCTATTCCTTCCAAATAGGGAAAGGAGTAAGTCAAGGCTGTATATTGTCACCCGGCTTATTTAACTTATATGCAGAGGACATAATGAGAAACCTGGGCTGGATGAGGCAAGCACAAGTTGGAATCAAGACTGCTTGGAGAAATATCAATAACCTTAGATATGCAGAAGACACCTCCCTTATGACAGAAAGCAAAGAACTAAAGTGCCTCTTGATGAAAGTGAAAGAGAAGAGTGAAAAAGTTGGCTTAAAACTCAACATCCAGAAAACTAAGATCACGGCATCTGGTCCCATCACTTCCAGACTTTTTTTTTGGGGGGGGGGGTGCGCTCCCAAACCACTGCAGATGGTGACTGCAGCCAGGAAATTAAAAGATGCTTGTTCCTTGGAAGAAAAGTTATGACCAANTCTCAGTCTCCTTTATTGCACCTACTCCCCAACCAGCCTCCCTTCTGGCAACCACCCATTTGCCCTATGCATCAGTTCTCACTTTGTTATGTTTCATAGATTCCATATATAAGTGACATCATGAGGTATTTATCTGTGTCTGACTTATATCAGTTAGTATAATGCCTTCTAGAACTAACCATGTTATCTCAAATGGCAATTTTTCACTTTTTATGACTAATATTTCATTGTCTGTGTATATATACCACATCTTCTTTGTCCATTTCTCTGTCAGTGGGTACCTAAGTTGCATCCATATCTTGGCTATTATAAATAATGCTGGAAAGAACACTAAAGTGTGTATGTCTTTCTGAATGAGTTTTTGCTTCTTTTTTTTTTTTCAGGTAAATAATCAGAAGTAAACACAGCACACCACACAGCAAAATTGCTGGATCATATGGCAGTTCTAGTTTGAATTTTTTGAGGAGCCACTGTACTGTTCTCCAGAATGGCTGCACCAATTTACATTCCCACCGATGGTGTATGATGGTTCCCTTTTTGTCCCCATCTTTGCCAGCATTTGTTATTGTCTTTTTGATAACAGCCACTGTAACAGGTGTGAAGTGGTACCTCATGGTGGTTGTGATTTGCATCTTCCTTATGATTAATGATGCTGAACATCTTTTCACATGTATGTTTTCTTTGAGAAAATGTCTAAAATCAAGTTTCAACTTTTGTCAGGCTTTGGGGGATTTTTTGATGTTAGGTTATATGAAGTTTTCATACTTGTTGGATATAATTTTTCCCCTGGTATTTTTTAAAAAGTTTAAAGAAGTATATATAAGTTTTCAAAACTAATAAGTTTTAAAAGGAACTTAGGAAGAAATAAATTAGACTTTTCCTGAGATTGCTTAATTAAATTGCTATGTTTAGCATAATGAGAAAAGATGATAACTCTTTTAGAGAATTACCTGTTCCCTGACACTCCTCATCTACTCTAGGAACTTCTAGGCTTGTTTTGAAAAATTAAGTCATACTTCTTAAAACAGGGCCTAACCCTGAGTATATGACCAATAAATGTAATCTATTGCTATTATTGTCATTATCCTTAATACTATTCTGGGCTTCCCTCATAGCTCAGTTGGTAAAGAGTCTTCTTGCAATGCAGGAGACCCAGGTTCAATTCCTGGGTCGGGAAGATCCTCTGGCGAAGGAAATGGCAACCCACTCCAGTGTTCTTACTTGGATAATCCCATGGACAGAAGAGCCTGGCAGGCTGCAGTCCATGGGATTGCAGAGTCAGACACGACTTAGCAACTAAAACCACCACTCCATGCTGAATTAGAGCTGACAAAAAGTGCAACTGACAAATTTCAAACTCTGTTAAATATGTCACTTAAACCTGATGAGTATTTTCCACAATTTTTTCTCTAACCTGTTTGTAATTTCATAAAGAAGATTACCAAATGTTTTTAGTATTATTCCACAGGCTAAACTTTTTAATGTTTAATTTTTATGCATGCATTGTCTGAAACAGTTAATACCTACTTTTGAACTTAGTTATAAGACATAGTAATGTCCAATATTACACCATATTTTTTTTTTCTATACTGTGGTCCAATGTGTTCTTTGGCTACCACCATAGGAAACTGGCAAAAACAATCAGAGTAAACAAGCCAATTTCACTTCCTGTATCTTATTTCAGTTCTGCAAATCCTAATCGTGCACATACATAGTTATAAATCAGTTTCAAGAACTGAAGATTCAATTGAGTGTCCCAACATTTTTGAGGGCAGAAGTAGAAGAGACGATGAAATGACGATGGGTGATATAACAACTGGCTGCTGGGCAGAAGCCGTTAGCCCAGCAGATAATGTGAAATCAGATTGCTAGTTTACTAGAATAAATTTACTAGAACAAGGGGCTGTTGACATCTAAATTAAGAATTCTCCTTCGTGCGTTGGGGACCATCAGATGTTTGCTTATTTTGTGAGTGAGACCTGGGCAGAGTGTAATGGAAAGACAGAGCTGAATTCCAATTCAGTTATTTTCTGAACATCTGGGATAAGGCAAAATTCTTAACTCATCCTTCCTTCTCTTACTTCATCTATAAAGTGAAGACAATAATTCTTATTTACCAGGTTAGCATCAGCTTTAGAAATAAAGCTGTGTCTGACACACAAAAGCTGTTTAATAAATAATAGCTGATTTGATCTCAGAGTCATAAAAGAGGCTTATACTTTTTTGTCAAATGAAATTTACTCTTAAAATTTCTCACATAAAATAAATCATATTTTATTTTAAAAGTAGAACTGTTGTATTTGTGGCTTTTAAAAAATATTAGTGATCTACTTCCCAGAATGGAGTGAATGACAATCCCCCACTCATACCTTCATTTTCTAGAGTATTCGCCAATTTATGCCAATAAATTCCAGATGTGATGAATATCTTCTTTCCAGAAAAACAAAAGTCTGTATTAATTTTAAAATTCTCCCTCTGACTCCTTTTGTCCCCTCATGTTTGGTATTTCTGTCTTAAGGAAAAGCAGGAGGGACTTCCCTGGTGGTACAAAGGTTAAGATTCCCTGCTTCCAATGCAGAGGCATGGGTTTGATCTTTTGTCAGGGAACTAAGATCCCACATGCTGTGTGGTATGGCTTAAAAAAAAAAAAAAAAAAACAAAAAGGCAGGAAATACTACACATCTCATTTGAGAAGTCATTCTTATCTGGATTTCAATTCAAATTTGCTGACTGAAATTCCAGAGGCTTGGATGAAATTCAACTAAGTATCTGAGGTGAACTCTGCCTCAAAATCTCTTCGGGCTTGTTTGCTCCCATGAGGACACAATAATAGCCCTTGCTGATTAGGGAAGCATTTCCTGCAGCCAGCTCCTGATAGCAGAGCTGGAGCCGGAAATGTGGAAGTGAGTGGAGGGCTGGGCAGTGATGCTGTCCTGCCCGCGTGGCCCCTTTGCTCTAGGCAGCTGGAAAGAGAGTCCAAAAGTAACCTGTGCTCTGTCCCTTCACTTCTGGAAAGCCAGAAAACAAGCAAAACTCAGAAGAGTCAAGATAACACAACACACACACAGATCCATTAAAAAAAAAAAAAAAAAAGCTAAGTGAAAGCCTCAGGTCTTACCCCCAAGGTCCCTTAGCTTCACCATTTCAACTGATAAGAGTTTTCTCTCACCCATGCAAGCCAGCACACATCACACCAGGATTGTCTCAGCTCATCATTTCTCTTCCGTCATCATCTACATAAATTTCATCTATCTCAGTTTTCCTCTTCTCCTTATCTTGATACATGGTTATAAACATTGATCCCTCTGTACTTTGTCCCGACACTACATAGAAAGGCCCCAAAGACCAACACAGACTAGGATAACACCCCCAGTGAGGTCGCTGCTTTTCTGTCTAACGCCTGAAAGAAAATGGCTGCTGCAGTTACACTAATAGGAAAAATGTTATACTTGGTGTTTTCAAAGTTATACTTGGTGCCTAACTATTGCAACAAAGCTTTCATTACAGTGGAGCCAGTTTTCATGATTTAGTCCTCAGAAATGGGCAAGAAGTAGAAAAATCTTTCTTAATAATGCCTTGTATATTTCACAAAGTTGTACTAAAATATAATGCATGTTACATTTTTTTCTACCTAAAATAGAATGCAACCAACATCTTCAAATTCAGTTTAAAAACAGTAACTTATAGGGGAAATGTGTTTCAGTTGATGGAGATATCATCCAAAAAGAACTGGAGAAAGCAAAGTCCTAGATGATGAGGCAAGGCTGGGGACAACTCTGTCCCCCATACCAAGTAACACACACTTTCTTCCTTAACAGATGATGTCATTGCAGCATAGAAGCCTCAGGTATTACCCCCAAAGTCCCCCAGTTTCACAGATCAGGGGCTCAGGCCGTCAAGCTCCTAAGTCTATGCCCTATACCTCTGAGCTCTGCTGCCTGCTGTCCAGGCAGATGGAATCAGTAGGCGTGTTTGACATAGCGGGTACTGAATATAGTGATTTACCAAGTGTGGTCCTCATCCACTTGCCCCAGAATCACCTGGAAAATTGATCATATGCAGATTCATCGGCTCCCACATTACACCTACTAATCTACATTCTCTGGGGTGTGCACCTAGGCAGCTTCACTTTAACAAAGTTCCCTAGTGATGGATAAGCAACTTCACACTTTAGAACCACTGTCTTCTTGCCATAAACTGACCACTGGTCCAAATGTGAGGCTGAATTTCTAAATAATTGCTGTTGCATCCTCATTCGTCAGTCAGCAAATATTCTTCAATACTGTCTCCCTTGGAAGGTTCTGCTATGAATCTCTCTGGGGGTGGTGGCATACCTAGTCACAAGACATCCCTCATTTTCATCCGTCTGCCCCTCCAATCCTTTTTCTACACAGCATTCCGTCTGCTCTCTCTGTGGCATTTAATGGTAATTTGTATTTATTTGTTTGTTTTCTTGTTTGTGTGTTTTCCCCATTGAACTTTAAGCTCCACATGGACAGGACATGACTGGCTTTGGTATCATATGTCCCGAAGACCTAGAACAGCACCCCACGCACAGATACCATCTTATAGAATGAATGAATGAATTTAAAATGAATGTATATATAATTTAGTAGAGGAAGTAGGACATATGTAAGTAACTTTTATAAAACTGGTAAACAAATAAGAGAACTGCAGACAGAAAGGGAGAAGATTGCCTTTCAACTGGATAACATGTGAGGAATCCCAGATACAAAAAATGCCATGGAAACAGATGTGGAGGTGAGAAAGTATGAGACATTAGATGAGAAACCCAAAACTTTTCTTTTGTCAAGACTGTAAAAAGCACAATGGGGAGCACTCAGTGGACAGGGAACAGCCCCTGGAAGTCAGGCAAAGATGTGTTGTTAATTATTTGATAAGAAACGAGAAGCCACTAAGGGTTTTTTCAACATGGTGGTCACTGGAACAGAGATAGATTAAGCTAGAAGCAGGGTCAGGATGAATGGGAGGAGAGATTCTAGAGCAGGGAATGGGGGATGCTCTTAATCTCATACTTATTTCTGGTCCTGATCTCTCTGTTCCCCAAGTGTGGATTACAGAAGTTAAAACAGAACCTCTTCTCTCAAGCAAACACTAATTCTTTTCATTTTCACAAATGCTAAAAAAAAAAAAAAAAATTGTA
>SJYV01037974.1:330285-368558 GCA_006410875.1 Neotragus pygmaeus | reverse complement strand
GAAGAAGTAAAACTCTCACTATTTGCAGATTACATGATCCTATTGGAGAAGGTAATGGCAGCCCACTCCAGTACTCTTGCCTGGAAGCTGTCTCTTATACACATCTAGATGTGTATAAGAGACAGCACACAAAAGGTAGAACAGAAGCAATATTATAACAAATTCAATAAAGACTTTTAAAAAATTAAATAAATAAAGGTTATCATAAAAGAGAAATGCATTTACCTCACCCGAGAATGGGAGAGTGGTTTCACTATGAATATAGGAAGACTGTGAGGTTTTGTGTGTGCTCAACCAGAAGAGAGGGACTGTACCCAGAGGGGAACTGTAATAATCTAAGGGGCTGAGAAATCAAATTAATTTCTAGTGTGATTTTTAGGAATTAAAAATCAAAAGAGGTAAATAAACACGACTGTTGAAGTTTGGCTTTACAAACTAAGATACTTTTGTAAACTGGACTGTTTTTTCACAATAATCCTTGGACTACTGTGATGGTAGGTGGATGTGCAGTCCTGAAAGTTTACTGGCAAGCAACACTCTTGCCATGCAAATGGTCTCACAACATCCCAGACTGCCTCTGAGGCTCTGCCCCTGCACCCAGCCCTTGGCAGGAGAGCAGAAAACGGGAGCTCTGATCCACAGAATCTGAATTAGCAAGAGGGAGAAGCTCAGGGGAAGGGAAAGGATGAGAGCAGCAGGCAGCAAGAGGTGTAATGGAAAGGGAAGCAAAGAACTCTTGTTTCTCTGCATTCTTCACCCCTCTCTCTGCCTTCCGACATAAATGCCCTCCTCCATCCCACCCAAAATCCGCTGCCCTGTTTTTCTTTTTTGGCTGAATGGTGTGGTATGTGGAATCTTAGTTCCCCAACCAAGAACAGAACCCACGCCCCCTGCAGTGGAAGCACAGTCTTAACCACTGGACTACCAGGGAACTCCCGCTGCCCTGCTGCTTAACAGATTCTTGAGCATGGAAAGGACACCAAGCACTTTGATGGCCCCTCCTATCAATATAACACAGGGCAATTTATCTTGTATCATTCCAATAAGACTAATATTTTCATTTTAGAACCCCTTCAAGCATAGACATAACTCACTTCCATTGAAACTATGTTAAATTAAATGATAACTCTTCTTAAACTGAATTTAAGAAGAGTAGCATTACTCTCATTTTCACAGTAAGGAACCCTTTTCATTACATGGACACAAAATTCAAGCATCCCTCACATCTCACTCTCTATCAAACTTCATGCTGTAGCACTGCTTAAATTTTATTTTTGATCTACAGTTTAGTAAAGGTAAACCATTGGGGGGTTGGAAAATGGGATGACCACCTCTGGTATTAAATATATACTGTGTCATATACAGTATAGTTTGCTCTAAAGTCTTAGAAAATAACTGACAGTAACAGTGGAATTTGAAGAGAAGTATTTAGTGAAAATAAAGGGGTCATTTGATGCACCCGGGGATAAGAGTCAGAAGATGTGAGTTGTGGTCTTTAACCAATACAGATCACTCCTTCCATTAGAAAATGGGGACAGTGACATCTGTACAGGGTTGTGCTGGTGTATGATCTGAGATAATAAATGAGAAATCACATAAAGGAAAAAAAGGAAAAAACGGGAAAAAAAAATACACAAGGTTTTATCACTGCTGCTGCTGCTGCTGCTGCTGCTGCTAAGTTGCCTCAGTTGTGTCCGACTCTGTGCGACCTCATAGACGGCAACCCACCAGGCTCCTCCGTCCCTAGGATTCTCCAGGCAAGAACACTGGAGTGGGTAGGATGCCATATTAATATGCCAAAAGTGTCTTAAAGTTACTTACACTTCAATGGACAATATCCAAAGAGCCTATCCGTGTCATAATCCGTAGTAGTTCCACACCACAGCCAGCCGTCGGATCGTCCAGCCGTTGTGCACTCCCCGTACCACTTGTTTTCAAACTTGAATGGAAACGCACAGGTTGCCCCGTTGGCATTGCCCAGGAGTGTGTACATGGCTAGAAGAAACACACCAACTTGCACTTAGAAATGATGTGAGTCTCCTGAACACTGACTTCCCAATCAGAAGGTTACTGCAAGAACTGGTCCTACTCTTCTGATGACACTACATGCCCCGCACAGGGAATTCCCCTGTATTTCCATTCCCTCTCGAGCCCTGTCTTTTGCTGGGTTCATACAGCAGTGTGTCTTCAGGAACAACTCTAGTACCACTTCTGTTCCACTGTCTTTGGCAACAGGTTTCCTCCTTTGCTCTCGCAAGCCAAAAGTAGTCAGCTCTACTGCCAACTTTGACTTCTCCCTTTCCTCCAAATAGAGAAACAGCTATCCTTCTTCTTGGTTGAAATTGGAGAATTATTGAATCTCTAGATTGAAAAATAACCTTATAACTGTGGAACTCAAACACACAGTCAAAACTTCAGTCCCCTCCAACCACTCCTACCAAGACATATTCCACTCGAGTCCCTCAACAATGGCCAAGAAAAGGTAGGAATTCGCATATAAATCTCTGATTCACATCATGGAAAAAATCACTCAAAACCATTAGATACTATCATCAATATTTGTCTTTTTTTTTTTTAAGAGTCCAAACAGATAAAAATGGGAAGTTTTAGGTTTACCTAGAAAAGGAAGTTGAAACAAATATAGAACCATTGTGGATTATGGTTTGGCTTAAGCCAAAAGGATTAGAGAAGGTCACATCTCCAATAAGAACCAAACCACTCATGTAGCTAAATTCTCCAGTATGTTCAGATTATCTCTGGGAGATAATAGTCTTCTATACTGAAATATTTAATCTCTTGTGACCAGTTGATATTCAGAATTTTTTCTAGATAAGAATACTCTTTTCCTAATTGTTTCATAGATCTATGACTTTAAAAAATTCTTTAAAGACATCTTAAAAGTTATTTAGATAATACAACAGTTGTAAAGCACATAGCATGGCGCCTAATGTACACAAGTAAAGTGAAGTGAAAGCCACTCAGTCGTGTCCAGCTGTTTGTGACCCCATGGACTATACAGTCCATGGAATTCTCCAGGCCAGAATATGGAGTGGGTAGTCTTCCCCTTCTCCAGGCGATCTTCCCAACCCAGGGATCGAAGCCTGGTCTCCCACATTGCAGGTGGATTCTTCACCAGCTGAACCACAAGGGGAGCCCAAGAATACTGGAGTGGGTAGCCTATCCCTTCTCCAGCAGATCTTCCCAACCCAGGAATTGAACCAGGATCTCCTGCATTGCAGGCAGATTCTTTATCAACTGAGCTATCAGGGAATCCCAATGTACATAAAGAGCATGACAAAAATAAATCACTTACCTCTTTTCCTTTATTCATACTTATCCAGTCTACCTTAAAAGCTAGGTTTATTTTCAATTCCCTCAAAATTACCATTTTTCCAACTGAAAAGTGAAAGTGAAGTCACTCAGTCGTGTCCAACTCTTTGCGACCCCATGGACTGTAGCCCACCAGGCTCCTCCACCCAAGGGATTCTCCAGGCAAGAGTACTGGAGTGGGTTGCCATTTTCTTCTCCAGGGGATCTTTCCAACCCAGGGATTGAACCCAGGTCTCCCACACTGTAGGCAGATGCTTTACCATCTGAGCCACCTAGCTGTTAACAAGTTTAAAATGTGATTCTAAATTTGGTTGCCGACTAAGGTCTGTCTAGTCAAGGCTATGGTTTTTCCAGTGGTCATGTATGGATGTGAGAGTTGGACTGTGAAGAAGGCTGAGCGCTGAAGAATTGATGCTTTTGAACCATGGTGTTGGAGATGGCTCTTGAGAGTCCCTTGGACTGCAAGGAGATCCAACCAGTCCATTCTGAAGGAGATCAGCCCTGGGATTTCTTTGGAAGGAATGATGCTAAAGCTGAAACTCCAGTACTTTGGCCACCTCATGGNCTCTTGAGAGTCCCTTGGACTGCAAGGAGATCCAACCAGTCCATTCTGAAGGAGATCAGCCCTGGGATTTCTTTGGAAGGAATGATGCTAAAGCTGAAACTCCAGTACTTTGGCCACCTCATGCGAAGAGTTGACTCATTGGAAAAGACTTTGATGCTGGGAGGGATTGGGGGCAGGAGGAGAAGGGGACAACAGAGGGTGAGATGGCTGGATGGCATCACGGACTCGATGGATGTGAGTCTGAGTGAACTCCGGGAGATGGTGATGGACAGGGAGGCCTGGCATGCTGCGATTCATGGGGTCGCAAAGAGTCGGACATGACTGAGTGACTGAACTGAACTAAAACTGAAGTTATAGGACTATTTTTCCAAATCACAGATTGTATAAAAATATGCTAGATTTGTAATAATTATGCCATTGTTCTTTTGTATGAAGTAAACCTGATAAAGACTACCTAGGGCTAGTCTCACTGCTTATTAAAGCATTCAAGGAATTTTCAGAGCTCAACTTATAAATGCCAATCAAAAATGGCTTTTTAAGGACTAATTCAATGTATGTACTTATTTTGTTAAAAATTTTGGCCACACCACAGGGCATGCTGATCTTAGTTCCCTGACCAGGGATTGAACCCACCCTCCCTGCAGTAGAAGCGTAGTGTCGTCCACTAGTCCCTAACTTGATTTATTAAACAAAGCACTGATGAGGCCAACTTCACTAACAACCCATGACACAGCACTCATTGCCTCTTCCTCTTGTGGTCCACTCTTCCAGACAATCCCAGAGGCTTTGAAATCTACAAAATCTAATTCTATTACTCAAAATTAAATCTTTGGTCTCAGACAGTATTCCTTCCCAAATCTTTTTTAGAGAGACAAAGAATCTCCATATATCCTCTCTGCCTTGTCTTTACTTCTAACATATATTCCAATGAATGGATTCCAAGTTCTCTCTGAAAGGCTAGATCATCTAGCAGGAATACCTTAAGTACTGGGAGAGAGTTAAGGACTATGCAAAGTGTGGTCAAGGGACTATTTGCATCCAACCACCCAGGTGTTCATAAAAATAATTCAATAGATCCCTAGGCCCTTCCTCCAATATGCTAATTTGAAATCTAGTGAGGGAGGACCTTGGGATCTGTATTTTTAACAAGTTCTCCAGATGTTTCTTAATCACGTTAAAATTTGGGAACCATTGTCTTAAATCCTATGCATATTTTTCTGAAAGCAAACAGAAGATCAGAAAGTTTGGGCAGGGAGTGGGAAGGGGATTACAGAACTTCAGTGATATCTTTTAAAATAAAATGAGAATTCCCATCTTTTAGCACCAAACTTCCTTGTGTTGAATTCCTCAGTTAGAACTATTGTCCTATCTGTGGAATTTGACTTGGTCAACGTTTAGTTCACCTTTGTCCTGCCCTACAACTTTCCGTCAAGTTTCTCTTGAAATGCTATGCTACTTTGGTTGTCTCTCACATAATTTCTAAATTTACATTATTTTCGAAAAAGACCTCAGGATAACTTTTTCTGAACCCTCCTCCTCACTCTTCTTTAATTTCTACTTTGTTTTTCTCTTTATAGAACATAGAAGGAAAATGGAAAGCTGATAAATCATCATCTTTCAACAAGCTGAACTCTGATGCTCTGCATAGGTGCCATCAGACAAGTTCAACCAAACTTTGCAGCCTCGGTAACACAGTAACTTTGGAAACAGGTTAATCTGTTGTCCCAAAAGGCAAACTCTTTCTCTGACCTTGAGGATATTCTAGATAGCACTACACAACAACCAAAGGACCCAACCTAGAATGTGGCTACATCATGGTCTGACTCAAGAGGTCTTTGTAAAGGATATCAAGTTCTTTTTTATTTTTTCTGCACAGCTGCCAGGATATGAAATTTGGCCTAGATGAGAGAAGACTAGATACTCTGATTTTTTTTCACCTTGAAGAGCTAAAGGAACCAACTACATATAAAGTAATTTTCTGCCCACTGGTGCTATCACTTTCTAAAATAGCAGACTAAACATTAAGGTTTAAACATTAAGCAAAGGTTAATTTATAAGCTAATGCCTCAGCTTTGCTAATTTTCCAATTATTATATAATGTTTCTAAATATCCCTAAGGTAACAAAATAAATTATAAACATTTAGAAACCCAAACTGTCAATATCAAGATTTTCTGCAATCTGAGTTATTAAAAAATGTGTTTCCATAGATCATTTGTTTAGAGATGACTTAAACCAAAGGAAAAGAAACATTTTGTTAAATTCATTTATCATGACAATCACACAGTATTAAATTAAAGACTCTGAATTAAAGATGACAGTGAAAAGTAATTTCCAAAAACAGCAATAGTTGTTAGGAAAAATTTTAGCAAAAGTTATAAGAAATGTCTTCCCATTAATCACAAATAGCTAAAGTATCACTCAGGACTTTTTAACTGCATTTATTCACTCACAGAACACACAATCATTCCAAATTCAAAAGCAATCAATATTTCTAGTACAGACTGAACAAGAATATGCTTATTTTTTGAATTGGTTCTCAAATAAGAGGATGAGAAAAAATGGACAGAAAGACAAACGAAAAAAAATTCCAAGCTTCTTACCTTCATAACCTCTAGAGCACAGATCATCAGTGGTTCCATAAACCTTCCATCTGCTCCATAAACCCGATCCCTTGTAAAGCATAATGTTCTTTTCTTGTCTGTTGCCATAGTTAAAAAATAAGTCTTCTCCCTTGATTCCTANAACAAGAATATGCTTATTTTTTGAATTGGTTCTCAAATAAGAGGATGAGAAAAAATGGACAGAAAGACAAACGAAAAAAAATTCCAAGCTTCTTACCTTCATAACCTCTAGAGCACAGATCATCAGTGGTTCCATAAACCTTCCATCTGCTCCATAAACCCGATCCCTTGTAAAGCATAATGTTCTTTTCTTGTCTGTTGCCATAGTTAAAAAATAAGTCTTCTCCCTTGATTCCTAAGAGCGTGTCATTTTTGCACTCCCATTTCTGAAATTCACTCTTAGAGTCACAGGCATACAGAGTGACAGGAACCCAATCCATTTTTGATGGCACCCCTAAGCATAATTTAAGTGCAACGCTCATGATCTGGGATTCAGACACCCATCGGAATTTCTGAGCTTCATTGTTTGGGTTGCAAACTGCAGTTTGGACTGCACTGGTACTTAATGCTTCCACGCAACGCTTGTGATCTTCATTGTATATTAAAAATTGCCTTGTGTCTGTTAAAAAAAGAGAAAGGATGTTTAAGTGGATACAGAGGATAAAGGCAATATTTTAGTTCAATAGTTCTTAATGTTAAATAGATAATCAACAAGGACCTACTGTATAGCACAGGGAACTCTGCTGAATGTTATATGGCAGCCTGGAAGTGGGGGGGAGGTTGGGAGAGAATGGATACATGTATATGTGTGGCTGAGTCCTTTTGTTGTCCACCTGAAACTATCACAACATTGTTTATTAACTATAAAATAAAAAGTTAAAGAAAAATAAGTTCTCAATTTTTCCATTTCCCTTAAAGACCTATGATCACAGGAAAAAGGATGAAATTAACTCTGCCTAGGCCAACTCAGCTCCTCCAGAAGGGTCCCTGAAGCTGGAAAGACTGGGTTGAGGGTCCTCTCTCAGGAGTACATGGCTGCCAGCTGCCAGTAATTGTCTGGAAATCTTCAAGATGTCAAGGAACCTTATGAAAAGGCTCAAATGCTTTAAATGCACATGAATTGTAGTGAAGTGAATATTAAAGGGGGCTTCCCAAGTGGCGCAGTGGTGAAGAATCTGCCTGCCAATGCAGGAGATGCACGGGTTCGATCCCTGGGTAGGGAAGATGCCCTTAAGGAGGAAATGGCAACCCACTCCAATATTCTTGCCTGGAGAATTCCATGGACAGAGGAGACTGGCAGGCTACAGTTCATGGGGCTGCAAAGAGTGGGACATGACTAAGCGCGAATATAAGCATGCACAAACATAAACGATAGGTAATAGAAGAAGAAATAACATTCATCTGAGAAAAACAAATTTGGAGGATGAATACAATAAAGTATAAAATTAAATATTTCTGTGTCCTAGAACAGAATTTTGAAGTCTGACTATCCTTACTCTCTTTGAGATAGATGAAACCTATAGAGCGACTGAACAGAACTAAACTGGTACACAATTATTCTAACACTGGGAAAGTTTCTTGTGTCTAGAAAAACAATGTTATTTTAGGAATTTTTACCTTCATTTAATGGCCAGCAAATCTGTGAGCTAAGAGTCTTCTGGGTAGCCCAGGTATGGGCAACTAGAGAGCTTTTTTGTTTTGTTTCCCATGCAACAGTGGGCAACTCAGATATCTAGTATCTGTCATTTCATTGGCATATGCAACTTGACCTTTGTATTAAAAAATGATACAAAATGCATTTGAAAAGTGTAATAATTTGTGAATTTTGCAGTAAAGGTTGAGTATGTTACGTTTTTATATTGTTTAAGGTAATATTTATAAGAGTAACTACAAATAACAGTGTTTTTTTATGCTTGCAATTTGGGGTTGGTACTTTAAATAAATATGTATACATGGTTTATTCTTGCAGTACATAGCTGCTATCTGGCAAAACTCAACTTCCTCTTGACAAAAAAGAAAATAATAAAAGGAGCTAATAAGCACATTTTTATCCTTTAAATCACAATTGAATTCAAGTTTGATCATTTAAAGGTTTTCTTGTCTATTTTTTAATAGACAAATGAAAGGAATTGACTATTTGGGGGGCATAAACATAAATTAAACACTTTTTGTGAAGTTTGAGTAAATTCCTTCTACTTAAGAGCTTCTTTCAAAGTGAGTTAGTATAGTATTACAGATGTTTGAGGGTTTGGCTAAATGAGCTTGTTATTTTTTTTTTACATTTGATTTCANCCCTTTTCTTAGAATTCAAATCCTATGTGCAGAAATAAAGACATGAAACTAGAGGGTGTGAATATGCTACAAGTTTAGTGGTTAGTGTTTTTTTTTTTTTTCCTCCTTTCTACAAATGTGTCATGAGCAGGAAATTCAGAAAATCATACTGACAGAATATAAAGTAGATGGGCTAGCCATGACAGGCAGTCAAAATTCTTGCATTTTCTTTCAAAAACGTCCCTGTGAGGAATACTCGCAAAAACACTGTGCACATCCAGATGTAAATATCATTTCGTATAATAATAATATAATCTCAACTGATTCTGAAGATTAGTATACAAGACAACTATGAAAATACACACTTTCCACAGACCTACGGACTTATTCTTTATCATATTTAAGTTAAGCATGATGGAAAACAGGTCACAGTAAACAAAGAATTGAATGCCACTGGAACTTGCTATAAACACTTCCCTGGATGCCCCAGTCCCAGACATTAGCTCAGTTAACTGGATGCAAATCCAGGCTTCCTCAGTTCCTTTGTTTTGATTTCCCAGAGCCATTATCAGAACGTGAAAGACCTCAGCAATGAAAGGGAAATAATTCTATAATTCAGATAACTTTATAAACAAATTAAGAAAAAAGGTCAAACACATAGACTTCAGTTCTATGAGCAGACACTGTGCGGCAAAGTGCAAACTTCAAGGTCAGATGAAACCAGATCTGATTACACAGAGGTCTGTATCATAGGGAGAAACTAAAAGCTTCTCACTTCTGTTTAGGTGTGATGCTCGTTAAACAGTAGAAAGCTTAAAAGCTGCTGAAGCTATGTTGTGCAAGTCTTCATGAAGCCCACAGGTTAGTTAGAGGGACAACTCTTGGACACACAATCAGAAATGTGAGGAGGATGGAAAGATGGTACAATAGAAACGGGGCAAAGAAGGACTTAGCCAGCCCTGGGGCTCTCAGAGGACCTCCTGAGGGAGAATAAGAAAGCCTGGGAAGAAGTGGGGGTCTAACGAGTGGCTTCTTGTAAGAACAAGAAAAGACAACTTTTGTCTGGAAAACAGAATCTGAGGGGACCTGAAGCATCTGAAGAAAACTAAGGAAACACAAATTTCTGGAAAGCAGGAATCCTCTTTATTACACAGAGAATTGGGTTGTTGGGCTGTTTGGGTCAATACCTAACAAATTTGTTAGATGACCTTCCAAGTGGCCATCTGCTGGATCAACTCTTCCTAACTATAGTTCTGAACGAGTAGCATTTTCAGATGTCTACAAAGACAAGTCAGCCAAGGAGACCAATTAGAGACTCAGTGCCTTGGGGCTTCCCTGGCGGCTCAGATGCTAAGAAATCCGTTTGCAGTGCAGGAGACCCAGGCTTGATCCCTGGGTTGGGAAGATCCCCTGCAGAAATGAATGGCAATCCACTCCAGTATTCTTGCCTGGCTGGCTACAGTCCATCGGGTCACAAAGAGTTGAACACAACTGAGCGACTAACACTAACTACTAACTCACTCAGGTGTTGGTCAAGGCTGTGAAGCCAAAACTTTTTTAAAGTTTCAGTTGGGGACAGAATCCTGAGCCTGATTTGGGGGTAAAAGGAATATATTTTCTAGTTGCCTGGACGCATTCAGTCTTTGAACTTTATCTGCATCTAATTTCCTTTTCTTCATTCAAAGCAAGCTAGAAGGTACAATGAAAAACTTTACTCTGCCAAACAGATGTGCAATTCTAGTCATTAAAGAGGTATAAAGACAAATCAGAGTTACTACTGTACTTGCAAAATAACTACAAGAAAAGATGAATCACTCAAAAATTTCAAAACTTGGTGAATAGCATGTTGCAATCTATCTAGAAAATAATTAATCACAGCAACCACATGAGAATAAAACAGAAACAGAAAAGGGGAACTAGATCTCCACAGCTTCATCTCCATGAGTTCAGAGCTTGGGAAAGAAAAAAAAGAGTCATAAAAGGTGATGGTTTCATTTACTGGATTCTTTTGAAATATTCCATATCAGGTCAAATCAGCTCATCAATTTCATAAGATACCTAGCAAGCTAAAACAAATATTTTTACATTACTATACAGCTGGGAAAATTGAAAGAAAAATATATTACATGAAATTCAAAGGTTAGTGTACATAGTTGGTTGAACACAGCCATGCTCATTTGTTTACATATCTATAGCTGCCTTTGCACTAATGGAAGAGTTGAGTAGTACAACTGTATTGCCACCAAAGCCGAAAATAATTACTATCTGACCTTTTACAANATTGAAGTATAAGTTGATTTACAGGGAAGCCTAGCATGCTGCAGTTCATGGGGTCACAAAGAGTGAGACCTAACTTAGCAACTGAACAACAAATAGATTTACAATATTGTGTTAATTTCTGCTACAACAAAGTGATTCAGTTATATATACATATATTCTTTTTTACATTCTTTTCCATTATGGTTTATCCCAAAATATTGAATATAGTTCCCTCTGCTATATAGTAAGACCTATTTTTTATCTATCCTCTATACAATAGTTTACATCAGCTAACCCCAATTTTAATCAGGTCATCCCAGTGAAACTATCAAATAATCATAGTATCACTAACAGAACCCCTTGCTGTTTACAAAGCACTTTCACAAGCCAAATTCTATTTACTGTCCTCAACACCCCTGTAGGCTTGGCAACACTCACACTCTGAGATCAGTCTTGGACCATCAACTTTGAGGTCATAATGGATCTTCGCTCAAAAGATTATGTTCTCTTGCCATATCTGCTCTTGTCTACACTTGGTAGAGACCTCCTGCCTCTGTCTTGCCTGGGTTCCTAATTCAGAGCTACTTTGAACCTCTGCCTAGATTCCTTGGCTGGGTTCCGCATGTCTGCTGGTTCCACTTCTTGGAATCGGGACTCACTAGAGCCTGAATTCAGAACATCTGCTTCTGTTGGCATATTTGGAGTTGAAGTCTGTCAACAGAACATGCAGTGTCAACGCAATCTCCTCCCATCTAACTGAAGTCCTTCCCAAGCTTGATCTTTGTGTGGCAACATGAGTAACTTTGTGCATTGGTAATACAATTAAAATTTTAATAATATTGTGTTTTACTCACAGTAAAACCCAGGAAATATGAAGATAAAATGTTCTTTAAATGGACAATGTACCATACAAAAATTTATATCTGGCTAAAAAGGTACTGAACTATGAAAATGTTGCCATAGATATTTGTAGACTCATCTATATTGACCTCTACATTTAATTTGTGTTGGCCATTGCACCTATTGTTTTCTTCTCTAGACTTTTCTTCCACATTACACGTAGTTTTGCTTAGTACCATCCTGACGGAATCTATCTCCCACCTTCTACTTCAGTCATTTGATTGTACTGTTGAGTAGCCAACACTTACTGTCTAAATTCAGTCAACCAACCAGCTGGTAACCAGCCATTTAAAGTAAGGTGTTTAGAAGTCTTTATGCAAGAATAGCATTCCTCTTTCAGAGGTTTTTATACTTCCTTGAGTTTTATTTCATGTATTTAATTTTCATCTGTAGTTCCATCTTAACTTTAACTATGATGGCATTTCATGAGCAAACATCCAATATTCTTTTTTATTAATGGCACCATCATACATCTAGATCTACAAGACAAAGACCTAGAGTCATCTAGATTCTCAGCTTTCCTTCACTTTCTAGGACAAAATTATAACCTGTTGGCTCTTTCCAAAAATGTACCACAATGGTTACTTTTATGTGTCAAATTGGCTGGGCCATAAGATCAAAATAATTGATCAGTCACCTGTCTGGATGTTGCTATGAAGGTTGTTTGTGGAAGTTTTTTTTTGTTGTTGTTCTAGTTCTAGAAGATTAACATTTAAATCAGTAGACTTTTAGTAAAGCAGATTATACCCCATACTGTGAGTGGGCCTCACTTAATCAGCTGAAGGCCTTCAGAGAAAACAGGCTGAGGTCACCCAGAGAAGTGGAAATTCTATCTCTAGACTATCTTTGGACCTGAACTGCAATATCCACTCTTTCTTGAGTTACCAACATGCCAACCTACCCCTGTAGATTTTGGACTTGTTAGCATCCACAACTGCATGCTGCTGCTGCTAAGTCACTTCAGTCATGTCCGACTCTGTGCAACCTCATAGACAGCAACCCACCAGGCTCCCCCATCCCTGGGATTCTCCAGGCAAGAACCCTGGAGTGGGTTGCCATTTCCTTCTCCAATGCATGAAAGTGAAAAGTGAAAGTGAAGTCACTCAGTCGTGTCCGACCCTCAGCAACCCCATGGACTGCAGCCTTCCATGCTCCACCGTCCATGGGATTTTCCAGGCAAGAGTACTGGAGTGGGATGCCATTGCCTTCTCCGACAACTGCATGAGGTAATTCCTTAAAATAAATTTCTGGATTCATGTAGATGTATGGCAAAGCCAATAGAGTATTGTAAAGTAAAATTAAAAAAAATATATATTGATAGATGATAGGTAGAGAGATAGGTACATAGACAGAGAGAGAGGCAGAGGTGGACATAAACATACACATTCTATTGGTTCTGTTTCTCTGGAGAACCCAGCTAATACATATTCCCTAAGCCAGTCTTTTCTCTGTATCTCCACTACCATACCCCAGACCAAGCCACCATGGTCTTGCTCTGATTTTCCTCTGTTTGAAATGGAATCATTAGCGATAATGCCTGATCTCCCAGTTTCCTGGGTGAGACAGGCTTAACATGTCACCTGACCCCAGACTGCAAAATCTACTTGACGTGATGAAATGTTTCTACTTGGCCATATAAAAGGGTCAAATTTCTCTATTTCTGCAGTCTCTTTAGTAGATTGCCAATACATGTCACATTCTGCTTGAATACTTATTCAAGAATAAAATTCTTTTCTTTTCTTTTACTTTTGGGGAGAGGTTTTCCAGGATGGAAGAGATTTTGTTTTTCACCATATCTCTTCCTAAGTGTAAACCCTTCGCTAGGACCACTGCACACACAGGACAAAACCCTCCAGTCTCCATGTCACAGCTCACTAGATGCTACACCATCCAGGGGAGCTATTCCTACTTTCACCTCCTCCCACTCTTGCTCTCTCACTCACCACCTCCCAGCCACAAAGCCTTTCTGTTCCTCAAAAACTTGAAGCTCATTTTCACTTTACAGACTCCATATTTCAAGTTCCCTTTTCTTGAGACATTCATTAAGGTTTCAACTCAATTGCCAACTCCTTGGTGAGTTAACAACTCTAATTTTACTCTTTTATTTTCTATATAATATTAATAATCACTTTAAAATATATGTTTTTTAATTTTGTTTATTTATGTTTTGTCTGTGTCCCTACTGGAATGTAAATTCCCTAAGTAGAAAGACTTTTCTTTCCAATCCAGCACCATATTCTCTCTTTTCAGAGCATAATAGGCCCTCAACAAGTATCTGTTGAATGAATAAAGGAATAGTTATTAAATTTGAAGCATTTCCTGACTGTTAACTCAGGTACTTTCTTTTATTTAATGCTTGATTCAAGACGATGGATCTATTTCATACAACTTTTTACTCTGAAAGTTTATTTTTCCCAAAGAGCAATTTATAAATGTTTATATTTATGACAGAAGTACTTGCAAATGAAAAGCTTCTATTTCAATACAAACTTATCTCTTCTTATTTCCTTTATGTATCTTGGACACTAAGAAGCAGTGCAAGTTTGATATTGCTTCTGCCAGACAATAAGAGGAAATGTAAAATTATCGCTTTATGATCCTTTATTCATACGTTATTCTTCTCCTTGATGCGTCAACATGTGAGTTTTGCTTGTATCACTGTCTCTGTGCAATGTCTCTGATTTAAAATGTCACCTGTCTTCCTCTGAAAGTGATTCAAGACCTTGACCAAAAGACAGCTTATGGCGTTTTTGTCACTATGAACCAGACCAATGTTTTATTTGGAGAAACATTCAATTTTTGTTGTCTATACTATGTTTTTTTAACAGAAATGTTGCAAAGCTGAACAAATGAGAATAGATGGTACTTATACATCAGAAATGTATTTACCGAATTGACGAGACCAGCCATACATCTTAACTCAGTCTTATTAATCTCTTATTTTTCAACAAATAAAGATACCAAGCACCCTGCTGGTGACAATGCAAAGATAAACTAGAGACAAGTTCCCTGATATACAGAGCCCACAGTTCAAGGGGAGAAATATAAAAAGTCAAAAGGCATTTATGAAAGAAGTTTCCACGCAATGTCTTCAGGTTAAAAATGGCTGAAGTCTGGCCCTAAAAAGGAATGAAGTTGGGTCATTTGTGGAGACGTGAATGGGCCTGTGAAAGTGTTAGGTGCTCAGTCATGTCCAACTCTTTGTGACCCCATGGACTATAGCCTCTGTTCAGGGAATTCTCCAGGCAAGAATACTGGAGTAGGTTGCCATTCCCTTCTCCAGGGGATCTTCCTAACCCAGGGATTGAACCTGGGTCACCTGCATTGCAGGCAGATTCTTTAACCATCTGAGCCAACAAGGATGGACCTAAAGACTACCACACAAAGTGATGTAAGTCATAAAGAAAAAAATATATCATATATTAATGCATATATGTGAAATCTAGAAAAAAATGGTATAGATAATCTTTACAAAACAGAGACAAAGACATAGAGAACAAATTTATGGACACCAGTGCAGGAAAGGGAGGGTGGNTGGGTGGGATCAAATGGGAGACTAGGATTGACATGTATATACTACTGTGTACAAAATGAGTAATTTATGAGAACCTATTATATAGCTTAGGGAACTTTACTCAGTTCTCTGTGGTGACCTAAATAGAAAGGAAATCCAAAAAACAGGGGACATATGGATATGCATGGCTGGCCTACTCTGCTGTAACAGCAGAAACTAACACAACATTGCAAAACAGCTATATTTCAACAAAAATCAATTTTAAAAAATGGCCAAAGCCTGGATATCCAACATCATAGGTACAAATGTTCTTTTAAGCACATTTTAACGTTTTAAATGATAACACTGAGCAAGTCATTAAATTTCCAAAGTGAAAGTGCAATTTACTCAGTCATGTCCAACTCTTTGCAATCCCATACAGTCCATGGAATTCTCCAGGCCAAAATACTTGAGTGGGTAGCTGTTCCCTTCTCCAGTGGATCTTCCTGATTCAGGAATCAAACTGGGGTCTTCTGCATTGCAGGAGGATTCTTTACCAACTGAGCTACCAGGGAAGTGCAAATTTCCAAATTTACTGGGAAAGAAAGTTAGGTTATTAACTGTGACAATTTAGAGATATAACTGTCATGGGCTGTATTTCCTTATACATATTTAGGCTTTCCCCACCATTCATAAATAAAACACTGACATGAAAACATAAAAGCTAATAACTTGTGGAAGACAGGGAAGTTGGATAAGAGGAAAGTAAATGGGTATTTTGTAGTGGATGCTGCCAGAAATCCATTTATTTCTCTTGCCTTTTACTATTTCAGTGAGTACCAGCTCTACTCCCCAGGGGCAGCCCCACATCTCTGGGCCGGGGGACATTTTTCTGACTATCAGAGCCTCCTCACCCACTGCAAAGACCAGACGGTTCAGAGAATGAACACCTCCTAGGAGTAGCCCTTCACTAGTGACCAGTGGGTGTTGGAGGAATGAACAGCTCTAATTCTTACACCAAGGAAGGATGATTCTGAGACATATATTCTACCTTGTCACCCAGGGTACCCAGGAAGGCTGAGCTCATCTGCCCACAGGGCTTACTTGCTCCTTCACCCACCCTGGACTAGCTACCTCCCTCTGATCTCATGGCCCCCACCTCAGACAGTTTTTCCCAAGATTTTTCCCAGTCTTTGGAAAAAAGTCTTTGTCAGAGGTCAAGTCATTCAGAGGTCACCGTCTTGAGTCAACCAAACCAAGAAGCTGTTCATTAGCCCCTGTATGTGACAGTACACCCCACAAGTGTGTCTCCAAAGAACTGAAATTAAGCTAATAAATATTTATTTATGTAAATATATTAGTTNGTCAAGTCATTCAGAGGTCACCGTCTTGAGTCAACCAAACCAAGAAGCTGTTCATTAGCCCCTGTATGTGACAGTACACCCCACAAGTGTGTCTCCAAAGAACTGAAATTAAGCTAATAAATATTTATTTATGTAAATATATTAGTTAAAAATAAATATTTATTATGCACTTACTATACACAAGGGCTTCCCTAGAGACTCATTCAGTAAAGAATCTATCTGTAATGCAAAAGACCCAGATTCAATCCCTAGGTTAGGAAGATCCCCTGGAGAAGGAAATGGCAACCCACTCCAATATTCTTACCTGGAGAATCCCATGGACACAGGAGCCTGGTAAACTACAGTCCATGAGGTCACAAAGAGTTGACCATGACTGAGGGACTAAACCATCACTACCATACACACACACACACACACACACACAAACTATAACAATTGCTGGGGCAAGGGGGAAACTAAGGATCACATGATTAGGTTTAGTGATACTGAACAAAAGGATAAAGAAAAAATTGAAAATGATTTTATTTTCCTCTTAGATCCTTCATTTGTTCATCAAATATCCAGAGAATCTACCAATTTAAGTCACTGTATTTGACTATTCGGGATTCCCAAGTGGTAAAGAATATGCTTACCAATGCAGGAGACACAGGTTTGATCCCTGGGTCAGGAAGATCTACCTGAGAAGGAAATGGCAACTCACTCCAATACTCTTGCCTGGGAAATCCCATGGACAGAGGAGCCTGGCAGGCTACAGTCCATAGGGCCCCAAGAGTCGGACACCACTTAGAGACTAAACGACAACAGCAGCAACAATTAGGCTATTGGGGGAGGTGCGAGTATTAATCCAATACAGACTATGACCTCAAGGAGAAAACAGAGTCTGGGAATAAGTAAGGAACACTGCCAACTTCCTGCCTCCCTCCCTAAAGATAGGAATACCTACTCCCTTCCTGGATTCATTCACTCCCATCTCAGGAGCTCTCCCGCCACCTGCTGATCTCGACTTATATCCTGGATTCCATTCCCAGCTGCCACTTCATTCACCATCCTTCCCTTTCTCTCCTAATCTTCAACCTCAAAAACCCAGCCTCTCTGCCAACTTCAAGACAAGCAAAACATGTAGGTAAGAAGCTGAGACTACACAATTTTTCTTCTTCTACTCATAACCAGGCAAATTAATTTTTATGCATTGTGTCTACCTGATGGTGACATGATCGGAGCTCTATTGCTTACTGCGTGACCTTGGTCAAGTATCTAAACTACTCTGTGCTGCCTTTTCCCCCTGAAGAATGAGGAGGAAAGTACAGGACCTGCTGTTCGTGTGAGATTTAAATTAGATCATCTAAACAAACACTGAGAACAGTTTCTGACACACAGAAATTGCTTGATACATATTAGTAAATGCTTATCATTAACTGGGGGAAATCAGTATTGTAGGCAATGTGAAATGGTCCAGAAAAGGATGAAACTAGAAAAAAACAGAGAACTGTTGCAAAGAGATGGACAGAAGGATAGAGATCCCAGAGTTCCCATGTGATGTGCTGGAATGAAGCATGTGTTTGCAGGCCAGCAAACTTGCAATCAAATGTTAGTTCCACCAAGTCCTAGCTCTGTTGCCTCAGTTAAATTAATCATTCTAGCCTCACTTTCCTGATCTGTCAAATGGGATAATAATGCTCTCTGACAGAGCTACTGGAAGCTTTCTAAATATTTTTTAGAAATATTTAGATATATATATTTACAGATAATTTAAGCAAAGCAACCTGAAAATCATTTTGCAGATAGTGAACCCTCAAAGCTTACTGTCCCTTTTCCCATCTCAAAGTGAAAAATCTAAATAATTGATCCAAATAGAGGGACTAATCCCTTTTTTTGACATACTGCTGTTCTGAAGCACGTTTATATCTTTCCTGAACAATATGCTCCAGCTAGTAAATTATATCTACTTCTTAGCCTCAGAACCAGAAGACCACAATCAAGAACTGGTCAGGTCCTTACTGGCTATCTGACTTCTGAGGCTGTTTCTTCATGTAGTAAAATGTGGATGACATTAATAACACCCAACCAACCCATCTCATGGCTTTCCCTGGTGGCTCAGACTGTAAAGCATCTGCCTCCAATGCAGGAGACCTAGGTTCTGCCCCTGGGTCAGGAAGATCCCCTGGAGAAGGAAACGGCAACCCACTCCAGTACTCTTGCCTAGAAAATTCCATGGATGGANTTTCCCTGGTGGCTCAGACTGTAAAGCATCTGCCTCCAATGCAGGAGACCTAGGTTCTGCCCCTGGGTCAGGAAGATCCCCTGGAGAAGGAAACGGCAACCCACTCCAGTACTCTTGCCTAGAAAATTCCATGGATGGAATAGTCTGGTGGGCTAAGGTCCATGGGGTCGTAAAGAGTCAGACACAACTGGGCAACTTCACTTTGACTTTCAACCCATCTCATAGGGTTGTTGTAAGGATCTGATTAAGGATCTGAAAGCAATTAATTGAAGTGGGTAAGGATCTGAAAGGGCTCTGTAACCTTAACTTGGTTTATAATCAGAAGAATCTGTCACACAGTAAGGGCTTCCCAGGTGGCTCAAGTGATAAAGAATCTGCCTGCCAGAGTCACAGGAGATACAGGTTGGATCCCTGGGTTAGGAAAATCCCCTAGAGGAGGTGATGGCAACCCACTCCCGTATTCCCAGCAGGATAATCCCATGGATAGTGGAGCCTAGAAGGCTACAGCCCATGGGTTCATTAAGAGTCCAACACAATTGAAGAACTGAGCACACATGATGCACATCCTACAATGTCTCCTAGGTCAGTTTCAGTTCTTTTTCAAAGGGTACTTGCCTTCCTATCTCCTTCTGCTCTCAATTTTATTCTACCTGATTTCCATGAGTTCCCTCTATGGATCAGTGTAACTATATGATGTTTCCATTCAACAGTGCTTGATGCTCTCCAAGAGGCAAGTTCAGCTCAGTTCAGTTCAGTTCAGTCACTCAGTCGTGTCCGCCTCATTGCGATCCCATGAATCGCAGCACGCCAGGCCTCCCTGTCCATCAATAACTCCTGGACTTCACTCAGATTCACATCCATCGAGTCAGTGATGCCATTCAGCCATCTCATCCTCTGTCGTCCCCTTCTCCTCCTGCCCCCAATCCCTCCCAGCATCAGAGTCTTTTCTAATGAGTCAACTCTTTGCATGAGGTGGCCAAAGTACTGGAGTTTCAGCTTTAGCATCATTCCTTTCGAAGAAATCCCAGGGCTGATCTCCTTCAGAACAGACTGGTTGGATCTCCTTGCAGTCCAAGGGACTCTCAAAGAGTCTTCTCCAACATCACAGTTCAAAAGCATCAATTCTTCAGCCTTCTTCACAGTCCAACTCTCACATCCATACATGACCACTGGAAAAACCATCGCCTTGACTAGACAGACCTTAGTCGGCAAAGTAATGTCTCTGCTTTTGAATATGCTATCTAGGTTGGTCAAGAGGACCCTATTATTCTCACATTGATAGCAGTTTCGTTCCTTCTTTGCCATGCAGACAACACACCACTTAAAAGGCTACATTCCTTCTGTTCAACTCCCCTAGTGGCTCTATGACCTCCTGGTTCTCCTTCAGTTGCTCAAGATTCAGTGTCAGAAACCAGGTTTCAAGAAGACTTGTCATCACTGTGGTCTTCATGCCCCTTTGAAGACAGGGGTCTTTGTCTATAACTGAGGTTGAGTGTGTTTGATTCTTTTTTTTCCCCCTTACAGTTGCCTTCCATATTTTGTTTTTTTTTTTAATATATTTTATTGAAGTGTAGTTAATTTACAATATTCAGCTAGTTTCTTCTGTATAGCAGTGACTCAGTTATACATATATACATTCTTTTTCATATTCTGCTTCATTATGGGTTATCCCAGGACATTGGGATAGTTCCCTGTGCCATATAAGAGGACCTTGCTGTTTATCCATTCTCTATATAATAATTTGCATCTATTAATCTCAACTCCCGGTCCATCCCTCCCTCATTACCCCTGCCTGTGGTAACCACAAGTCTGCTCTCTATGTCTGTGAGTCTGTCTCTGTTTCATAGATGAGTTCATTTGGTTCATACGTCATATTCCACATATAAGTGACATTATATGGTATTTGTCTTTCTCCTTCTGACCTACTTTAAGTGTATTTAATTTTTTAACACTCACATTTAACCAGCAGTGATTCTTCCTACCTGGAAATTATGTCCAACAACCTAAGAAGGCTGAAATGTCACACAACAAGGCAATTGTCTTCTTACCTGTATCTGCAATATCCTACATCGACAGATCTCCAACTCAGAATTAGAGAAAAAAATCAGAAGTCATTTAGGACAATAACAAGAAAAATGGACAACTATAAGAACAACTGAAGAATGAAAGAGGACAAAAACTTGATTTTGCCCAACAATGTCAGAAAGTATGTGTTAAATCTGGTACTGAAACAAGTCATATGTATAAAGGAAGAAATGAGAGACTAGAAATAAAGAAAAGACAAAAAAAAAGAAAGGAAGAATGAAGGAAAAATATAAATATTAAAGGAAAATTTTATGAAAACTAGTAAGGGAGCAGTCAGTGGGCAACTGTTCCTCAAAGACATCCTAGATTAGTATTAAAATCAATCTAAAGGGATAGTTTGGGAGCTTGAGATATACATGTACATGCTGCTATATTTAAAATGGATATCCAGCAAGGTCCTACTGTATAGCACAGGGGACTCTGTTCAGTGTGAGGTGGCAGCCTGGATGGGAGGGGAGCATGGGAGAGAATGGCTAAGTCCCTTTGCCATCCACCTGAAACTATCATGACATTGTTAATTGGCTCTACTAAAAAAAAAAAAATACAAAGTTTTTTTAAAAATGAATGTAAAAATATCCCAGAAAGCTTTATACTGATGAATGTTGACTAACAATATTCTGGATACACTGGGTTAAGTAAAACATATTCATAAAATCAGTGTCACCTGTTTTCGTTGTTCGTTGTTTTACCTTTTTAAACATGGCTACACAATGTGGCCAGTGATGTTTCTATTGAGAAGTGCCAGGCTGGAGTACAGGTCTCATTCAGGGTCTGTCTGAAGATCTTTAGTGACAGAAAACTTTCTCCTATGCAGAGCATTCTATTTGAGACAGTGAAACCTTTAGAAGATTGTCACTGGTCTTAGTTTTAACTTTTGGGGTCACAAAGAATATATTAATCCTCTTGCACAAGACAGTCTTTCAAGATGAAGACCAGAGTGATTTGGAGCCTGCTATCCCGCCACCCTTCTCCTTACTCACTAAGAGATGTGCTTTGTAGCCAGGGCTCAGGTTAAATAAGAGCTTCCCTGGTGGCTCAGTGATAAAGAACTCACCTGCAAATGCTGGACACTCAGGTTCTATCCCTGGGTCAGGAAGATCTCCTGGAGAAGGAAATGGCAACCCACTCTTGCCTCAAAAATTCCATGGACAGAGAAGCCTGGCAGGGTTATAGTCCATGGGGTTGCAAACATGACTTAGTGACTAAACAAAAACAACAGGGAAAATATCTCCTTAGACTTCAGGGCTCCTTCCTCTGTATTGTTTCTTGGAAAACTTTTCCTTTAAATGTTAATTATCCTGCTTGCAGTGAGCCACTGATTGCTACCATGGGTGGGGAGGGGTGGAGAGGGAGTCACGGTTATGAATAGCTTTAGGAATTATTATGAGTCATATATTGTTCTAANAACTCCTGGACTTCACTCAGATTCACATCCATCGAGTCAGTGATGCCATTCAGCCATCTCATCCTCTGTCGTCCCCTTCTCCTCCTGCCCCCAATCCCTCCCAGCATCAGAGTCTTTTCTAATGAGTCAACTCTTTGCATGAGGTGGCCAAAGTACTGGAGTTTCAGCTTTAGCATCATTCCTTTCGAAGAAATCCCAGGGCTGATCTCCTTCAGAACAGACTGGTTGGATCTCCTTGCAGTCCAAGGGACTCTCAAAGAGTCTTCTCCAACATCACAGTTCAAAAGCATCAATTCTTCAGCCTTCTTCACAGTCCAACTCTCACATCCATACATGACCACTGGAAAAACCATCGCCTTGACTAGACAGACCTTAGTCGGCAAAGTAATGTCTCTGCTTTTGAATATGCTATCTAGGTTGGTCAAGAGGACCCTATTATTCTCACATTGATAGCAGTTTCGTTCCTTCTTTGCCATGCAGACAACACACCACTTAAAAGGCTACATTCCTTCTGTTCAACTCCCCTAGTGGCTCTATGACCTCCTGGTTCTCCTTCAGTTGCTCAAGATTCAGTGTCAGAAACCAGGTTTCAAGAAGACTTGTCATCACTGTGGTCTTCATGCCCCTTTGAAGACAGGGGTCTTTGTCTATAACTGAGGTTGAGTGTGTTTGATTCTTTTTTTTCCCCCTTACAGTTGCCTTCCATATTTTGTTTTTTTTTTTAATATATTTTATTGAAGTGTAGTTAATTTACAATATTCAGCTAGTTTCTTCTGTATAGCAGTGACTCAGTTATACATATATACATTCTTTTTCATATTCTGCTTCATTATGGGTTATCCCAGGACATTGGGATAGTTCCCTGTGCCATATAAGAGGACCTTGCTGTTTATCCATTCTCTATATAATAATTTGCATCTATTAATCTCAACTCCCGGTCCATCCCTCCCTCATTACCCCTGCCTGTGGTAACCACAAGTCTGCTCTCTATGTCTGTGAGTCTGTCTCTGTTTCATAGATGAGTTCATTTGGTTCATACGTCATATTCCACATATAAGTGACATTATATGGTATTTGTCTTTCTCCTTCTGACCTACTTTAAGTGTATTTAATTTTTTAACACTCACATTTAACCAGCAGTGATTCTTCCTACCTGGAAATTATGTCCAACAACCTAAGAAGGCTGAAATGTCACACAACAAGGCAATTGTCTTCTTACCTGTATCTGCAATATCCTACATCGACAGATCTCCAACTCAGAATTAGAGAAAAAAATCAGAAGTCATTTAGGACAATAACAAGAAAAATGGACAACTATAAGAACAACTGAAGAATGAAAGAGGACAAAAACTTGATTTTGCCCAACAATGTCAGAAAGTATGTGTTAAATCTGGTACTGAAACAAGTCATATGTATAAAGGAAGAAATGAGAGACTAGAAATAAAGAAAAGACAAAAAAAAAGAAAGGAAGAATGAAGGAAAAATATAAATATTAAAGGAAAATTTTATGAAAACTAGTAAGGGAGCAGTCAGTGGGCAACTGTTCCTCAAAGACATCCTAGATTAGTATTAAAATCAATCTAAAGGGATAGTTTGGGAGCTTGAGATATACATGTACATGCTGCTATATTTAAAATGGATATCCAGCAAGGTCCTACTGTATAGCACAGGGGACTCTGTTCAGTGTGAGGTGGCAGCCTGGATGGGAGGGGAGCATGGGAGAGAATGGCTAAGTCCCTTTGCCATCCACCTGAAACTATCATGACATTGTTAATTGGCTCTACTAAAAAAAAAAAAATACAAAGTTTTTTTAAAAATGAATGTAAAAATATCCCAGAAAGCTTTATACTGATGAATGTTGACTAACAATATTCTGGATACACTGGGTTAAGTAAAACATATTCATAAAATCAGTGTCACCTGTTTTCGTTGTTCGTTGTTTTACCTTTTTAAACATGGCTACACAATGTGGCCAGTGATGTTTCTATTGAGAAGTGCCAGGCTGGAGTACAGGTCTCATTCAGGGTCTGTCTGAAGATCTTTAGTGACAGAAAACTTTCTCCTATGCAGAGCATTCTATTTGAGACAGTGAAACCTTTAGAAGATTGTCACTGGTCTTAGTTTTAACTTTTGGGGTCACAAAGAATATATTAATCCTCTTGCACAAGACAGTCTTTCAAGATGAAGACCAGAGTGATTTGGAGCCTGCTATCCCGCCACCCTTCTCCTTACTCACTAAGAGATGTGCTTTGTAGCCAGGGCTCAGGTTAAATAAGAGCTTCCCTGGTGGCTCAGTGATAAAGAACTCACCTGCAAATGCTGGACACTCAGGTTCTATCCCTGGGTCAGGAAGATCTCCTGGAGAAGGAAATGGCAACCCACTCTTGCCTCAAAAATTCCATGGACAGAGAAGCCTGGCAGGGTTATAGTCCATGGGGTTGCAAACATGACTTAGTGACTAAACAAAAACAACAGGGAAAATATCTCCTTAGACTTCAGGGCTCCTTCCTCTGTATTGTTTCTTGGAAAACTTTTCCTTTAAATGTTAATTATCCTGCTTGCAGTGAGCCACTGATTGCTACCATGGGTGGGGAGGGGTGGAGAGGGAGTCACGGTTATGAATAGCTTTAGGAATTATTATGAGTCATATATTGTTCTAAATATTTTACATAGTTTAATTCATTGAGTCATTGCAACAACTGATGGGACAAGTAATATGATGCTCCTTAGTTTATATACTAAGAAAGTTTATAATTAAGGCACAAAGAAATTAAGTAGCAGGGTCCAGGTACAAAGTATACTGCCTTTGCTTGTGTTTTTATCATCTCTATTATTTCATGGTCATGCCGATTTGTTTTCTGTGGTCGAACACTCTCCCTGGAAATCTTCCTGGTGGTCAGGAGTTTCTGTCTCATCCATGATCTCCTACCCCTAGCACCTGCCTCCAACATGTCAGCAGGGCATGGAACACCCTTAGCACAGGCTGGGCAAGGTGGTATTTGCTGATTTGGGAAAAATGAAGGGGGATCAGAAATCCAAATTTTCAAAGCTGAAATCCCATCTATTTCATCTCAAAAGAGACCTGGGAATAAACATTCCTCCAGACACTCTCAGCTCTCATTCCAAGGGTAAAGCAAGATGTGTTTAGGGAAATAGAAGAAAGAGACTTCATACTGTTTTCAGGCTTCTGGAAAGCTCTGAGTCTGGGCCTCATGAGTTATCATCCATTTCCAAGAAAAAAAAAGGAAGGGATGGAGGAATAGGAATAAATCAGTTTGAACAACTTAGAACTGAGAGAAGGATCAATGTAGAACACCGAAGGATGAACTGTCTAGTAATAAAAACTAGGAGTGAACAAAATGGTTCATTCACTGCTGAGTGAAGTAAGTCAGAGAAAGACAAATATCATATGATATTGCTTACACATGGAATCTAAAAGGGGATGTGAATGAACTTATCTATAAAACAGAAATAGAGTCACTGAAACAGAAAATAAAAATTACAGTTACCAGAGGGTAAAGGGGGTGGGGGTGGGGAGTAGGGATATATTGGGAGATTGGGATTGAGGTATACACGGCACTATGTATAAAACAGATAACTAATAAGAAGGTGCTGTGTAGCACAGGGAACTCTACTCAATACTCTGTAATGGCCTATATGGGAAAAGACTGTAAAAAAAGAGGGTATGTGTGTATATGTATAACTGATCCCAATTACTGTACACCTGAAACTAACACAACGCTATAAATCAACTCCAATTAAAAAAAAAATTTTTTTTTAAGGTGCATTCACAGAAAAAAAAAGATGAGTTGTAAAACTCTCATGTGATCTTTGGGGGTTACTGTCTGTGACCCATCCTTAGACCTACGATAAAGAGAGACACCAGTGCTGCCCTCATTTTGGTCAAAAACGCTCAGAAGAGATTGGTTTGAGAGTTCGATAGAAATTGAAAACAGGAATTCGCCAACCAGAGCGGAAATCACTCTAAGAATATAGAGCAGCGAAGGGGCAGTGGGAGATGAGAGAAGAGACAAGAGGAAGGCAGGGTTCTGAGGGGCTCAGATCAGGCAGCCCCCCTGAGCCGAGGAGTCGCTGCCTCCTCCCAGTCCCCAGCTTCCAGGCCTGGGAACCCGGAGGAGCTTCCCGCAGAGCTGGTGGTGCTGCAGCCCGGCTTCCTCCTCCACGCAGGTGTGGAAGGAATCTCTTAACACTCTCACCCAAAGGAGGGGGTATCACAGACCCCAGGCCCCAAGTCAGGAAGCTCACACCTCATTAGCCTACTTACCCAGGAGCTGCACGGCTACCGGAAGCAGAGAGAGGAGAGGCAGGAGTGGGGACGGCCTCATGGTCCAGAGTTTATCCTTTTCTTCCACGGATGGAGAGAAGAGAGTGGGGAGGACCAGGCCAGTGAGCCCCCAGCTCCCTGCCCGCTCTGCCCTTCTCAGAACTGCCCAGCTGAAAAGGAGCGTGGAGGAAGCGCCCACTTTTAAAGGGCTTCTGAAATTAGGGAAAACCTCCAATAAGGAGATATCCTGTCACATGAGGGTGGTTGGAAAAACAGGAATTCAAAGTTACAACTTTGCTTCGTAAGCTAACTTCTGAGAAGAGCAGATACAGAGGAAGGGGAGAGAGGGACACGTGTGGGAGAGAGATGAGGAAGAGGGTGGAGGCGACTGGGCGCCTGTGAGAACCTAGGAGCCAGGGCCGGCCTGCTGGGAAAGGGGGGAAGTGAAACAGCGCTGGAACTCCGGGCTCTGCTTGGATGCAGGGGAGGGCAAGCTGGAGACCACTACCTGGGCTGGAAAAGAGATTCTCTCTGGGGAGCGGCTGAATCCGGGGACCTTCAGCAGACAAGCCCTGGAACATAGTGGAGATGGCAGGCAATAAAGAGGACAGTTTTCTGGAATTCCTTAGCAGTCCAGTGGTTAAGACTCTGGGCTTTCAACACAGAGGGGGCACAGGTTCAATGCTGTGTCAGGAAATTAAGATTCCCACATGCCACATGCTGCCCCTCCTCCAAAAATGATAATTTTAAAAATCCTGAATTATACCAATATGGCATTACATCTAAAATTATAAACTATTTTTAAAAGGATAGTTTTCTGGTGGAAATGTCTTTTTAAGGGCTGAAATGGATCCCGTCCCACTCTCCATATTCAATGTTTAGAGTTTCCTATTTTCTTTGAAAGCTTCGAAAGTGGCTTCATATGGAGCTTTTTCCTTTCAGCTAGAAGAAATGTAAAATAGAGACTAAGCTGAAGAAAGAAGCTCAGTTGTAACAGGAAGGAGAAAGTTCTAGAAGTCTTTTTCTAGAAAGTTCTCAAGAAATCCAGAGAAAACAGTGACAGGACTTGAAGTAAAGCCTCACTGCCCATCCTTAACAATAGTGATCCTCTTCAGGTTTACAAGGGTCATCTTGCCAGGAGGAAGTCTGCTCATTTGGTCATTTCATGATAGGTGGGATACTTTCTGTTTAAGAAATAAAAACATCTTTCATGAAGCATCATATTAACCCTACAGATCTACTGTGTTATTTTTCAGAAGTAAAGCATGAATTAAGAACATTTTGAAGCAGATATCAGTAATTAGATAGCCAGGTCACAACTGGAGTGTGGGAAATGTTAGCCAAATAAAAGGAAACTACTGGAGTATTTCTTGAAATTTTATTTTAGTTTTTAATTTAAATTTACTTATTTTAATTGGAAGATGATTGCTTTACATTATTCTGTTGGTTTCTGCCATACATCAACATAAATCAACCATACAGGTATACAGAGGTCCCCACCATCTTGAACCCCCCTTACACCTGCCACCCCATCCCACCCCTCTAAATTGTCACAAAGCACTGGATTTGAGCTCCCTGCATCATACAGTAAACTTCCACTGACTGTCTAATTTTACGTATGGTAATGTATATATTTTAATGAATAGTTTGTCTTTTTTTAAAAAGCTTGAAGATTCACTGTCTTTGTAAAAAAAAAAATTAAAACTTAAAAAACAAATTATAAACTTTGCTTCCTAGTAAGAAATGTGATATATTTCTCTTACTGATTTTTTTTAACATTCTAAATTTCAGAATACTCTGACAGGATGAAAAAATGATGAAAATGTAGGACACAAAGAAAAATGTTTCTTTTTCATTAAGCCAGTGTTTCACTGACATAAAAAGATTGGTTACAAAACACAGCAAATGAAACAAAATATTTCTTTCTAAAGCACTGCTTCACTGATTTATCATGAGAAAAAAAATATTTTGAATGAGACATTCATGGTTTTTAAATGTAAATCAACTATATAAATTCAGAAAGTTTGCCCTAATTTGGATTTACATTAATTTCAGAAGCAGATAAAACTTAACTGAATTCTCTCTACACTCACATTCAGGTTTTTTAAAAATCAAACAAAATGTGTCATATGGCCAACTAGGATCAGTGGTAGAATCTGTGATTTTCAAACAATAGTAGGCCTATCATCCCACAAAGAATTTACCCCATGACCTTGACTTTACTAAAACAAAGATTTAACAGGTAAAAAGAGGTGACCAAGCAAAAAAAGAAAGCCAGTTTTTGTGGGAGTGTAGTGGAATAAGAAACTTTAGAAATTCATCATTCTACCTCAACACCTACTAAACTGGGCAGAAACTGTCTGGAGTAGCTATTTTAATATCCCAAGTAACTAGCAGAAACTTAGGAGGATCCAATGGAGAGATTGACAGAAATGCTGGTATATTTCAGTGAATTTCAAGCTCTTCCTTGGGTAATGGCTATCATCTTCCACTCCCCCATCTTTTTGGCAGGTGACAGCCTTTTTTGCACCCTCATGGATCCAGGATAGTCCTTCAGGGACTCACCTTCCAAATATCAGACTTGTGTATTCTGAAGGGTAATTACTGCTTTTAATTGCTTCTATTCAACACGGCAAGAAAAGTTCCAGCCAGAGCAATTAGTCAAGAAAATAAATAAATACTTAGGGGTATATCTACCTAAAGCAACTAAAGACCTATATATAGAAAACTATAAAACACTGATGAAAGAAATCAAAGAGGACACTAGTAGATGNATCCTCCGCTGTGATGTGTGTGACCACTGAGGACACTTTCTGACTGGCATGTCCACATCCTTCTACCCTGCAGGCGCCAGGAACTCCGAGAGCTTCGGCTGCTCCAGAAAGAAGAACATCGGAATCAAACCCAACTGAGCAGCAAGCATGAGCTGCAGCTGGAGCAGATGCACAAGCGTTTTGAACAAGAAGTCAACGTGAGTGTCAGGGAAGGTGGGCCCCGGAGGGCTCCTCGCCTCCTTGCTGTCCTGAAGCAGAAGAGCTGAGTGAGGCTGGCTGGGCCTGGAGGATGGTTCCCAGCAGCTTCCCAGTTCCTCTGGTTTCCCGAGGTCCTTAAGTGTGACTTGTAAACGCAGTGGCTGCGGGCCGCAGTGCTGCTCTCGGCTCCCGGGAGGGCCTCTAGAGGGTCACGGCCTTCAGCGAGCCCCGCGCGAAAGCGCCGCGGGGCAGGTGGTCGTGCCTGAGGAAGCAGGCTCAGAGAGGTTAGGTGACTTGCCTCAGGCCACACGTCGGAGAGCTGGGATTCAAGCCCACGGGTGAGCACAGCCTCTGGGCTTTCCCCATCTCCCTCCCAGGTGACTTTCCTAACTTTCCCTTTCTGCTCTTTCTAGGCCAAGAAGAAGTTCTTTGACATAGAGCTGGAGAACCTGGAGCGTCAGCAAAAGCAACAAGTAGAGAAGATGGAGCAAGACCACGCGGTGCGCCGCCGGGAGGAGGCCAAGCGGATTCGCCTGGAGCAGGAGCGGGACTATGCCAAGTTCCAGGAGCAGCTCAAGCTGATGAAGAAGGAGGTGAGTACGTGCTGGGCGGAAGCAGGGCGTCCTCGGAGGATGAGGGCCCTCTCGGTTGCAGATGACCGAAATGCCAGCTGAACCTTGCCTCGGCAATACAGGGAATTTGGAGGAGCCTATATACCTGAAAAGTGCATGTCCAGGGATGTCTGGCTCTGCATCCCCCAGCCGTGCCATCAGGAGCCCCTTCTCCGTCTTTTGGGCTCTGCCTTCCTTTGCGTGGACTTGGCTCCAGGCAGGCCCTTGCCTTGTGGCCTCAGGCCACGTCCTCTATACCCCCCAGCTTAGCAGCCAGAGCTAGAAGAGAGCAGAGAGGAGAGAAGGGGTGGAGGCTTAGGGAAACTTGAGACGCTGTCACCAGGCGGGGAGCTGAGTGCTGGGTGGGCACACACATCCTCCATGCCTGACTCTCCCTTCTAGAAGAATAGCTCCCTCGCTTGGACACACGTGCCTCTTCTCCCTCTTTCCCCACACAGCTGGAAGGGGAACTGGCAAAGAGGTAATGGTCCTGAGATAAGGAAGGGAGGCCTGCCCCGGGGCAGGGCATCTGAGTCCTAGAGAGCAGCCCACGCCTCCCCCGTGGAGCCAGACACTTGGAAGCTGGGCCAGACTTTCTTTCCTGAGCCCTCAGGAAAAAGGCTGGGATAGAGGAGGGTAGAACCTAGGGCAAGGTGTACCAATCCAGGCTGCTCCCGATCTCCAGGTGGGAATGGTAGGAGCAGCTTCTAGGGGTGGCCCATGGTGCTTTTCAGGGTCTGCAGAGCCCAGGGCCCAGACTTTACTGTGTCAGACATGCCCTGTGGTGAACCCAGTCCGCCAGTGGCTGCCTGTGGGAATCGGGGCCACTGGCTGATGAGACAACTTGCCTAGGGCACAGAATTTAAGGGGGTACAGTAAAACTCCTAAATCAAGATAAATAATATTCTGATGCAATGTTTTAAAATAGAAATTCGTGTAAAATATTCATCACGCGTTACTCCCTGGAAGTCCAGTGGTGAGACTCTGCACTTTCACTGCCGAGGGCCCAGGTTCAATCCCTGGTTGGAGAACTAAGATCTCACAAGCCACATGGCGTGGTCAAAAATAAAAAAAATTCACGATGAACAGATTATCAGCTATTTAAAATAAAGGCAGGATCTGACAGAGCCAGGATTAGCGTGAGACGATGAGGCTGAGCCCTGTAAGTATAGGACTTGATCCTGTCTGTATTTGCTATTTTGTTCATGGTTTCTTCGGCATGAATTTTGAGTTTCTAAAATTGTTATATATGCTCCCTTGTGCCTGAGATGAGTGCCTCCACTTTTTGTTGTTGTTTAGTCACTAAGTCATGTCCGACTCTTTGCAACCCCATGGACTAGCACACCGGTCTTTTCTGTCCTCCACAATCTCCTGGAGTTTGTTCAAATTCATGTCCATTGAGTAGGTGATGCCATCCAACCATCTCATCGTCTATTATCCCTTTCTCCTCTTGCCTTCAGTCTTTCCTAACATCAGGGTCTTTTCCAGTGAGTTGGTTATTTACATCAGGTGGCCAAAGTATCGGAACTTCAGCTTCAGCATCCGTCCTTCCAGTGAATATTCGAGACTGATTTCCTTTAGGACTGACTGGTTTGATTTCCTTGCTGTCCAAAGGACTCTCAAGAGTCTTCTCTGGCACTGCAGTTTGAAAGCATCAGTTCTTCATTGTTCAGCCTTCTTTATGGTCTAATTCTCACATCCATGCATGATTATTAGAAAAACCATAGCTGTAACCATATGGACCTTTGTCGGCAAAGTGATGTCTGCTTTTTAACACACCCTCTAGGTTTGTCATAGCTTTCCTTCCAAAGGCCTTGACTTATCCTGGTCCTGAACCTCCTCCTGCTGAGAAATGGGCTTGTGGGCTGAGATATGTGGGGTTGGGAGGGGAGGGGCAGATCCTAAACACGTGCACAGCTCCAATGATGGGAGCACAGGCTTGGGAGGCAGGCTTGTTCCCAAGTCTTTGGCACTGTGGCTCGAAGCTAACCGCTAGGCTTTGGACAAGCTACAGGCAGACCCTATTGTATTGCACTTAGCAGATGTTGTGTTTTCTTTTTACAAATTAAGGGTTTGTAGCAACCCTCCCATGAGCAGGTCTTTCTGTAACATTTTTTCCAATAGCATTTGCTCACTTCTGGTCTCTGTGTCACATTTTGGTAATGCTTGAATATTTCAGACTTTATATTTGCCATGGTGATCGGTGATGGTTATTTTTGCAGAAGGACTACCATTCGCTGAAGGCTGAGGTGATGACTAGCATTTTTTAGCAATAAAGCATGTTCATGTTATGTACAGTTTTTTAAGACACGCATGTAATACCACTCTTACAGACTTCTGTGGTGGCTTAGGCTGTAAAGCGTCTGCCTACAATGTGGAAGACCCGGGTTCAATCCCTGAGTTGGGAAGATCTCCTGGAGAAGGAAATGGCAATCCACTCCAGTATTCTTGCCTGGAAATCCCATGGATGGAGGAGCCTGGTAGGCCACAGTCCATGGGGTCGCAAAGAGTCGGACACGACTGAGCGACTTCACTTTTACTTTCACACACTTAACAGACTACTGCTAAGTCACTTCAGTCGTGTCCGACTCTGTTTGACCCCATAGATGGCAGCCCACCAGGCTCCACCGTCCCTGGGATTCTCCAGGCAAGAACACTGGAGTGGGTTGCCATTTCCTTTTCCAATGCAGGAAAGGGAAAAGTGAAAATGGGACTTGCTTCGTTGCAGTCTTCACCTTATTGTGGTTGTCTGGAACCAAACCAATGATATTCTCGAGTTCTTGCCTGAGTTCTGGTTGTCTCTGTCCCTGTGAGAGTTATTCGGGGACTGTTGTGTTGAGTACCTACCTGTGTGGCGTTGAATGGGGTACCAGGGACACTGTAATGAACAAAATAGATAGGGTCCCTCAAGGAGTTTGTTAATTTCCAGGGAAGCTAGAGAAACATAGTACAATATTAAATAAATAAAACTGTTGCCCGTTACATAGTAATACTTGCTGTGAGAGCAAATAGGCTGGTTAACCAGCATCCTCTGGATAAGAGGATGCTTCCAGGAGGGCAGAATAGCATATGCAAAGGCCCTGAGGTGTGGGAAAGAGCTTGGAGTGTGCAAAGAGCTGAAAAATGGTCAGGGTGGTAGGCAATTTGGAAGCACTGGGGAGATGACTGTGGGATAAAATCAGGTGGGGGCCAAACCATGCACAGACGTGACTCCTAAGCAGGAGTTTGCATTTGAGTCATTGCTACTAACCGTGCATTTCTCCCAGATTCTGTGAGCATTCCGTGAGAAGTAGGTACCCCGGGGATTCCAGTTTCCTCCGGGTTCCTCACCCTGCCCCTTGTGCACATGCTTTGTGTGTGTGTGTGGGTAGGGGAAGCAGTCCTGGGGATTGAAGAGTGGGAAAAAGAGCTGGTGCGGAGGCAGGGCCTGGGAGGGGAAGGAGTGGGAGGTTGCCACAGTTCCTTCCCTTTGCCGGCACTGATGTTTAACAAAGTTGAAAATTCTTGTTGCTGGCAGGATTTTGGTGTGTGTGGGGGGGATGCGGTTTAAGCCTGTCAGTGAATTTTTTTTTCTTTTCTAAATCAAGATAGAGTTGCTTTCCAGTGCTGTTTTAGTTTCTGCTGTACATCGAGGTGGCTCAGCTATACATGTACATTTATCCCCTCCCCCCGCACCGCCATCGCCCAGCTCAGCCCTCTAGGCGCACCGAGCTGAGCTCCCTGCACTAAATTCTGAGGCCGTGTTCGGGGTCTGGTACTTGGGCTTCTGCTCAGGTTCAGTTTTTTAAATTTTCTTATTTCCTGGGTGTTTTTCTTCAGACAGTTTTCACAGAAAGAAGCAGCTTGACGTCTTTGTGCCTTTGGCCTCCGCTGTTTAGTAAGACTGTGATCCTATCCCTGTCCTTCCATGAAACACTCTTGTGGCCAGGACCTGGCCTGCAGGTTAAACAGAGCTGCTGCCTTCAACTGGCTTCATGGTGGAGCCAGGCAAAGCGTAGGCTGGCGTTTGCTTCTGGTTCCCAGAGCTAATTGCTGGGGTTTTGTTCATCCGTATGTATCTTTAAAGCTTCTACTCTTTGCCACCTAGGCAATGATGAGCAAATCATGTACAGGCCCTGTCCTCGAACTTGCCCTTGTTGTAAGAGGCTGTCAACATGGGAAGAGTCACATGGTTCTAAGAAGTTTGAGAACGCGCTACATGTCTATCCGAGGGCGTAAAGGAGAGTGATGGTTTCTTCAGCTTGTAAAGAGAGAAGCGAGTCCTGTTAGAAGGGCATTATGTTGGAGTGCTTATGTGGAGCCTGGAGTCAGAGACCCAAGTTTGAATTCTGACTGAACTCAGGCAAGCTGCTTAAACTCACCAGGCCTCTATCATTACCTGTGAAAGCAGGTAATGACAGGATCGCTCGGGAGGCTGTTCTAGACATAGACTAAATGACAGAGTGCCGGCCGGGCACCTGGCACCTCGTAAGCACTTATGGCATGTTGGCCCCTCGGGCATGCTTACCACTATCCTTGTTATGTCTAAGGATTCCTGGTTGTGGGACCAGTGAAAGGCTCTGCTTCATGGAACACCCCCCAAAGTGTCTGAAGATTCCGTATCCTGCCATGGCCTACTCCGTAGTCAGAAGGCCTTCTTTGACTGCAAAGGTCACCTCTGTGCAGGCGAAGCCCAGTAGGAATGGCAGGCTTGGGTAGAGACTGCCTGTCCATGGCCCTTGGGTTGGTGGTTAGGATGCACCAGCAGGGGTGAGGGACGAAAGTGGGAATGGGTAGGATGCCCAGGTGAGCAGACTGAAACATCGGCGGGTGCACTAGCCAGCCCAATGCTGCATGAGAGAAATCCACACGTGGATGCTGGCGAGGGCACCACGCTCAGATTCGTGTGGACTTTTACAAACAGCTTATATCTTTCTATTTCTGGCATGCTGGCTTTGCTGCTCGCGTGGGCTCTCTGTAGCTGCAGCGAGTCGGGGCTCCGCTCTGGCTGCGGTGCCCGGGCTTCTCTTGTGGTGGCTTCTCTGGTTGCAGGGCACAGGGTCTAGGCGCGTGGGCTTCCGCGGTTGCTCTGTGTGGGCTCAGTGGCTCTAGACAACCAACTCCATAGTTGTGGCACACGAGCTTGGTTGCCCCAGGCATGTGGAATCTTCCCAGACTAGGGATCAAATCTGTGTCTGCTGCATTGGCACTGGATTCCTTATCCCTGGACCACCAGGGAAGTCCCAGTGTGGACTTTGCTTTAACCAGTTCAGAGCAAGGCAGGGTTCACCCTGTCTGTTTCCCTACCACCCACTGAATGTGAGAAAGCTGGTCATAATTTGATCTCAGGCATAGAAAACATACAGAAATAACAGAGGGTAAAACTTGAGATGCCTCCTGGGGCCTCTTTCATGGTTCAGTTCATTTCAGTCGCTCAGTCATGTCCAACTCTTTATGACCCCATGAACCACAGCATGCCAGGCCTCCCTGTCCATCACCAGNTAGAAAACATACAGAAATAACAGAGGGTAAAACTTGAGATGCCTCCTGGGGCCTCTTTCATGGTTCAGTTCATTTCAGTCGCTCAGTCATGTCCAACTCTTTATGACCCCATGAACCACAGCATGCCAGGCCACCCTGTCCATCACCAGCTCCCGGAGTTCACCCAAACTCATGTCTATTGAGTCGGTGATGCCATCCAGCCATCTCATACTCTGTCGTCCCCTTCTCCTCCTGCCCCCAATCCCTCCCAGCATCAAGGTCTTTTCCAGTGAGTCAGCATTTCGCATCAGATGGCCAAAGTATTGGAGTTTCAGCTTCAGCATCAGTCCTTCCAGTGAACACTCAGGACTGATCTCCTTTAGGATGGACTGGTTGGATCTCCTTGCAGTCCAAGGGACTCTCAAGGTTACAGCAATTATTATGAAATATTTATCATGATAATGACCTTCCTGCACTTAGGAGGTATGCATATAGGAAAAATCATTATTAATAAGCTAGTTGAATAGGGACATATTTATTCTTCATTTTTGTTTCAAGTAATTAAACCCAGTACTGTGTATGTCTGCACATAGAAATATAATAAATGTATTTTTGTGAGGACGGAATTGATGGTCTGCTTCTCATTGCCCGTTCACACGGTACATTTAACATCCATGAGAAACTCAGTAGATGATTGTAGCTTACTTCTTAGAGCCCCTAACTGTGAAAGCAGATTCAGTCTTTCCAGAACCCTGTTTCCTTGCCTTCCTAGGCAAAATTCATTAAACATAACTTAACTACTTCTTAAATAGTCTGGATCTCTATAATACCATAGAATTATACTCCTGGAATGACCCTGGAAATTTTAGTTAAAAGCCAGATAATTTTTTCTGATGAGAGAATGCCAAACAAATCCAGGGACTGTTCCAAAGGTGGACAGTTGGATGAGAAAGCAGGATTTCTGACGTTGAGTAGAGAGCCTGTCTTTATGGCCCTCAGTCAGAGTGGTGCTGGTACATCCCTACCCTCAGGGGCTTTAAGTCCCAGGGCCCCTTTACCAAGTAGCCCCATGCGGCTCGAATCTGGACGTTCTTCTGGTTTCTCCCTCCACTGAGTGGTGTAACACTTCTCACGGTGTTCAATGCCTTTAGCAGAAACCTCCAGACCCCTTCTAAACTGCTACTTCTCATCTGTCCTGGAAAACTACTTCATCAAGCTTGAAAAGCACCCTTCTAAGCTAGTGGGTCTTTTCAACTGTATGATGCCTTGAATGGGGCTGTCAGTTGCATTTTGACAAACCCTAGACAGGTGCTAAATTATTACCATGTCCCAGATATCCAGGGGAGCCCTTGGATATGGAAGGTGAAGTGGCACAAATGCAATTTTTGAGATATCTTATTAGAATGTCTAAGACAGTAGTTCTCAACCAGGGACTATCTTGTCCATCCCCATCTAGATATTTGGCAATATCTAGAAACATTTTTGGTTGTCATGACTGGGGAGAAGGTGTTATAGCATCTCGTAGGTAGGGGTCAGAGATGCCCTATTAACATTCTGAAGTGCGTAGGAAACCCCCACAACAAAATTATTTGGCTCCAAAAGTCAATAGTGCCAAGGTTGAGAAACCCTAATCTAAGACGAAAGAAGGCTAAAGAATACAGGGGCAGGATCTGGATTACAAACCTAAAGCCATGAAAGAAGACACCCGAGAACTGAAAGAAGAGATGGTAAAGGATAGCTGGTAGGCTTCTGGGGTCACATGTTAAGTGTGTGCTTACCTTTAGGAGAGGCTGCCAGCCTTTTCCGAAAGAGTCTGCATTATTTTACATCTCCAGAACAGTGCGCGCGTTCCAGTTGCTCCATGTCATCACCAACGCTTGGCATCGTCAGTGATTTCTATTTTTGCCATTCTGATAGGAAGTGGTATTGCATTCTGACTTTTTATTTGCATTTCATTAAGATGGGGAAGCAGTGGAAACAGTGTCAGACTTTATTTTTAGGGGCTCCAAAATCACTGCAGGTGATTGCAGCCATGAAATTAAAAGACACTTACTCCTTGGAAGAAAAGTGATGGCCAACCTAGATAGTATATTCAAAAGCAGAGACATTACTTTGCCGACTAAGGTCCGTCTAGTCAAGGCTATGGTTTTTCCTGTGGTCATGTATGGATGTGAGAGTTGGACTGTGAAGAAAGCTGAGCGCTGAAGAATTGATGCTTTTGAACTGTGGTGTTGGAGAAGACTCTTGAGAGTCCCTTGGACTGCAAGGAGATCCAACCAGTCCATTCCGAAGGAGATCAACCCTGGGATTTCTTTGGAAGGAATGATGCTAAAGCTGAAACTCCAGTACTTTGGCCACCTCATGCGAAGAGTTGACTCATTGTAAAAGACTCTGATGCTGGGAGGGATTGGGGGCAGGAGGAGAAGGGG
>SJYV01037974.1:282657-308152 GCA_006410875.1 Neotragus pygmaeus | reverse complement strand
AGCCGTGTCAAGTCTTGAGCAATGAATTTTTAGGTAGGGTTCATTTTTAATGAAATGAGAAGAAGGCCTCAATCCATGCGTATTTGGTCAAACCAGGCCTGGAAGTCTCCCATTTCTCCACAGCTCATTAGGGACTAGTTTAGATTTGGGGACTAGCTTAGGGGACTAGTCCTCTTCCCAAGTAAGAAATACTATAACTAACAGCTGGAAAGCTCTGCTGGCCTCTCAGAGGGGAGGGCAGAGCTGAGGATGTCAAGAAATCACCTGGTCGTTAGAACAGACTAGCAAATTTACCCTCCAGTCACGTAAACCTTCATGAATTCGCCACTGTTTCCTTAGGCTCCGTGATCACTTTCCCTCCAAATTAGTATTTTTTAAATTTCCACTCACAGTTGGAATTCTTTTTATTGTTGCTGTTAATTGTCAGGGTTCTGTTTGGGGGAAACTATATTTATTTGTGCAAAATCTGTAAAAAATATAAACACAAAGAGCAATCTGTTCACTTCCTTAAAGGCTCACATTCACTGTAAAAAGCACAAATAGCAGCCATTCTGTGTAGTTCCCCACAGCTAAAGCCAGTCACCAAAACTTTTTGTCCTCACTGTGCATGCTATATAATTAAAGAAATGCAATTTTGATAACAGAAAAATGTTTAAGTAGGTAGCATACCTCTTTTACTTCGTTATTTCTTTATGGTGATGTATTTCTATCTCTAACTTTTAACTCAAAACTTTTTTGATCACTTCCAGGGAAAATGTAAGTACAATATAACAAATCAGTAGGGAGAATTTCCTGCAGTGAGCATGTATTCCTCATGCAGAGAGAAAGAGAAAGCAAAAATAGTTATTTTTCTCTTCATTTTCTTTATTTTCTCTACTCATGTTATTTTAGGAACTAACACAAGCTGGAATCGAGATTGCCAGAAGAAATATCAATAACCTCGGATATGCAGATGACAGCACCCCATGGCAGAAAGTGAAGAAGAACTAAAGAGCCTCATGATGAAAGTGAAAGAAGAGGGTGAAAAAGTTGGCTTAAAGTTCAACATTCAGAAAACTAAGATCATGGCATCTGATCCCACTCACTTCATGGCAGATAGATGGGGAAACAATGGAAACAGTGACAGATTTTACCTTTTGGGGCTCCAAAATCACTGCAGATGGTGACTGAAGCCATGAAATTAAAAGATGCTTACTCTTTAGAAGAAAAGCTATAACCAACCTGAACAGTAAAAGCAGGGACATTACTTTGTGACAAAGGTCTGTCTAGTCAAAGCTGTGGTTTTTCCAGTAGTCATGTATGGATATGAGAATGGAATATAAAGAAAGCTGAGTGCCAAAGAATCGATGCTTTTGAACTGTGGTGTTGAAGAAGACTTCACTGAATATTCATTGGAAGGACTGATGCTGAAGCTGAAACTCCAATACGTTGGCCACCTGATGTGAAGAATCCACTCACTGGAAAAGACCCTGATGCTGGGAAAGATTGAGGGCAGGAGAAGCGGGGGACAGAGGATGAGATAGTTGGATGGCATCACCGACTCAATGGATATGAGTTTGAGTAGGCTCCGGGAGTTGATGATGGACAGGGAGGCCTGGCGTGCTGCAGTCCATGGGGTTGCAAAGAGTCGGACCTGACTGAGTGAACTGAACTGAAAAGTTATTTAAATAAAGAGAGAGAGAGAAGGATCACAAGAAAGGGCAGCTAAAAACAAGGCTGGAGTGAAGCTGCTACTAAGACTGTACTTTTTAAAAGAAATCAATATTTTTATTCATTCCAAGATTTCATTCTGTGTAGCTTAGAGGTAAAACAACATTTTTTGAAGAAAAATAGGGGCTGGGATCAAGTGCCAACAGCAGGCAAGTGCTAGGTCATGCCACTGGCAGGGAAGAGGTGTCAATACTGCCTCTGCAAACAGCAGCTTCAAAACTGCTCCTCATGGTCCAGTGGTTAAGATTCCATGCTTCCACTGCAAGAGACACAGGCTCAGTACCTGTTCGGGGAACTAAGATTGCCACATGGTGCAGCCAAAAAATCGCTCCTGATATTGGTTAAGGGCTAAAGCAATTGGACAACCAAGCTGTCTGCTGTGATCAGACAAACTGTAGAGTGCTGTTCCGAGCTTAGACTGGGTTTTGAGAACAGTGCAGCAGGTAACATGCCCACCTTCATCACCCTGTCTCCTGACATCACATCAACAAGCACAGAAGAATAAACTGCGGCAGGGCTCCCAAAGGAAGGTAAGTTCTGTGATGAGAGACTACCCTAGGGAGTCTGAATTAGACTGGCAGTCAAGCACAGCTCATCTCCGAAGTGACAATTGAAGTGTAAGTGAAGTCACTCAGTTGTGTCTGACTCTTTATGACCCCATGGACTGTAGTCCACCAGGCTCCTCTGTCCATGGGATTTTCCAGGCAAGAATATTGGACTGGGTTGCCATTTCCTTCCCCAGGAGATCTTCCTGACCCAGGGATTGAACCCTGGTCTCCCGCATTGTGGGCCGATGCTTTACCTTCTGAGCCACCAGGGAAGATTGACAGTTAAACACAGCCCTAAAGAATGCATGGGAATAAATTATGTTAAGAATGGAGAAAGAACTTTTCAGGTGGTAGAGAGAACAGGTGCAAATATCTTTCAGCTAAAGGGACTTCCCTGAGGGTCCAATGGTTAAGAATCTGCCTTCCAATGCAGGGCACAAGGGTCACAGATTCAATCCCTAGTTGGGGAATTAAGATCGCACATGCTGCGGGGCAACTAAGCCTGTGCACCACAATGAGAGAAGCCTGCGTGCTGTCACGAAGACCCAGCACAGCCCCCCAAAAGAAAAAGATCCTTCAGCTAACATGAACTGAAAGGAGAGTGTGATGAGGGGGAAGCAGGCAGAGAAGAAGAGAGAAGCTATGACTTATGTAGCGCTTTCTATATACGAGGAACTGTGTTAAGCCCTTTCTATGCATCCATTCACTTAGTCCTTATAAAAACTGTATGATGTGGCTACCAAAGGGAACAGCGGGGAGAGGGATAAATTAGGTATACAGGATTAACAGATACACACTACTATATGCAAAACAGACAAGCAACAAGAATTTACTGTATAACACTGAGAACTATATTCAACATCTTGTAATAACCCATAACAGAAAAGAATTTGAATATATACATATCAATATATTGATATATAACTGAATCACTTTGCTGTACATTTGAAACTAACACAATATTGTAAATCAACAAAGGTTCAGTAATAATAAGCCTCTATGATATAGCTACTACTATTTTCCCATTTTATTTTAAAATTTATTTTCTTTAAAGTCTTTACTGAGTTTGTTACAATATTACTTCTGTTTTATAGTTTTGGGCCATGAGGCATGTGGGATCTTAGCGCCCGAAGCAGGGATTGAACCCACATCCCCTGTATTGGAAAGGGGAGTCTTAACCCCTGGACCACTGGGTAAGTCTCCTAGTTTCCCATTTTAAAGATAAACAAACTGAGGTAGGGAAAGACTAAGAGTTGTTTCTAGGGTCACACAGCAAGCAAGGAGAGGCATGGAGCATGAAACTCAAACATCTAACCGTTAGACCACATTGCCTGTGGTGGAGCCAGCTAATGTAGAGCTTATTGGCCATGATAAAGTTTGTGGACTTGATTCTAAGTTCACTGAAGATGGGGACATTGGAGGGCAGGAGAGATGACTTGGGGATTGAATAAAGAGGATGCTGAGGCTGTCAAGGCAGCCAATGCCCCATTGGATTGTTACTCAACTCACAGCAACCAGAGGATGAAATTAAAGACATGGTCAGAAAAAGTATGAGAGATCTTGATGAACAGTTTCCAAAGTTAATTTTGCCCTGAGACAAAGATGGTCTAGAGAAAGCAAAACGCTAATAATTTAGATATAACATGATGAGGGGAAAAAAATCTGAAAAAGAAGAAAAGCCACAGTCTTATGGAAGATTTGCTTTAAATATATGAAACACACAAAGAACTTTTAGTCATGGTACTTTAAGAGAATAAAAAATAAAACATACTGCATATAAAATAAATACTTTAATATGTCTAAGTGTTTAAAATACAGATTATAACCATTGTTATTTTGACCCTCTCCAAATCAGTCAATCCTAAAGGAAATCAACCCTGAATATTCATCAGAAGGACTAATGCTGAAGCTCCAATACTTTGGCCACCTGATGTGAAGAGCCGACTCATTGGCAAACACCCTGATGCTGGGAAAGATTGAGGGCAGGAGAAGCGGGAGACAGAGGATGAGACGGTTGGATGGCATCATTAATTCAAAGGACATGAGTTTGAGCAAACTCCAGGAGATGGTGAAGGACAGGGAAGCCTGGCATGCTGCAGTCCATGGGGGAGCAAAGAGGGGGACATGACTTAGGGACTGAACAGCAACTGTCTAAACTCACTGACCTGTTTCTACACACAGGCTCCTTTGAGAAGCATGTCTGAGGTTGGGAAGACAAGCACCATCACTGCCAAGTAATAAATGATGAAACCCAGCACCAACCTCCCAGCGTGATTATGACAAAGAATTGAATCAGTGTTTGTAAAGCATTTAAAGTAGCGCCTAACACAGAGAAACAGTTACTTACATGTTAAATAAGTAACGGGTAGCCATTGCTAAACCATCTATTGTTTCAAACAAATTAGAAGAGAATAGAAAATAGTATGCAGTAAACAGTGATTACAGTTTGTTCAACTTTGGTTATAGTTACACTACAACCCAGCATCCCATATATCAGGAGAGGTCAAAAAAGTTGGAGACAGAGTGTCACACTATAGTGCCTGATTCTTTAATTCTTAGATTTGCCTGTCCACATCACAAAGAAAAAAACTGCTGCATGGATATACCCTATGCAGGCAGAGACAGCTTGCGCCATCTGACAAGAGCCTGCAGTACGTACTGCTTCTCAATTCTGGGATCAGTGATCAGTGATACCACCTTGGTATCTGGAAGTTGGTCATGATGAGAGGACTCACACTAGAAAAGCTGGCAAATGCTATCAATAAGGACTTTTACCCCTCCTCAACCAGGAGAGACAGTTTAAATACTGACCAGCATACTACTATCTCTCTGCTCAAAACTGTATACAAGTTTTCATAAAATAATAATAATAATGAATTCAACCCATCATCAGTTCTGCAGAATCTCATAGGCATACATTCTCAGCAGTGAGACAGTGGTGACAACTTTTTTAAAAAAAGGCATTGGATCCAGTAAATTCAATGCCCTCAATTCAGTTTCAGTTCCCTGCTAGACATTGCACAAATCTGAGAAGAAATATTAATAAATGTATGATTTCTTAATTTTAGGCAATGTGAAATTCTAAGAGAATTCTTTTGTCTGAGGACACAGCAGGAAGGCTTGGTAGTTTAAAGACCATCTTTTCCTCTATAGACTCATCTAACACTGGACAAGAACTGCTAAAAACATAAAATTATTAATTTTTTTAAACCTCATTTTTTAAGATTGTGAACTCTAATCTTCAGTTTTTCATTTGAGATAGTCTGGTCCTTCTCTTTGATAGGTGTTTAGATCAGAGAATGTAATTTAATTAACAATATATAAATAGAAAAATTATTTTCTACAGTTAATATATATTAAGTATATATTATACACTACTGCTGCTGCTAAGTCACTTCAGTCGTGTCCGAATCTGTGTGACCCCATAGACGGCAGCCAACCAGGCTCCCCCATCCCTGGGATTCTCCAGGCAAGAGCACTAGATTGGGTTGCCATTTCCTTCTCCAATGCAAGAAAGTGAAAAGTGAAAGTGAAGTCACTCAGTCGTGTCCGACTCTTCGTGACCCCATGGACCGCAGCCTACCAGGCTCCCCTGTCCATGGGATTTTCCAGGCAAGAGTACTAGAGTGGGGTGCCATCGCCTTCTCCGATATTATACACTATCATATTCAATTGTATTAATTATGCTGATAATTAACATAATAAACACATAATATATTAATATGCACTGTGCGTGTGTCTGTATGTGCGTTCTTTCATGTCCAACTCTTTGCAACCCCACTGACTGTAGCCCATCAGGCTTCTCTGTCCATGGGATTTCCCAAGCAATACTGGCATGGATTGCGATTTCCTACTCCAGAGGATCTTTCCAACCCAGGGATCCAGCCTGAGCCTCTAGCGTCTCCTGCATTGGCAGGCAGATTCTTTACCACTAGCATCACTTGGGAAGCCATATAATTCACATTAATATACAATAACCATTAAATGATTCTAAATTTTGAAATGGCTTGATGTTCCTCTACTAGTTAAGTGCTTGGATATAGACCAGAGCTAGAAACCCAGCCTGAGACCATTCTGGGTGACAAAAAACAGATGCATGTGGGAATGAGCCTGATTCCTTGCCTTCAGAACACTTAGCTTTAACTATATGTATTTGTTAGTATAGTTTTAGAAACCTGCTACTGCACCCACTAGACTGTGCATGCATACTCAACCACATCTGACTTTTTGCGACCCCATGGACTAGCCAGACAGGCTCCTCCGTCCATGGAATTTTTCAGACAAGGATACTGGAGTGGGTTGCCACTCCACCAGAGGATCTTCCTGACCCAGGGCCAGAACACTGCTCTCCTGCACCGGCAGCTGGATTCTTTACTAACGAGCCATCGCAGAAGCCTCGCGAGATGGTGAGCTCCACGCAAAGGGGACTCTGTCTGCTTTCACCTCCTCTCCCTTTCACCCACCACTGTACCCCCAGCACCCAGTGGAGTATCTGGTATGGACCAGATCCTCCAGAAAAATTTGCTGCATAAACGGTAGGAAGAATTCCTGATACGGAGTTCTATAAGAATGAGGGCACCATGGGCATTCTGGTGGGGGAAAAAAAAAATCTGCACTAAGGGAAGGAAGCCCAACTATCAAAGATAGGCTGAATAATAATGCCTCCCCAGGACCCCACCATCCCCATGCCCTTAATCCTCTCACATCACAAGAAAACTTTCTTTCTTTATTTTATTTTATTTTTTTACTTTATTTTACTTTACAATACTCTACTGGCTTTGCCATACATCGACATGAATCCACCACAGGTGTACACGAGCTCCCAATCCTGAATCCCCCTCCCAATCCTGAATCCCCCTCCCACCTCCCACCCCACAACGTCTCTCTGGATCATCCCCATGCACCAGCCCCAAGCATCCTGCATCCTGCATCGAACATAGACCGGAGCCTCATTTCTTGCATGATAGTATACATGCTTCAATGCCATTCTCCCAAATCATCCCACCCTCTCCCTCAGAGGCCAAAAGTCCGTTCTATATGTCTGTGTCTCCTTTGTTGTCTCACATACAGGGTCATCATTACTATNGTTTGCATTCCCACCAACAGTGTAAGAGGGTTCCCTTTTCTCCACATCTTCTCCAGCATTTATTGCTTGTCCTGCACGTGGTCTACCACTCAGATAGCCCTCTGCCTCAGGGTCCTAAAGACAGCCCTTGAAGCAAGATGGGAAGCTTTGGAAGGCATTTGGAATTCCTGGCAGTGCAGCCTGGGTACCTTCCGGCGACCGTGGCCACCGGAGAACACGCGCATGAGCAGAGTGAGCTTGCCCAGCCTCTAGGACCCCGTGAAGGTGGTGGGGACTCAAGGTTTGCCAAAGCCTCCCAGGCATCAGCAGACAGGAGTGACCGAGGACGGGCAGACGTCCCAATGAGTGATTCCAAGAAGACTTTGTGAGTTTATAGCAAGCAGCCTTTACAATACCCACTCTACCTTAAACAACAGAGTCTGACCAAGCTGGTGTCCCACTACTAATGTATACATGACTTAAAAGGCTCTCTGGCCATCAGCTCCACAACCTGTCACTCTCTTCAATCCTATGCAAGGAAATTTAGATACCAAAAATCCATGACCTATCCCTTTAATTTCTAGCTAGGACCTTAAATTTTTGTTGCTATTATAAAGTAATGCATGCTGGACTTGCTTCCACACAGGGTGCATAGGTTCCATCCCTGGTCTGGAACTAAGATTCCGCATGCCCCATGGCCAAAAAGATAATAAAATAAAGTCAGGTTAAAAAAAAATAAAGTATTGCCCACTGAATTCTTTATGTTCTCTTTCTCTTATCAGACCCTGAAAATGTTTATTTTGAAAATACCTTGCAAATCTCAAAAACTGCACTTTATATATTTAAAATGTTCATACATTTTACTTCCTTTCTAGAGAAAAAAAAATAACAATTAAATACCAAATTGCTACGACCACATAAAGCTGTCCTACTCAAAGGGGGTCAGCTCAGACCTGACAGCACCTGACGCCCCATGTCGTTTGGCACAGGGACCACGGCAGTCTAGTTTCTGGCCGGGTCTGCGCTGACCTAATCCTAACAGCTGATGCTTCATTAGAAGTTATAAATCAGAAACTCTACCCTTCTCTCACCCCCAGTCTGGTAAATGGCTACTTGTATCTTGAGAAGGGGGGAAAAAAATCCTAGAGCTGACATACTTTTCTGAAACTTCCTTCTTCTAAACAGCAAAGGGAGAGTATAAAAGGAAATGCCCCCCTCCCCTTCTTGGCATGGCTGCGGACTCAGTGTTCCTCTTACGTGCTCTCTAACCACATTGCAAAACATATTATGGAAACCAGTGAGCACATTGGGTTCAGACTGTGTGATAAGCTTTTTCTTAAAAAGAAGCAAAGAGGGAACTTGAAATGCCATTCATTTTATTCAGAGAAAAGCAGTGTCCTTTTTTTTTTTTTTTTTAATTACTTTTCCCATCTCTAACGTGCTATTTGGTTATGGAGTGATAAGTTCCATTTCAAAGAAATCTGAGAAGGAAATTCCTTTCAGAACTTGGATTTTATCTCTTGGGTTTTAACTTGCTATTGGTCTCAGTTCCTGATACTATCTATGGTCAAAGGCTATCAATCAGGGTGAGCATCAGAAGTGCTTGGAGAACTTTAAATAAATTACATATGCCAGCCTTAAAACCTTGCATATCCTTTGAGCGTGAAATGGCACACAGAGGCATTTCACTTGAAGAAATGATCATCTGTGCTGCTGAAGTGCCTGCAGCACTTGGTCCAAGTCTCTGGGTATTAAAGAGACTACACAGAAGGAACTGGAGCACAGCCACTGAGAGCAGATTTATTTGAAAACCTTACACTGCCAACATCATACCTGGCACCTCTTACTGATGTGACAGTGGAAACCGCCTCCTCTGCAGGGCTATGATGTTTTCCACTCAAATAGCCTGTTGATCTCACTTCTAGCAAGTCACGTCTGACTCTGCAGACACCCCTCATGGAGCCAAACCATCTCGCCACCCCACTGGTACAATCCCCTGTGGCCCCTCTGTGTTTGTTCTCATGAGCAGCTAGTCCGTAATAGTCCCTCTCTTCTGGCTAGGGCTGTTGCCAAGGAGTCTGGGCATGTGCGATGCTCAGGGTCTTCTAAGGACAGTGTCTGTGGTCATCATACTGATATCATTCGGCTGCTGTCCAGCAGCAGTTAACTCTCTCTGTCTCCAACCTCTGCTGGGCTAGACACATCACGGAGTGAGTGGCTGCTGACTCTTGTACATGGCAGAGGGTCCCTGCAAACAGAGACCCCCTGCACTAGCCACACACCTGTGACCTAACTGGGCACGTCTCCCCTGCCCAGTTCAAATACACAGCATCTTATTCATTTTAACCATATCCTTGTCCTTTTCTTCCCAACCCTTTCACTTTTGAAAAAGTCTGAACAATAATGTTTGTAGTAGCTAAAAACTAGGAGGGGACACCCCTGGTGGCACAGTGGATAAGAATCCACCTGCCAGTATAGGGAACACAGGTTCAATGCCTGGTCTGGGAAGATTCCAAATGCCATGGAGCAACTAAGCCTGTGTGCCACAACTGCTGAAGCCCACACACTCCAGAGGATATTCAACAGTCTTGACCAACAAATGAGACCATGGGAGATACATCTTGGGTCTAGTTTAAAAACGGGAGAGAGAATAACATGGAAGGAAGAAGAGAGACGAAGTCCAGTCACTAAGAGGTTGGGACAAAGCTAGCAAAATTCAGATGGAAATGTTAAAGTGCGCTCATTTGTGCTCACATATTTGCGTTTGATCCCTGGGTCTGGAAGATCCCCCGAAGAAAGGAATGGCTACCCACTACAGTATTCTTGCCTAGAGAATGCCATGGACAGAGGAGCTGGTGGGCTACAGTCAGTGGGGTCACAAAGAGTCGGACACGACTGACTAACATGGGTAAGAGGAGGAGACATGCAGGCTCTATCTTGTATTCTTACTGTTTGCTCACATGACTAGGACTTGACACTATTAGGTGCTATGGGCACCTGTGACATTACATGCCTTGGAGGTCTGTGTTCCAGAAAATATTCCCAACTGAGCCACAGTCTATGGGAAATGACCCACTTAGACATTATAACGTGGTAATCACTTGATACTTTGGCATTTCAGCTGGTAACAGGAAGTTAGCAGAAAGGATCCCTTGGGCCAGTGAAGATTGGTTTAACCATATATCAAATATAGAGCTTTTATTATTTTTTAAGTTTAGAAAAAGAAAATCTAAATGAAGATCAAATTTTGGTGGCTTGGAATTAAAGAGTTAAGACAGTTGGGGAGGTGGGAAGGGATAGAATGGGAGTGTGGGGTTAGCAGATGCAAACTAGCATATATAGAGTGGTTAACACCAAGGTCCTACCGTATAGCACAAGGAGCTATATTCAATATCTTGTGATAAACCATAATGGAAAAGAATATATAAAAAAGAATGTTTATATATGTACAACTGAATCATCTTGCTGTACAGCAGAAATTAACACAATATTGTAGATCACCTATACTTCAATAAATAAATATACTGATTCAACAACAACAACCAAAGATAATTAGGCTAGTGTAAGAGTGTCCATTAAGTCCAAGCTTTGTAGAATACCTTAGTTGCATCTAGCACAAGGTGAAAACTGCAATAACTGCTGTGTATGCATTTAAAACTATCTGGAGAGAGCAAAGAACAGAACATATTTTCTTTACTGACACTTCCTAAGGGAAGTCAAATTAGTCTGAACTCTGTCCCACATCCCTATCCTACCACTTCAATGCTAAGGTAGCATATGCAGTGAAACCACATTTATGCTTATGTTTAGATTGATGTTTTATAATTTATGTTTATGAATTTACATATTAATATTCCAGAGGATAAGTGAGAATACCCCATTGATTCAAAATTCATACAATTGATTTTATTAGTAGCCTGTTAAAATGAGTATAGGAGACTATTTGAGTTCAAATTTTACACAGAAATTAAGTATACTTATAATTAATATTTGTTAAAGTATTTTGAAAGAATGATAGTTTTTTAAGTGTGACTTTATTAAAGGATGGAGCTACTTAACTAGACATTAACACTCTTAAGTTTGAGCAGAGAAGAGCTCAAGAAAGAGGCTCTTCAACAAAGAAGCAGCAATTGGACAAGATGTTCTAGAGTCTTCTCCCCAGGACTGACTTCTTCCTTGGGGTTCTATTATCATAATGATTCTTTTTTCAGCATTACTTCTGAATACAAGGAAAATTTCCCTTTAAAAAACCAGTTCATCACTTAAAATATAAAATGCCAATAACTTATGCTCAAAAATATACATGTGCATTTTAAAAAAAGGAATTTACACTAAAAACTTAGAAAGATCACATTCACATGGAAAATACAGACTCATTAAAAACAGTCCAATTTCAAAATAGGCTTGTGTCATTAAGGAGTCTAGAAAAGTAGTCAAGGGTTTGACAATTCTCAAACCACCTCAGTTTAAAACAAAACACTCCGTTCTGGAAGGCAGGTGCGCTTTGGGAGTACCTTTTCCTCCACAGACTCATTGGCTGCCATTGTCATCTTCTCTGCCTTTATCACCCGTGTTATTTTAAACATAACAGCCTCTCGTCCCCCACCAAAGGACAAAGTGCAAAATATGAAGCTCAGAGTCTCAGATTTCATGGTGGCCTCCAATTCAGTTCTGCTTTTCAAACTGAGGAGCAAGAGTGGCTAGAGGGGTGGTGGCTCACTCTTCCATAAGGAAGGGGTGGTGGCTCACCCCTCAGTCATAAGAAACGACTGTCTAGTGTTTTCCTTCCTGGCTGTAGTAGTCACCTTATTACCCCAAAGCATTCTCCTATGACTCAGTCAATTTACCCTCATCCACCCCATCAGTCAGGGAGTGATGAACAAAACGTACCAATTTTAAATGCAAAATCTTTGCCATCCAATAATCACACCATGCAAATATTGTACATCTAATACAGATACTACCACATAAAACTAAAGTGGAGGGGACTTATGACTGACCAAACAAAATATTCAGTTAACAAAATACTTTTTTTTAAAGGCCAGTTGATATTTAGTTTCAACCCTTCCCTTTGGAAAATGTGGTATATCTTGGTAATCTTCAGCATTTTGACAATTCACAATTATGAAGCAACTAAATTTTAAAAAATACATAAGTCTCCAGGAAATATCTGCAGTAGTCATATTAATGCCCATATCAAAGCATCCAGACTAAAAAGTGTGTTAGTCACTCGTTTGTGTCCAGACTAATCTTCTTATATATTCATCTAAACTTAAGGTTTTGAGAGAGTTCCTAAAATACAGATGTATATAATTTACTTAGGTAATTTTCCTGTTAGAGTAAACATTAAAGATTTAGCAGTCAATATTTAGTAAGTTTATTCATTTATAAGTACCATCAAAATCAAAAAAAGAAAAGAATTGTATAGCTATCAAAGTCGGTTTAAAAATAATGATATCTAGATATCTGCATTTGTAATCTTCTAACTACAATGTTAGCTCTTAAAAAATATCATGAAACATGTCAACAGATAACAGAGTGGGAGAAAGTTGAATTATATGTTAAACTTTTTAAAAATATTTGTATTTAAAAGAATACTGGTTCAAACGTAAAAAAAAAAAAAAAAGAATATGTTTGAATCAGTTCTAATGAGGTGGATGAAACTGGAGCCTATTATACAGAGTGAAATAAGCCTGAAAGAAAAACACCAATACAGTATACTAATGAATATATATGGAATTTAGAAAGATGGTAACAATAACCCTGTATGCAAGACAGCAAAAGAGACACAGATGTATAGAATAGTCTTTTGGACTCTGTGGGAGAGGGAGAGGGTGGGATGATTTGGGAGAATGGCATTGAAAAGAAAAGAAAAGAATACTTACTCTTTTGCCTCCCTCTAAGAGGATATATCCTGAGTTTTTCAATAATATCAACCACAATCAAGCAAGTCAGAACTAGGGAGACTGGTAGGTCAGGTAACATATCCGGTAACATATCAGTGGAACCAGTAATATTCTTTTGAACCTGTTTTCAAAAGACCATTAAGAAGCATTAAATTTTTGCACTTTCTTTGTTCACAGTTCTTTGAGGAGTCTGAAAGAAGTGCTAAATTAATTATACATACATTTGCTAAAAGATTAGAAGCATGGTTTTCAGCTTTTTAGGTGTTCAGTCCCACAAAGTTTTGAACCATTTCTAAAGATGTCATTAGGATCCATGTTAATGGAAGATATAACTCTATCAGTTAAAGACAGAGTTCAGTAAATGTGCATTAAAATTTAACAGTAGGCTCCTGGAATACTGGAACAAGGAATCTCTCCCAACCCAACAGCTATACTGAGCCTCTGAGAGTCCTAGCTCAAGGATGTAGGGAGACAAATATTAGAGTGTAGGGTCTTCTAAGAAGAGAGAGCTGGGTAAACCCAGCTAGGCTTTGGAGCACTTGTTTCATCAGTTTAAGGAATCCACAAAAAACCTATGGCAAATATCAAGTTAACCACAGTATATTAAGAATTTTCAATACCTCTGAGGACAAGAATAAACCAAAGGTTACACCATTACCATTTCTATTCAACACTGTACTGAAATCCTAGCCAGTATAATGAAGCGAGAGAAAGAAATGGTGTTTAAGTATTAGGAAAAAAGAGAAGCAAAATGTTTCATTATTCATAGACTATATGATTATAAATGGACAAATCTCCCCCAAAAGTATAAATTATTTCATCGTACCAAAAACAGAAGAGTTATAAAAAAGATTTTTAAAAAGTTATACCATTTGTTACAACCTCAAAAAAATTCCAACTTTTCTGTGGAAAATGATAAGCTGATTCTAAAATGAACATGGAGATTGCTNAGTCATCTCATCCTCTGTCATCCCGTTCTCCTTCTGCCCCCAATCCCTCCCAGTATCTGAGTCTTTTCCAATGAATCAACTCTTCGCATGAGGTGGCCAAAGTACTGGAGTTTCAGCTTTAGCATCATTCCTTCCAAAGAAATCCCAGGGTTGATCTCCTTCAGAATGGACTGGTTGGATCTCCCTGCAGTCCAAGGGACTCTCAAGAGTCTTCTCCAACACCAACGTTCAAAAGCATCAATTCTTCAGCGCTCAGCCTTCTTCACAGTCCAACTCTCACATCCATACATGACCACAGGAAAAACCATAGCCTTGACTAGACAGACCTTAGTCGGCAAAGTAATGTCTCTGTTTTTGAATATACTATCTAGGTTGGTATACTAACACATATATATAGAATTTAGAAAGATAGTAATGATGACCCTGTATGCAAGACAGCAAAAGAGACACAGATGTATAGAACAGACTTTTAGACTCTGTGGGAGAGGGAGAGAGTGGGATGATTTGGGAGAATGGCATTGAAACATGTATACTATCATGTAAGAAATGAATTGCCAGTCTATGCTTGATACAGGATACAGGATGCTTGGGGCTGGTGCACTGGGATGACCCAGAGAGATGATATGGGGAGGGTGGTGGGAGGGGGTTTCAGGATTGGGAACTCATGTACACCCGTGGCGGATTTATGTCACTGTATGGCAAAACCAATACAGTAAAGTTAAAAATATATATATATATATATATATAATAGCATATAGAATTTATTCCCATTAACTAGCTCTATACCATGCATAACAGTTCTGTGGGCTTAAACTGCCAAATTTAGTTGCTTGAGTGCTATAATGTTCAGAATTAGTACAGAGCCTGTATTTTGCACCATTAGATGGACATACACTTCAGAGATGGGTGTGTGGATTTTTTTTTCCTCTACATGAGTGGAGAGAATATTGAAACTAATTTACATTTCTCAAGTTATGTAAAGAGTAAAATGAAGCTATACATTAACCGAGCTTACATTTTATAACTAATACAGTGATGTTTTGGAGCCCTGAGCAGCAAACAGCTGGGCCACCCATCAGTGCGGTTCTGTTGTCATATGTGTTAGAACTTTAGGAACCATATGACCAGTCAGGAGAGGGATCAGTATCTCTGCCGAATGCTACCTTGTATGTTTCTCTGAATACGCTCCTCTCTATCCTGGCTTCAAACTCTGGGGTCAACATCTCTGCTTCCAAGCTCGTAAGGAAGGGCACAATCACATACAGGGGGGAAAGTGAAGTGCCTTTCTGTTTCATTTAATCCATATACTGGCCCAGTTAAGCCACAAGAGGATCCAAGCTTTCCCTAGTAGTGTGTGTGCTCAGTCATGTCAGACTCCCTGCATAGACCTCCCCATAGACCATAGCCTGTCAGGTTCTTCTGTCTATGGGATTCTCCAGGCAAGACTGGAGTGAGTTCCCATTTCCTCCTCCAGGCGATTTTCCCAACCCAGGGAAGGAACCTGCATCTCCTGCATAGGCAGGCACTTCACTATTTTACCAAAGGCTCTTTACCACTGTGCTGCTAAATCCGATATAATCAAACTTATCCCCTCCATTACCATGGTGGAATTTCCAAATAGCATTTGTCCAATTAGTGAAAACAAAAATTTCATTCATTCCAATTTATTTAGAATTGAGAAATAGCAACATATATATTTTCTCTGTTTGTCCAAGTGAAGAAAAACATGGGCACCTTAAAAATGATTTAAGCAATCAACTAAAAAATAGTCAATATTCAGAAAACAAATTGGACTTTGGGGAATCATATCAATGAATACTTACATATCAGATAAAAATTGTTTTACAAAATAAATGAATATATATATNGCAGAGTTTATTTCAATACAAGGAAATAAGGAAGACTATTCTCATAATTGCTTCCCAGGTCCCACTAGTGGTAAAGAATATGCCTGCCAATACAGGAGATGCAAGAGATGTAGGTTCAATCCTTGGGTCAGGAAGATCCTCTGGAGAAGGAAATGGCAACCTACTTTAGTATTCTTGCCTGGAAAATTCCATGGGCAGTGGAGCCTGCTGGGATACAGTCTATGGGGCCCAAAGAGTTGGATACAACTGAGCGAGTGAGCACAACACAACACATTCTCATAATCAGAGACACAAAAAGTCATGAAGCTCCTTTAAAATCAGAGGCAGACTGTCTGTATTGTGAGAAATAGTGTGATAGATGGACACTAAGGTGTCTTCAGCTTTCAGATGATTCCAACACTGAATTCTAAAAGCAAGGGGAAGAGTAGAGTTTTAGAGGTGGAACTGAAATGCAGGCAACATTTTTCAAGGTTATTACTCTGTCAACAAGGACACGGAGGGGATGAGAGGGACAGAGAAGCAAAAGGCAAGGACAGCTGTTGGTGAAGGTCTCCAGAGCCCCAGGAGGTTCATAAAACGCTCTCTGTGCCTCCTTGAGCAAAAGTGATCAGAACAAGGGATCTGATGTTGGACGTGAATAGATCAAAAGTTGGTGAGCCGTGCCAGAGACTCAAGTGCACAGTGGCCCTGGAAATCAGTGCCTGCCTGGGGTGAGGAAAACAGTCATGAGAACAAGATGCTGAGTCGATAGAGATGAAAGAGGAAGAACTCATGGAATCTGGTGACTGACTGCATATGCAGGAGAGAAAAGTAAAAGTGAATCCACTGCTGCTGACTGGCTGGAGGTGGTGGGACAAGCAGAGAAAGCCTGTGGTCAAGGACAAGAAAGTGATCAGTCTTGAGGTTTTCAGAAGATGACAGACAGACTGAGAGAAAGAGGGTTCTCTGGGAAGAAGTAACTGTTAAATACCACTAGTTATCTCCTGGCAATTCACCCATGACCTTCTCAGAGGTGCTGGAGTGAGCTCTGCCTCTTCGGGTGAGCCGGTCACTCGTGTGTGTTGCTGTGCACCGTTAAGGTGCTCAGACTCGAGACAAATGGGGTCGGTCTCAACTCCCTAATCACTGGCCAGGTGGTCTTTTAACCTCTGTGCCCCAATTTCCTCACTCATAAAATGAACATTATAAAGGTTCTTCTTCATAAAAGAGAATTAACTAAAATAACACAGGCAGTGTGTTTACAACTCTTCTTGGTACATAGTAATTGTTCAATCAATATTTACTCTTATTTTACTATGATGACAACTAGAACTATTACTGCTATGACTTCCACTGTCACCAGAAACAAATCAACAGCAAATTTTGCAGCGTAAGTTAAGGATGTCAACAAAGGAAAATGTTCCAATTGGAGTCTTTCCAACTTGGCCCTGCCCAGGATGGCCAACATGTCATGGTCTGAGGCAGGGATCCCCAACCTCCAGGATCTAATGTCTGATGATCTGAGGTGGAGCTGATATAATAATAGAAATAAAGTGCACAATAAATGTAATGTGCTTGAGTCATCACAAAACCATACCCCACCATCCTAGTCCATGGAAAAATTGTCTTCCATAAAACCAGTCCCTGGTGCTACAAAGGTTGGGGATGGCTGACTAAAGGAATCATACACTCTGCAAGACTTGATAAATTCCTAAAATATCACCCAATCCAGTCTGGGAAGCCCCAAAAGTCTTCTAGGATTATCCTTCCCCAAGGTACCCTCTCCGAGGAAATCTGCTTCAGTTCCAGGTTAGTTTGTAGCTCAACGGTGTCACCCATTCACTGATTGGTCTATAGCTCAATGGTTTCACCCATTCTGTGATATCCTAGGCAAAGTTTCCTCTTATTTACTGGGACATAAAATTTGGGGTGGATATAAATAGTTTTTCTTCTTTTCCTCAAACCATGTCCCTAGTTTATTATAAATTATGACAGGCATCCCTAAAAAGAACAGTCATTCCAAAAGAATGAGGAAGTGTTTAACAAGAGTAAAAGGAAGAACACTGGATTAATTAAAGTTCAGACTTCTGTTGGTTAAGAGTGTGTCCTAAACTTTCTGACCTTGTTTCCTCCCTTATAAAATGACAATTATATCCATTCCCTCAACTTTGTAACACTGAGTGCGGCCAGATGAGAACATGAATCGTAAAATCATACTCTAGTATAGGACAGTCTGGTGGTTGCCAAGAGGGAGAGGACTGGGGGAGGACTGAATCGGGAACATGGCATTAGCAGCTGCAAGCTGCCATATACAGTATGCATAAACAACAAGGTCCTGCTGTGTGCCACAAGGAACTGTATTCAATATCCTGAGATAGAGACTTCCCTAGTGGTCCAGTGGCTAAGACGCCACACTCTCAGTGCAGGGTGCCCAGGTTGGATCCCTGGACAGGAAACTAGATCTTGCATGCTGCAATAATTGAAGATTTCACATGCTAGAACTAAGACCTGGTAGAGCCGAATTAAATAAAATACATATTCTGAAACAAACCATAATGGAAAAGAATATAAAAATATGTGTGTGTGTGTATATATATATATATATATATATATGTATGTATGTATGTATAATTGAATCACTTTGCTGTACAGCAGAAATTAACACAATATTATAAATCAACCATGAAAAGTGAAAGTGTTAGTCAATCAGTCTTGTCCAACTCTCTGCAACCCCATGGACTTTAGCTCCCTAGGCTCTTCTGTCCATGGAATTCTTCAGGCAAGAATACTGGAGTGGATAGTCATTCCCTTCTCCAGGGGATCTTCCTGACCCAGAGATCGAACCCAGGTCTCCTGCATTGCAGGCAGATTCTTTACCATATGAGCCACCATTCTTCAATTCTAAAAAATAAATAGAATCACGCTATGTATAGAATAGAATCACAAAATATAAGATATTCATCATTTCACTCTATTGACCTTCACTACTCTCAAAAGATAAAAGAAACTGAGAAGATTCTCTGGATACATAGAGTATCACTTCTAGAATTTTCTTCAGTTTTATCATCACTTCTCAGAGTCATTCTGAGGATTAAACCAGATCATGTTTTCAATAGATACTAAATTCAGCCTGAGATAATAACACTAACATTCACCAGGTCCTTACCATGTGCTAGGCATTGTGCTCAGAAGTCTTCACGCATAATCTTACTCAATTTCTTAAAACAACCCAATAAAGAAACTAGGTTGTCCCCATTTTGCTCATAAGAAAACTAAAACTTAAAGAACTTAAAGGATGATCTCACAATCAGGGCCGATGCTGGAATTTCAATTCGGGTCTGCACCCCTCAGCCACAATGTCAGGAATTCACTAGCTGGATGACTCACTCTCTCCTGAATACCAGCCGCATAGGACCCATGGCACCAGTGTGGATGTACAGAGAGATTCTCAAATAGGCCCATCAACAAGGTAGCTGTGAAACCTAAGAATCTATGAGATCTCACATGAACAACTATTAAGTATTCTTCAAAAATAATTCATACTTTCAATTCCTAGTTTCTGTAATAGCAATTATTTTTTGCATCATCTTCCTCTAGAAATCAAGTTATGTGACACACACTGTGTTACCACATATATTAAAATATTCTATACACATTTTGGGGGGTCACATATAATATCCAAATATATATCTTTAGGGAAGATGTATCCTAATGACACTAGGAAAACTGCATTTTTTAAAAAACATACTTAGCATTCAAAGTCAGAAAGAACATTTTAAAAGTTGCTTAAGGTGGAAGAAACAGCACAGAATCAGACCACTCTGGGCTCACAAATTCCAGCTCCACCAGTTATAAACTTTATCACTAGCCAAAGTTAATCACTTCTTCAAGTTTCTATTTCTTTATCTATACAACAAGACTATTAGTGGATACCTCACTGGGTTGTCATAAAGTCTAACAGCATGGAATGTGTAAGGTTCCTTGAATAGTACTCAGTAACAATTTCTTCTTTTCTAGGCCAGTGAGTGATAACAATGGCTCATAAAAGAGGTCATGGAGGGAACAGTTTCACTGAAATCATAGATAACATGCCATCCACCTAAAACTGTTTAGAATACTTCTGACCAACCACACCCACAAACAGAAATAAAAGACTGGAAGAGTATTTTCCAAAAGGAATCACTGAAAGATGTAATTATTGTGACAGCCCAAGACAACTTAGCACAAGGGAAGTAGCTGGACCAGAGGTACAAACAAAAACAACAAGCAAACAAAGACACAGACACTACGGGGGAGAAAGACTGCTGCCTTCCTTCCTTTCAATGGCCCCCAGAGATTGGGACCTCACCCTTCAAAGCAGCAGTTTAGGGTAGTGGTTAGAAGGACCAACCACAGAATCAGACGGACCTGGGTCCAAAGTACAGTCCTTTCACTCACTTGTCAGCTGACCATGTAAGTTTCTTAACCTCACCAATCATCAGTTTTCTCTTGGGAATAATAAACTCAAAAAAAGACATACTTCACAAGGTGGTATGCAATGAAATGAAACTGATAAGTTCATTTTATAGTACATAATAAGTAATCAGTAAAGAAGTAGTTATAGCTTAATAAAAATATATATTAAATACATTATTTTAAAATAATACTATTTTTTCAAATTTTTTAGGTGGACCATTGTCAATGTCTTTATTGAATTTGTTACCATATTGCTTCTGTTTTATGTTTTCGCTTTTTGACCACGAGGCATGTGGGATCTTAGCTCCCACATAATAATAATAAGCAATATGGGAAGATTTGCTGCCTAAATGATATTCAGACCTAAAAGGTCCTAGGGATTAAGCTAGTGCAGAAAAAGATCAGAGAGCACCTTCCTGGGCTGGTGTGGCCAGCTTCCTACTGGTTTACTCCTGTTGTCATTTAGACCCTCCTTATCCCCTCAAACACTTCCTGGCTGGGTCAGGAGTCTTGAACAGTTGAAGCAACTCCTAGCAGATATGAGGGGTGGAGGGCCCAGCTCAGCTGAGTTGATCTTGAGGATTTGGGTCAAGGGTTGGAAAACACCTAAACCCCACTGATGAAAGCACTGTCAACCACATGATTTATTTTCAGAAACCACTCAGGACATCTGTCCTCCAGGAACTGAAAGTCTCCTAGTGGGTTAGGGGATGACATCAAGTATCAGGCGCTAACAAGTAGATCCTGGGCCCCACCCTCCCCGGCCATACTCTCCCTACAGTGTTTCTCACTATACAGCTGTATAGCTGTATCTATTTTTACATTTCTGCACTTGCTTGAATTAAAATTCCCAGCTCCTTGTTTTTCAAATGTATTCTATGTATCTCAGATGACAAGAACCAGATCTGAAGATTTAAAAGGAAAAATACATTAGGACCAGAGATTATTTGTTCTCACTACCTTTACATGGATCAATATAGTCATTAACCTATGAGTTCAATCCTTATTAAGCCATGATTTATTTAAAATACTTCTGTATTATTATTTGAATACTTACCCTTCTCACCACCAAGGTAATAGAATTTATCAACACAATCAAAGTATTATTTTTTTTAATCTAAATAAAGGAACCAGTTTGCCTAAAAATTTTAGTTGGTTAATGATCAAAGGATGCCTTAGAGTTACAAAACATTGCAAGGTAAACATTTAGACATTATTTTCAGCTTTAGACATTACTTTCAGCTTTATAAAACAGAAAAATTCTATATTAGAATCTTATGATTATGATTTCTATAAATTAACTATGATAACTTTGTGCACTTTAGAGTACAGAGGATTTAGTACAAAAACAATCACTACTCAGAGTGTCAGAGTCTTAGGAATACATGTAAATTGCAATTATCAGTCAGCAAAAAAATGACTCAAAAAAAATATGGAAGGGGACTTCCCTGGTGGTCCAACGGTTAAGACTTTGTCTTCAAATGGAGGGGGTGTGGGTTCAGTTCCTGGTCAGGGAGCTAAGATCCCCTATCTCATAGCCAAAACATAAAACAGAAGCAATATTACAAAAAATTCAGAAAAGACTTTAAAAAAATATTCCACATCAAAAAAAATTTTTAAAAATATGGAAGATACTTCCATACTTTATACAACTATGAATACATTGATTGAAACAGTGGTTATTACTTCTCCTTAATCTCACATTACACACGTGTGTTATGCTAGCATCCTTGCCGAGAGAACATGAGACAATCTCTTTGAAAGCATCCCAGGGGGTCCCTGAGAAAGAATTGTTTTTACTCACCATCCTTTGATTTTTTGGTAAAGATGATGTTTCTTGTACAAGAGAACTTTCACAGGAACCCAAATCAAGAGAGTCACTGAAGATACATAGGCAATTGAACAGGAAACAATCAGCCAATAACGTGTTTTGTCAGGCGGACGCCTCGTGGTGGAATAGGCAACAGCAAACTGTTCCATTATCACCAACGTGGGGACACAGAAAGCAGTAAGCTCAAGCAGCTCAAACACCAGCAGCTTGATTAGTTTTCCCGAAGCCATCCTGGAAGGCTGAGCACCCGGAGACCACACTCTCCTCCTCTGACTGTGAACAGCATATGGACGCACAGATAACTGAACTGGGGTCAAGTTCCTTGTACTCGAATCACTCACCAGTGACTTTATTCTTTTATTGACCCTCATATGGTTCAGTGATCTTCCAACTTAACAACCAAGGTCTCTTAAAGAAACAGAGCCATCATGGAAGCAATCACTTAATGTGTTTGCAGATCCGTTACTAGAAGTTAAATGAATTTCACAATATGCTTCAGAGCATCAGTAAAAGTGGGGTCTTTTAATGTAGTCTTTATTGTGAATTTGAGCACAAGAAAACATTTAATATTTAACACTTGTTAAGTATAACCATTGCAATAATACAATTTTAGTTAAAAAAGAAGAAAAGACATAATCCAATCCCTTATTTTTATAACTGAGCAGATCCAGGCAAAGAGAAATACTCAAAGCTTGAGTATTTGTCTAAGAGAGTGACTTCTCCTTTCTCTTCAAAGTGCATGAAAAGGGAGTTTGGATTCACTTTGCCAATTTCCCAACCAGACTTCTTCCTGGTACTTGAAGTATTTATTTGTTCTTGCACATTAACTGCTATGCAACACAGATTAACGTTGTTTTTATTTTGCAGGTCAGTAAACTAACGATGATATGAGAAACCTGTTATCAGGATCAATACATGAAGAGTTATCTATATCTAGTCTAAAAGCATATCTGATATTTAAAAGACAATTGTCCCCATGATTATCTTTCCTTCGCACAAGCCACTTTTGAGCAGCTGCGATCAGCATTCCACTGGGTGTGGGGTGGTTCGACGTACGTGTGAAAAAGGGTCCTACCCTGCAAACCCTCACAATCCATAGAGGAAACAAACCTACGGGCAACAAAAAATAACTGGAGTCAGAAGTATAAGCTAAATGCCATGGTACAACAGAGGAGAGCTTCCTCTTTGGTTTTGGGAAGAGGAGGGAAAGATAATGATGATGTGAGCAGATGGTGGGTGTTGGGGTGTCAGTGACATTTCAGGAAGAAAAAAACAACTGGGAGGGAGGCATGATGATGAAGTCTGGTGTGGCATGGCAGGACACAGGGGAGGTGATGCTAGGAAAATCAGCTGGACTTAGAACACCCACACCGCATGAAGGATGTGTGTGTGTGCACATGTAAATGTGTGTGTGAAAAGGCATTTTCTCAACAGAGGAATCAGCCGACTACTTGGAAAGGAGGGACAGTGCTGATGTGAAGGCAGGGCTTGAGTGGTGTGGACCTAGAGATGGGGAAGCCACCTGGGAGTCACAGAGGAGCCTACGCAAGACAGAGCCCTTGGCTACCACAAGTGGTTCGGGGTCAATGCACCCCACACAGGCTGGTCCAATCCCTCCTGTCTGCTGGCTTCATCAGATACAGGCTCCCCCGTGCCTGTGTCTGAGACACGTCATATTTTTCTTGGCTTCTGTGTCTCAAGACCCTTTTCAGAAGAGATCCCATAGCTACCTGGTTCTTGGGATGCACCTAGGATCCTGGGGGGTGGCTCTGAGGATTCACACCTCCTGCCCTCCCACAGCAGGATAATCAGACACAAGGTTCCTTGAGCTGCCAGGTGATTCTCTTTGACCTCGCAGCCACTGAAGTGTAGCAGAGGACTTCCCTGGTGGTCCAGTGGTTAAGACTCCACGCTTCCACTGCAGGGGGCACAGGTTAGATCGCTGGTTGGGGAAGTGGGATCCCACATGCTGCACAGCACCACCAACAATAATAATAATAAAGTGCAGCAGAAGTCCTCTACATGAAAAAAGACACCTGGAACAAAGATGGCAAGAATATAAAAGGATGGAGCAGTAAACCATCTAAGCAGCAGTTCTGTTGGCAACTGTTTCTGATAGCATACCACTGACATCAATTCTCTGTTATCATCCCTGAAAAATGTTCTATTTAAATGATGCTGGATACAGACTAGATTTCAACCTCCTAACCCTGGGTCTTGGGTCATCTAGTGCTACAATGTATTTATAATTTCTTCCACAAATTTTGTTACTAACTGGAATTGTGATCTGAGAATTTGAAGACAGTTGTTGAATAAAAACAGTCTGGCTCTTACCTGGACTGGAATTCCATTTATTCCATGTATGGGAATTGAAAACTGACACTCACTTTATATTTCTCCCCTATCATCTTCCTCCAGTTCCTATTCTCTAATTTTAGCCTCAAAGATAACACCAAGAGGTGTTACATTCATGGAATGGGACCCACTGTTCTCCACCACAGGGAATGCCCTGATAACTAGCTGTGCTTCTCTTGAGCAGGAGAGAGTTTATGGCTGTTGTCCTCTGTTCACAAGGAGCCTAACTCCATGTAAAAGGAAGACTCCTTGTTAACAGACCACAGGTCATGGTAGAGCCATAGTGACTGACTGACCCTGTGACTGGGGAGATAACCAAATGCACAGGTAGGACCCGAGAAGGAGTGAGCTGGACAGCCCTACCCTGCCCAGGCCTCCACCCCTCTACCAGACATGTCTGGATGAACATTCTGGCCACAAAATGTCCAGCCGCCCAAGAGTGGCCTGGCATGACCTGGGCCAATCACTTTCTCACCCTTAGGAATTTGAACTAAAACACATGTAGAGAAATTGACAAGTGGAGTTAGAAGAGGCCATGATTTTTGAGTCAGAATCAGAGCAATTCAAACTATATGTGCCAGAACCATTTCTGGCTTGTGGCTGAATTCTGTAATTTGTTGAATGAATGAATAAATGGAAGCCAAATGGTGAGGGAAGAGTGAACAGAGCAGGGAGGCCAATCCAGACAGTAACAGTCAGGACAGATCTATGGGGTTGTGCAAGCACACCAAGGAAGATCAGCCCCCTAGTTGCTTGACCCCCCAGCTCACCTATATTCTCACAAAATGGGGCCTTTGTTCTTTGCAACCAAAGGGCTTAAGTATAAGG
>SJYV01037974.1:231443-272896 GCA_006410875.1 Neotragus pygmaeus | reverse complement strand
GGGGTCCAGTGGTTAGGTCTCTGCACTTCCACTGCAGGGGGGCACGGGTTTCAACCTCTGTTTGGGGAACTAAGATAAGTATAGAATCTGCCTGCCAATGCAGGAGATTCAGGCTCAATCCCTGGGTCAGGAAGATCCGCTAGAGGGGGAAATGGTAACCCATTCCAGTATTCTTGCCTGGAAAATCCTGTGGACAGAGGAATCTGGTGGGCTGCAGTTCATGGGGTTGCAAAAGAGTCAGACATGACTGAGCAACTGAGCACACATGCATGCAAGTTTCTTTAGGACAGGAATTTTTACCAATTTTGATCTGCTATATACTCATACTAGGCTAGTGTTTAGCACATAGTAAGATCTTAGTAATTATTTGTTGAATGAGTAAATGACAGAATGGACAAATAAACAGAGTGGACTCTCTTTGCAAACTACGACACTGATGCAGAAATACAAAGATGACAAGCTCTCTGCCCTTACAGGTTATGATCTGGTTGAAGAGACAGATGGAGCCATTGGTCATTTCAGTGCAAGTGCAATGAGAAATGTGTGTCCAAGTCATCATGAGTGCAGAGAGGAGAGGTACATGGTCAACCTAGAAGTTCAGGTGAAGTTTCCTGAATAAAAACAGGCAGTTTCTTGAGCTGAAGAACCTACTTTAGCTAGAGAAATAGAATAGTCTTTTTTTTTTCTTTAATATTTATTTTTATTCATTTGGTGGCACTGGGTTTTAGTTGCAGCACATGAGATCTTTAGTTGCAGCACGTGAACTCTTAGTTGCAACATGTGGGATCTAGTTCCCTGACCAGAGGTCAAACCTGGATCCCTTACATTGTGATCGTGTTGTCTTAACTATTGGACCATCAAGGAAGTTCCTCTTCAAAAGGTCTTAATAGAATAGACTTTTAAGTTTTCCTCCAAGGTGTGACATCAGCAAGATGGTCAAATGGGAAGAACCCAGCCCTGGTCTCCCAACAGAAATGCCAATTTAGTAACCATCCACGGACAAGAATGCCTTTGTGAGAATTCCAGAACCCAGGGAGAAGACTACAGCACCCTGATAGAGTGAAAACTAAAATCAGAAAATCAATTTAAAAGGACAAGAACAGCTTTACTTTGTTTGCAGTGCCCTCACCCCGCCCACCTCAAGCCAGCACATTAGCACAGAGAAGGAGCCCCTGGGCCTGTGATTTCTCTAGCAGAGAAAAGGAGACCAAGGTACAGATTCAACTTTTGCAGCATTTCAAGGCACTACTCAAGAGGCCCACTTCTGTCTCACCTCATGCAGAAAACTGAAGACACTGGCACGGCTCGACCACCTAGGGATTGTTACAAAGTAAGAAGGGACGGCTAGTGCATACAGATCTGAGAGATGGTCCCACAGCCTGCCAACAACCCTACCTGACCACGAGCTCCACCAGCCAGCCCCACCCAGCTATAGATCCCACTAGCCAATCCTGTCCAGCCACAAACCCCACAGCCACTGTTGAATTACATAACCCAAGGACCCTGGAAATGAAAGCCCCTGCCTGTGGACTATCCCAGGATTGGCTGACTGATAGTGATGAAGTCCTTTCCCTGTTGAAACTCTCTTGAAGAATGCACAGACACCAGTACAAGGATACAAAGACCACACAGAATCAGGGAACCATGACATGAAGGAAAACATAAAACCTCTAGTGCACGCGCACTCAGTTACCAAGCCATGTCCCACTCTTTGCGACCCCAGGGACTGTAGCCTGCCAGGCTGTCCATGGGATTTGCCAGGTAAGAAAAGTGGAGTGGATTGCCATTTCTCTCCTAGAGGATCTTCCCAGCCCAGGAATCAAACCCACGTTGTCTCCTGCATCGGCAGGCAGATTCTTTACCNAGGGACTGTAGCCTACCAGGCTGTCCATGGGATTTGCCAGGTAAGAAAAGTGGAGTGGATTGCCATTTCTCTCCTAGAGGATCTTCCCAGCCCAGGAATCGAACCCACGTTGTCTCCTGCATCGGCAGGCAGATTCTTTACCACTGAGTCACCTGGGAAAATCATAAACTTCTAGTAATTGACCCTGAAGAAATGGAGTTCCACAAACTGACAAAGACTTTAAACCAATCATCTTAAAAAACTCAGTGGGCTACAAGAGAATACAGATAAACAACTAAATAAAATCAGGAAAAGACAGGAATGAAATGGGATGGAATAATATCAGCAAGATGTCAGTATTAGAATTCCCAGTACCTATCCTTTCCCAGAAACATCCATTGGAACAACTATCCACATGAATTTATAAAAATACCTTCAGAAGACCTAAGCATTCCAGGTGAGGGGTGACAGCCCTTGGGCAGAGCACAGAAAAGAGGCATTGAAGATGATGGGAAAGGTTATGTCTATGATTACATTATGTCTATGATCCTCCTCTAAACCCAGGCAGCCCATCAGAGAAACAGACATCCTCCCTGTGGGAGAGAAGTGAAGTGAGCACCCAGCTCCACTGCAGACCCCAGCATGGCCCCTCAGCACCACCATCCCTAGGTGGCTCTTGTGGTGCAAGGTTTCTGGTGGGCTCTTGTAAACCCAAGATCCCACCCATCCCAACACTGGGTTGGAATCTTCAGTTCTAGGCACCAAACTGGCCTCTGTGAACCCAGGCTCCAGGCAGGCTCCTAGTAATCCAGGCTCCAAGCCAGGCCCAGTGCTATGTCAGCTATCATAGACCCAGGCTCCCAATCCACTCCAGCACCATGTTAGCTCCATGAAGCCAGGTGCCCAGCCCAGAACCAGGCTAGGACCTGCAGACCCAGACAATGGGCTCACCCCAGGTCCACAGCATTTAACTGGTCCTGTGGAACCAGGATCCAAGCCTGATCCCATGAACTCAGGCACTGGAATTGCCAGCCCAAGGACTTCATCAGAAAGGTCAACCACAGACACCACCCTGTATGGCTCACCCATAATATCTCACTGGTAAAGGGCTTTCCTTGCTGAAGCCACCCTGTAAAGACTAGAAGAGGTGTCTACTTCTTCAAATGTACAGAAACCAACACAAAGCCACAGGGTCATTAATATTCAAGGAAATATGATTAGCTCCAATGACTGATCCTAAAGAAAGGGAGATCTATGAACTGTTTGAAACAGTGAAATCCTTCAGTCACAGTAGCCAAAGACAAGTAAACTAAAAAAAGAGTGAACAAAGCCTCCAAAAACTGTGGGATACCATTGACAGAAGCAATCTATACATTACTGGAGTCAAAGAAGAAAAGAGGGAGAAATGACAGAAAGCTTATTAAAAGAAATAATGGCTGAGAACTTTTCAAATCTGGAGAGAGATCTGGATACCCAGGTTCATGAAGCTAATAGGCAATCCTCAAATTTCAATTCAAAAAAATTTCTCCAAGATACATTATAATAAAACAGTCTAAAATTGAAGATAGAGACAATTTTAAAAACATAAAGAAAGATTAAGTTCTCACATATAACGAAATCTACACAAGTCAACAGTGAATTTCTCAGCTGAAACCTTGCTGACCAAGAGAGTGAGATGGTATATTCAATGTGTTGGGAAAGAAAACACAAAAACAAAACCGACCAAACAAGAATACTTTACCCAACAAAATTCTCTTTCAGAAATGAAGGAGAGATCGAGACTTTCCTCAAAACACAAAATCTGAAGGAGTTCATCACCATTAGACCTGCCCAATGAGATATTAAAAGTAGTTCCTCAAGTTTTTTTTCAGTGATAATAGGAGACTATCATACTTCATGTTCAACAATGGATGTATCTTTCAGATGGAAAATCAACAACGGAACACTAGACTTGCACAACACTATAAACCAACTTTGACTTAACGGCACGTACAGACTATTCCAAGCCAAGAGCAGTGGAATATATACTCTTTTTAAGCAAACATGGAACATTTTCTGGGATAGATCACACGCCAAGTCACAAAACAAGTCTCTACAAATTTAAGAAGGCTAAAATCTTTTTTACTTTATTTTATTGCATTTTTCAATGAAATAAAACTAGAAAGCAATAACAAAAGGAAATTAAGAAAACACACAAATACTTGGAAATTAATCCATTCTTGACCAACCACTGAGTCAAAGGGAAATTTTAAAATATTTTGAGACAAATGAAAACAATAATAAAATATATCAAAGCTTTTAGGGGATATAGCAAAAGCAGTACTGAGAAGGAAGTTTTTAGTGATAAACACATTTTGAAAGATCTCATACAACCTACCTTTACACCTCAAGTAAACAGAAAAAGAAGAAACTAAGCTCAAAATTAGCATAAAGAAGCAGCTAATAAGGACTAGAGCAGAAATTGATGAAATAAAGAATAGACAATACAAAAAACAGAGAAAACTAAGAGTTATTTTTAAAAAAATAAACATAATCAATAAACCATTAGCTGAACTCACTGTAAAAAAGAGAAAAGACCAAAAATCAGAAATGAAAGAGGAGATATTACAACTTATGTCACAGAAATTTTTTAAAAATCACAAGGGACTATTATGAACAATTACTTATTAACAAGTTGGATAACTTAGAATAAACATTTGAAGAAACCACCAAGACTGAGTCAAGAAGTAGAAAGACTGAACTAACAAACAATGAGACTGAATCAATAATCAAGAACCTCCCAACAAAGCCCAGGACCAGAAGGTTTCATAGGTAAATTTATCATCAAATATTTANAGAAACATTTGAAGAAACCACCAAGACTGAGTCAAGAAGTAGAAAGACTGAACAGATCAATAACAAACAATGAGACTGAATCAATAATCAAGAACCTCCCAACAAAGCCCAGGACCAGAAGGTTTCATAGGTAAATTTATCATCAAATATTTAAGAAAAATTAGTACCAATCCTTCAAACTCTCCTAGAAAATAGAAAAGAGAATATTTCTAAACCCCTTTTATTAGGCCAGAACCGCCTTGATATCAGAGCCAGACAAAAAACAAGAAAAAAGGTCAAAAAACTATATAGGCTAATAGTCCTGATTAACATGGATATAAAAAATTCTCAACAAAATATTAGCACACTTAATTCAATAGCACATTAAAAGGTTCATAATGACCAGGTAGGACTTATCCCTGGAATGTAAGGGTAGTTGAACACATGCAAGTCAATGTGACAACGTCACGTTAAGAGAATGAAGGACAAAAGGCACATGATTATTTCAATACATGCAGAAAAACAGTATCTGACAACATTCAACACTTTTTCTTCAGACTCAAAAAAAACAAAACAAAACCATTAAGTATAGAAGAACTTACCTCAACACAACAAAGCCCCTATTTGAAAAACCCACAGCTAACATCATACTCAATGGTAGAAAAACAAAATTTTCTCTCTAAAATCTTGAACAAGACACTACCTGTCAAGATAGCTATTATAAAGGGAAAAAAATATATAGTTGGTGAGGATGGATATGGATTAACTGGAATCTTTGTTGTACACTGTTGGTGGGAATGTAAAATGGTTTAGCTGCTATGGAGAATAGCATGGAGCACCCTCAAAACATTAAAAGTAGATCTACCACATGACCATGACTTCTGGGACTGAACTGAAATCAGGATCTTGAAGAGGAATCTGCACTCCCACATTCACCGCAGCCTTATTCACAACAGCCAAGAAATGGCAACAACCCAAATGTGCACTAGCAGATGAATGAATATGGAATGTATACACAATGCAATATTACTCTGCCTTTAAAAAGGAAATCCTACTCTTTGTAACAACACTGAAGACATGATGAATGAAATAAGTCAGTCACAGAAAGACAAGTACTGTGTGATTCCCCTTATATGAGGCATGTAATATAGTCAGATGTAGGAAAGTAGACAATATAATGATGGTACCTGGAGATGGAGGAAGAGCTAGTTATACTAGATGGTAAGTTCCACAAATGTGCTCTAAAACATTGTGACAGTAGTTAATAATAAAGTATCATGCATTTANATGTGTATAAGAGACAGACTATAGCCTGTATCTAACACCCTAGTTGCAATATTAGCACTTATCTCCTCTTATAGTACTGAACACCTTACTAAATTCTACCTTGGGCTATAGCTTTAAATGTGTTTTCTTTCCTTACACATTTGTGAACTTCCAAAAGGCAGTGACAGGACCTTGCTGTGTTGAAGGGACCCCAATGCCACCCGTGGTTTTGATGATCCACTAGGATGACTCTCAGGGCTCAGTATACTGCACTCATGGCTGTAATTTATTGCACCAAAAGGACTGCAAGCAAAGCCAGAAAAGAAAAAAGGTGCATGCGGGGCTGTCAAGGGAAAGCAAGTACGAGCTTCTATAAGTCCTCGAACCAAAGTCACACAGGATGAGTTTAATTCAACCAGCAACGAGGTGTGACAACACGTGTGTAATGTTGCCAACCAGGAAAGCTCACTACCCTCGGTGCCTGGAGCTCTTACCGGGGCTGATCATGTCCCCAGATTCCAGACTCCCAGAAGGAAGCAGGTGATCAGCATAAAACACATCATTTGCACAAATTGTTTGGGCCCAATGTGCCGCTTTTCTCCATTCTGAGAATGGTGGGAACCCTCCCCAAATCCAAGCTCCCAAAGCCAGTCAAGGCCAACCTTGGAAACAGGGCCCTCACAACATGGCACTCAGGCCCGCTATGCTAGCTTTTTTTCTGTCCACTTAGTCATTGTTAGATCTCCCTGGTACTCAAACATCTGCTGAATTCCATTTTCCACTTCACATTTTTGCTAAAGCGAGATGATGGGAAATAAATGATCATTTCATGTATACAAAGAACTGTTTTATATTTTAGAACTGGTCTACATGTGTTTTTAAAAACTTTGTCTTGCCACTCAACATAGTTTTCTTTCACCCTTTAATACTTAAGCTTGGATAAACCAATTTCATATAAACAGCTAGTTAATCACTATAATAAATATAAAAGTAAACACAAAATAGTGGTTAAATCACCACCACAAAGGTAATGGCCTGGATATGATTTCTATTTTTAATATCTGTTTGGGATCTAACCTAAGGTATTTAGTCTACAGACCTTCTTGTATAATGATAACGCTTTGAACTTAATGTTAACTGTCAGCAGCAGACTGCTAAGTCGATTCTGACTAGTAACAAACTTATTAGTCTCAGTGATAAAGAACTTTGAGTGACTTGGCAGCTCTGCTNTCTATTTTTAATATCTGTTTGGGATCTAACCTAAGGTATTTAGTCTACAGACCTTCTTGTATAATGATAACGCTTTGAACTTAATGTTAACTGTCAGCAGCAGACTGCTAAGTCGATTCTGACTAGTAACAAACTTATTAGTCTCAGTGATAAAGAACTTTGAGTGACTTGGCAGCTCTGCTGGCAGAATCCAGGCCTGGTGATGTCAAAGGATGCTTTGGTAAAAAACTGGAGAATTCTGTCATGAGTCCTCATGGTTCACCACCAGGCTGGCAGGAAAACTTTTCCAGTGGGACACCATGGCCCTAAAATTATGCTCAAAATAAGATGCTTGTCTTTGAGAATAGAAAAAAGGTGGCTTGACAGATCAACACAATCTTCTTTTCATTTCCTGGACAATGCCAATGACTGCAAAATATGAAAGCCTGCCTAGATGATTTCCTCAATTGACTCTCGTGTGTTTTGAAGAATTCCTATGGATTGTAAAGAAAGCATACAGGTTCTGTGAATTTAGCTTTTCCATGTGTTCAGGAACACAACATCTGAAATCTGCTCATCTTCACATCTGTAGACTCTGATGGCAATATTGGGGCAAAAGGGCCCATCAGTGGGATGGGCCAAGCTTGGGGCAACCCTTGACTGAAAAGTTTGAACAGATTTTACAGCACAGGGGTTCACAGACAGGATTTATAGATGGATTTTAAGCATCTCTGAAACACCTGAAATTATATGCAGCACTCTAGGTGGGGGCATTTTTCTGGGGAGAAGATCCAAAGCTTTCTTTACCTTTTAAAATGTGACTATGACCTCAGAATGTTTGTGGAAACTCAGGCCAACTGGATAAGGAAACTTAGGCCAAAAGGTTGTATATCATCAGCACTTTCCAAACCAGTGTTACCAGGAGGATGGCGTGGGGCACTTGTTAAATTGCATGTAATTCTCTTCTCCAGGAAATTAAAATTGAATCATTTAAAAAATCTTGAGGGAATCCCCTGGTGATCCATGGGGTAGGACTTTATCTTCTAATGCAAGGGGTACGGGTTTGATCCCTGGTCAGGGAGCTAAGATTCCCATATATGCCTCACAGCCCCAAAGCCAAAAAACAGAAATAATACTGCAAAAAAATCAATAAAGACTTTAAATTTTTTTAATTAAAAAAATCTTGATATGCATTATGATTCATTGCTTCTATCTCAAAAAGTAAATTAAAANTTCCCATATATGCCTCACAGCCCCAAAGCCAAAAAACAGAAATAATACTGCAAAAAAATCAATAAAGACTTTAAATTTTTTTAATTAAAAAAATCTTGATATGCATTATGATTCATTGCTTCTATCTCAAAAAGTAAATTAAAACAAGAAGGCAAGTGGTAAACCCCAGTATAGCACATCAGAAAATTATCAGTGATTATGTTCTATAACATGCTCATCCTTCAGATTCTGTTGAGACACATCCACTGCTGCCCCTATGTTGGGCAAATCCAGAATATTTCACATATTAAGTAAATCAAAACCCTAAAAACCGATGTTTTTCAGATGTCATGAAAAACAATAAATCACAAATTGATGGTTCTGTAACATTCTTTCCCAAATAACCTGTCTGAAATCCTAATCAAGAAATGTCTATTATAGATTTTTCTAGATTCAATCTCAGCAGCACCACCTACTGATAATTTGAATTCAGTACTTTGTATAAACTCAGCAATAGGAAGATTAACCAACTAATTGGAAATCACCTAGAACATGGTTGGCTTTTCATAAAATATGTATGATAATTTGACCGAGGAAAATTTTTTAATATTTTTGCAAGTGGTGGATCAAACTGCATTCAATGACAAGCGTTGCTTCAATCATGCAACAGCCTGAATATTTATGTTCCCTGCAAAATTTGTTGGGATTCTAAGCCCAGGGTGATGGTATTTGGAGGTAGGGCCTTTGAGAAGTGATTGGGTCATAAGGGCAGAGCTCTTATGAATGGGATTAGTATCTTCTAAGAGACCCCAAGGAGCCGTCTCCCTCCTTTCTTTTGCCATGAGAGGTTATCATGAGAAGACAGCTATGAACCAGGAAGCAGGCCGTCACAAAGTGAATCTCCAGCATCTTGACCTTGGACTTAACAGCTTCCAGAACTGAGAAATAAATTTGTTACTTATGTAATTTCCACCTCCCCTCTACTACAGTATTTTTTATTTTTTTTTGGCTTTGCCAAACAGCATGTGGAATCTTAGTTCCCTGAACAGGGATTAAATCCATGAACCCTTCAGTGGAAGCATGGAGTCCTAATCACTGGATCACCAAGCAAGTCCCCCGGCTATGGTACTGTTATAGCAGCCTGAAGGGACAAACACACACCCAGGTATGTTTCTACCATGTTGGTTATTCTCCATCCATCCCCTCACCTGGGCCCCCATCATTCTGTATTCCAGTTGGGTTCGGCCAATGAGATGACTAGCAAGAAATCAGAGGGCAGTGGGAGACACTAGGGTATTTATTCCTCTCGTCCCTCTCTCCTGACCACTGTGCCATTCATAGCTCTGTCCATCTGTCCCTCCTCCACTAGTCCAGCTCTCACCTTGTGTTGCTGTGTAACACTTACCCCTCTTGACTCAGAGGTCCTGACAGTAAAGGCTGCCTCCACTTCCCTTGCTGGCTCCTTCAGTCTTCAGTTAAGGAGTTCTTTTGCAAAAGCCTGTGTAGTTGACCTCCTGTGTGTAACCTGACTTTCTGGCAGGCCCCTGACAGGGACACGGAGCTCTCTGGAGACTCATCGTGCTTACTGTAAACTGAAGTGATCACTCACTCAATATTTAGGTGGGTACAGTGGAAAAGATATTGCTCTAGATATAATACACATAAAAATATGAAAAAGATTCCATTATTAGGAATCTCCCACTAACAAGAAGTTCATATTAATATACATACAAGGGGTTTGGATTGACTGAAAACTTCAGTGATTTCACATAACTACTCTAATTTCTATACATAGTATCATTAATCTTAGGTATCAAATAAGTCAGCCTTTTAGCTATCACGTTTAGCTATCACATTTCCACAGTGCCCTGAGTTTCACTGAGTTTGTCACCATCAGACTGCAACCTTGTGGTTTAAATAATCTTAAATACGCCAGCTGGAAACCTGGAACCAATTACTTAACCTGAAAATGTATATTTTTACATTCTAATGAGGTAGTCTCACCAACAATGTTTAGAGTTCTTCTGTGGGACATACACACACACACACAGTACAAAATTCTCCCTTTATGTGAAGATTCTGCAGAGAAGGGGCTGCCTCATCCTCCCCTGTAGCTTCTGGAGTTCCCATACATTAGAAAGTGAACCATTGTTTTAATGACAAGCTGATGAATAAGGACAAAAACTTTACTCAGCTTTGAGCCCCAGCCTTGCCCCCATCTGGCTGGACAACCTTGAGTAAATTACCAAACTCTGTGCCTCGGTTTCCTCTCTCCATCAGCCCACTTTAAATGAGATTTGAAAAGTGGTACCCATCCCACAGTAAGAACAATGAAAGTGCTTGTTTAATAAATAAAGTGATGCTGTTTTTTCACATCACTGCAGAACAGCAGCTGGAACAGAACTTAAGAAGACATAATTCTCTCATTTTATAGATGATAAAGCTGAGGACCAGGAAAAGTTAATGCAATAAGCCAGGGTGGAAAATGTGACTGACGGAGATATCACCCCTAGGAAACTCACCAACACAGCATCCTTTAGAAAGAAATGGAGCAATCTTGTCCAAGAAAACTAAACTCTGATGTCAAAATGAACCTATAAATGACCTGCATTTGCATCTCCTGATTTATAAAAGTATTTAAATAAGTATCTACTAAGTGCTATGAAATATAAAAATTTAGAATGCAGTAAACCTGGAAAACCTGGTACATTACTCAAAAGTCAGCCAACTGAAGGTCAAATCAATAGTTAATTTTTAAAAAATCAGTGGAAATAATGGCATGATGGCCTTGCCCATTTAACTCAGAAAATGATGGTTTTGTTTAATTTTTCTCTTTTCTTTCTTTTTGGAGGGAGATGGCAGAGTTGTCAGTCATATAATCTCACAGATTGTACTTTGGCAAAACACAATTCTTTGAACGTGCTCACAGGCTCTACTGGGATCCTTTCAACCTTGTAAAGAGTAAAGAGTATTTTATATCCTAGATATACCTGATTCTTTTCCATCACTTAAAAACATATTTTTTTAAAGTTAGAAATAAATGGTGACTAGCCACTCACCCTCCATCTCTAAATGACTTTTGAGAGTCAGTATGGATATAATTGCTCTTTGGAAAACAAAACCTTGTTGCAGGGGGTGATACAATTAAGGAACAATGTGAGCAAAACGCAAATTTCCAAGAGAAACAGTAGGTGAAATGCAGGCTTTTTGAAATGTGGCTTTGTCCAGGAGAAAGGGTAGGTGAAATGCAGAAGATGCACCCAGATAAACTGAGTCACACATGAACATGCAAAACACCTGCAGAAACAGGCAAAACCCACATGCGGGCATGCCTCACCCCACCACCGGCAAGCACCCTCAGCTCACCCAGGGATGAGTCACACATAGCCAGATCTGGAGTCACAACCTGCTCTCCTCCTCTAGCAGTCCCTATGCCCATCTGCATGTTAATTCACAAATAAATCCTTCCCATACCCACTCCCAAAGGCTCACGTCAGGTCTTTGTCAGGGTAAAGAGTCATATTCACTGTAATGTTCATGTGTTCGTAAACCATTTAACACATGAAACAGTGCTACTATTTATATTAGGTTCCTATTTTTATTCTTAAGTATGTTATTGCAGATGCTTTGCAATGTTGTGCCTCTAATGGGTTTTTCCCATAAACTCTAAGGCTTTTTTTATCGTGTAGTAATGCATGCTGCATAGTGATTTTTAGGACACATAAATCCCCGACAGCAGAATTCCCTGTTTTCTGAGCTCCAGGTCATCAAAGTTACAACATTTTAAATCCAATAAACAGGAATTATCTGTTTATTGAACCACAACCAGTCTTCAGGTTTCTCTTCAGCTGATTTCATTCTGCATAGAATTTTACATTTCTCAAACCACAGCTCTTGGAATAAATATCTAGAAAAAAAATGAATTATACACAGCATTTGACTAATAAACATGTGAATTACTAGATATAAAAGTTTAGAAATATGACTTTCAAAAGATACTATACATAGTAGTTTATTCTACTTAATTTTAATAATGCTCACCTCTTGGTCAAAAATGAAAAATACTTCAGAATTTTTAATCTCAAAATGTGTTTGACAAAACTGTTAAAATATATTACTTAAACTCAGCTCCTTCAGCTATTAATCTATCCTCCTTTGCTTAATTTTTGAGACCAATTTCCCTGACCACTGTGAATTACAACATACATAAAACAAACATTTGGTATAACCTAGACACTTATTCAATCTTAGTGCTCCCACTGAAAGCATAAATAGAATCATGCTCCAGTAAGTATTCTTTAGCAAGTAAAAACTGGAGGATATTTTTTTTTTGGAAGACATTTTTTGATTTTCAAATAGACAAATCAGCATAGACACAAATGCTGAATAAGAGTTAAAATAAAAAACAGAACTTTGCTCCCTTCATACTGAAAACCTGAAGGAAATGATTCTCTTTCAAGCCCAGGAAAGGCATGCAGAGGAGAGATACTCCTGTTTTGTGGAGCGAAGCAAAAGCACAACACTTTACCTTACAGCCTAATAAAGTTCCATTCCAGACACCAGAAGTCTTCCTGTTTCAAATGCATATTTAATTTAACCTGAAGGAAACCCACTTGCCTACCTGCTCCCCCTCCAAATAAATTAAATTTGGCAACCACGTCAATGAAATAAAAGTATCCTGATGTTTTGATATCAAATTATTTCACTAAGACCAATTAGAATGGAAGTAATCTTTTAAAAATAAAAAAGACACATTACCTATACAAATATAAAATTTATTTTCACTATGATGTAAAATAAAGAACTTTGTCTTTTTTGTTTGTTTGCTTGTTTTGGTAAAACCTAACCAGTATTCACTCTTGAAATTACTCTTAAAAAAATCAGCGTGAGACAGCAAAAAAGATTCTAAAAAGGAATGGACTATTCCTGCTGGGAATATAACACAACTAGTGAAACAACTGGAAATTCTGTCTTTCCCCCTCTATAAAAAGATTATTTACTTTATGTAAGCCTTTTAATGAGATTCCACGAAATATCATAAACTTAGGAAAGAATTTTTAATGCCAGCAGGATATCTAATTTCCTGAAGTCCAAACAAGAACACTATTAAAAAAACATTCATTTTATTTTTGAAATTGTTCTATATAACTACGTAAAATACCGTACACATGTAACTGACATTGACACATAAGGAAAAGTTGGTTAGGAAAAATTAACCTTTAAAAGCTAATGTTTATTAATAACTTGTAATCACACAATACATTTTTCTAGGTCAAATATTTGTGATGCAAAAAAATAATGCCATTGCTGATTTTGTACCTTATTTGGAATATTAGAAAAAGACTCTCTCAGCCTGTCTCAAAGATGGAAACTCCTAGTTTCCATAGTTCTCCAGCATTTCAGGTAATCTGCTTATTTGGTAAATAAAACAGAAAAAGTATACATTGGTTTTGTCACCATTCTCACCTTGGTGAGTCCAAGGGTACTATTCTGCTTACAAGAACATCAAAAGCAATAAAATTTCACAATAGGCTTAGTCTGTTGTTGCCTCTCCTTTAGCTTGAAACAAGATAAGAAAATAGTATATGCTTCAGAGCCGTAATTATTTAATTTTTCCTCCAAATCGGCACCAGTGAAAGTGAAAGTACTATCAAGTGAACGTGCTTCTATTCAAAGTGCAGATATTCCTCGTGGGGTCACGCAAACATCAACAAAAGGCTCAGGAGTTGACTAACGCAGGGGTCCCCAACTTCCAGGATCTAATGCTTGATGATCTGAGGCGGAGCTGATGTAATAATAGAGTGCAAAATAAATGTAAAGCGCTTGAATCATCCTGAAACCATCCCCCTGACCCTGGTCTATGGAAAAATAGTCTTCCACACAACTGGTCCCTAGTGCCAAAAAGGCTGGGGACCGCTGGGCTAATGGACAAGTATCCCAGATTACACACAGGGACTGTTATGACCATATGCTGGGAACACGTTCCCAAATTTCTGTACCTTGTCTGCCTCTGAGCTGTAAGGTAACAGCAGTGGCAGATGAGCTGTCCAGGCTGAATGGCGAGAAGGCTGAGGCTCTGAAGCACAGAATTTCTGCAAGCTTCAAAGGATCATGTAACAGTTATACTAAAGTGACAATTTATAAATAAGTAGAAGGCTGGAGAGATTCATGGAACTGCTAAGGATCACATATCTAGCAAGATAATTCTTTTGACAAAAGATATATCTGGGTTAAAATCTGAATTCCTAAGGGTCATGAACTAAAATGTCCACATCGTAGAATAGATCCCCAATAAACTCGTGAAACATAATTTAGTTCTTATTCTTTTTTCAACCAGAAGTATCACCATATCCTTTACAAAAAAAAACCCATGTGGTCAAAACGGATACAATTTACAGTGCAAATACTAAAACCACTTGTTTTATCCTATGCCATCTACCATGTATAGAAATGGGCTTGTTATAATGAAGCTTCTTTGGTAAATATTTAGCGAATTTACCTGTATTCTTCACTACAACTTCTTTAGTCGTGTTTCACAACTCCTTTAGGGTTACCGTATTTTAAAACTACACAATATCAAACATATTAAATTGAAACATTTTTCCCCCCTCTGAGGGAAGAGGAACAAAATTCAAAACCAGTACACAAGTATTTTAATCATACCATATGGACGTTTCATATTTGGCATCTTAAATACCTTCCAGATAGTATCACACACAATTAATCAAAAACTTTCTCAATTGTTTACATACTAGATCTCTTTTTGAAGTAGTAAGATATGTAATTATCCTGCACTTAAGAAATTTCATGTAGCCTGACACAGAAACAATGGATTACAAATATTGGGTTTTTTTTAAAGCCATTAACCAACTGAAATAATATGAGGGTTTAAACCAGCTACTTAACAACCTGATAGTGTATATTATTGTAACTTGCATGTGTTTCTAATTTTACTCTGGGTATAAATTTTACTTAGCCTGATTCCAATTTGGCAACAAATCTCAGGAGAATAAGTAAAAACTAGATTTTTAAAAAAGGAAGTTCTTCCCTTCCCTTAAAGTGATTTCAGTATCTTAATAGAAGATATGAATAAAAGGTAATGAGTCTTTTAAAACAAACATACCAAAATACACACAACCTTAAACAAAGTTCAATACTTGTTGATTCCATTTCTAAAATACTTAAAAGCCACTGTGAGTGAATCAGGTACATACAAGCTTGAGAAAAGCTGATTTGGGTTTGAATGGGGATAGAAGGGAGCCAATTATTTTTAAGGGTTCAGATTTTCTTCACTGACTCTAATTGCAATTTGATAAAAAGGACACAAAACTGTACTAAGCATTAGTGGACTGAGCACACAGCCTCTATTTATAAAGAATAACCACATCTGAAGGCCCAAAATGTTCACATATATATACACTTTTCTGATATGAGATTGAAAAGTTTAGATTCACCACCTTTAACCATAAATCACATAATTCTGACTAACTTTTGAAGGGTTAATTAAGAAAAAAGAGGACTATAGTGAGAACAGAGCATCAAATAATAAGTAATAATTAACATTTAAAAAAAGAGAGATAAATCCAGAATGTGGGACACACTAAAAGACAACAGGTTTGATCTTTAAAAAGGCAAAAAAAGAGAAGAGATTAATCCAGACTCATTGAGAATAAAGGGACATTAAAAATGTGATCTATTTCCTGGAATTTAAAAAAAAAACTGTACCTATAAAACAGGGATAATTAGGGGTGTTTGATAATAATTATATTACAGAATTACTACTGTTAATTTTCTTAGATGTGATAAAGGCTTAGGTTATGAAGGAAGAGGTATTTATCTTTAACAAAATACATGATGAAATGCTTAGGTATATAGTTGAGTGCAAAGTCTAACTTTGCCTATTCACACAATAAAGTATATGTGGATATGCACATAGAGACACACCTATATACAAGCATGAATACACATACACACACACATATATATATAAACATAAAGAGATAAAGTAAATGTAACAAAATGTTAATGATTCATGAATCAAGGTGAAGAGTACTCAGGTACTCAATATATTGCTTCAATCTTTTTATAACTGAAAATTCTCAAAATAGAGAGTGGCTGGGAAAAGCATCAGTTGTAGTATCAGATGCTGACTTCAAAGGGCCAACCGGTGTCTGGAATGGAACTTTATTAGGCTGTAAGGTAAAGTGTTGTGCTTTTGCTTCGCTCCGCAAAACAGGAGTATCTCTCCTCTGCACAGTATTTCCCCTCAGAGGGGAAATCTAATCGTAACCTCTAAATCAGTGGTCTCCAAATCGGGCAGATACATTCTAGGGTACCGACTAACGAACCAGAGATAAGCGAAGAAATATTATAATTTCTATTAATAAATTTTCCTCTTATCCTTGTAAGATTCCTTGGGTTTCATAATGTACTACATGTATTACTACAGTAGAACTTGTACCATTTGTAAATACACATATTTTGAGGCCATAAACTCAAAAGTATTTGTTACTGATGGCATACGATTAAAAAATTTGAATATACTCTTTTCTAAAATACACATAACTTTAAGTCTATGAACACCAAAAGATATTAGAACCAGTTCCTTTCATGTTTATGCAGGAGCTTACTGACACTCAATATGTAATCCTTACCAGAAACCTTGGCTCGAAAAGAAACAGGAAATGGAGAATAATATTGGCAAGTATTAACATAAAGCTAGGAGTAGGAAAATCAGCAAAGAACACTATGACCACAAGTTATCACCAATAAAGAGTTAGGCTTTGTTCAATAAGGAAATCTGTATGGAAAAAATATTTCTGAAGCTAGAAAAATCAGGGAGGAAAAATAATCTCAAAGGAAGACCATATTTTTAAAAAGTGCATAAAATTCAAGGCAGTTTTGATTAGAAACAGGGGCTATAATCATAAACAGCACAGAAAATAATCTAGGGACTTCCCTGGTGGTCCAGTGGTTAAGACTTCAACTTCCAAAGCAGGGGGTGCAGGTTCGATCCCTGGTCAAGGAGCTAAGATTCCACATGCCTCACGCTCATAAAAAACAAAATATAAAAAATATTGTAACAAACTCATTAAAGACTTTAAAAATGGTTCACATCAAAAAAAAAATCTTTAAAAAAAGAAAATATTCTAGGTATTGACAAGAACACTTAATCATGATTCTAAAATAAAAAAATAACTGAATATAAGGTCTTTGAGAAATAGCTAAGTTTTTTCTTGACGTTTATTCTAAAGGGTACAAAGATTCACTGACAATGAAAAACTTTTTAAATTAGAAAATGATATGATTTTGTTATTAAATAAATAATGATACAACAGGACTCTATAATTGCTAACTGGTAAGATGAGAAAAAGAAAACAGTGATTTTAATGTCTTAAATGAAAATTTGACCAATTATACCAATGGACCTCAATTTAGAAAATAATTGTATAGTTTTTGCAGTTGCAAAGTTTATCATATAGGACACTAATTTATCTTTTATAAACTTGAAGCCTGGGACTGAAGATAAGTTTCATGCTGAATTATACATGTGTCACTTTTGAAAACTATGAGAAAAGAACGCTAGGGGTCTACTAAGCATTTTAATTACAAAAATTAAGAGGTACATAGACAAACTTTCAGAAGTTTTTAATACAGTGAAGAAAATTTCTGGCACAGAAAAAGATTCCTCTTGAGTAGGAGAGACAGTAACAGCAAAGCAGGACCACAGAGTTAGGGGAAAGGAGGGGAAGGACGCACTATGCATTGTTCCTAGTAGGCAGGTTTAGGACACTGATGTATTAGCCATCCGACTGACCGTGGGGCTTTTGGCTACTCTTGCTAGACAGTAACCGGGCAGAATTTTTCCATTCAGATGTCACTGGCTTATGGATACACAAACTTTATAAAAGTAAAAAAAATTTTTTACTTTTACTTTATAAAAGTAAAAAAAAAACAATTTACTGAGAAGTAAAATTTGCTTCCCAGAAATTCATATTATAGCTAATTTATTTTATAAATAATTCAATTCCCTTTAAAAGGGGACAGCTACCTGTTAAAGAAAAATTTACGAAAGTGCAACACATACTCTGGTTGCAGAACAAAATCACTGTGCTCCTAATTGGTCCTTTGCTATTTCTATCCTTGCCGTGTCACCTGAAAGATGGAAAATCCAGTGCTTCCTTTTCAGTGGAATTTTTTCCATCTGGTATTTTCATACCTAGTAAGTGAAAGCTGTTTAGTTGCTAAGTCATGTACAGCTCTTTTGTGACCCCATGGACCATAACCCGCCAGGATCCTCTATCCATGGGATTTCCCAGGCAAGAAAACTGGAGTGAGTTGCCATTTCCTTCTCCAGGGGATCTTCTCAAATCAGGGATCAAACCAGCATCTCCTACTTTGCAGGAAGTTTCTTTACTGCTGGGCCACTGGGAAAGCCTAGTAAAAGAAAACTGCAAGCTTATAATATAGTATTAGTTTTAAGTATTTTTATGTATTCATCATTTAAATCTTTATAAAAGCCTAGTAATATGACTAGGCAAAGAAACTTACACATGCCTTGTAATAAGGGTAGTCTTTGTTCATTTCCAGAGAAGGCAATGGCACCCCACTCCAGTACTCTTGCCTGGAAAATCCCATGGATGGAGGAGCCTGGTAGGCTGCAGTCCATGGGGTCGCTAGGAGTCGGACTCGACTTCACTTTCACTTTCACTTTTCACTGTCATGCACTGGAGGAGGAAATGGCAACCCGCTCTAGTGTTCTTGCCTGGAGAATCCCTGGGACAGGGGACCTGGTGGGCTGCCGTCTCTGGGGTCGCACAGAGTCGGACACGATTCAAGTGACTTAGAAGCCATTCTTTGACTTTTACAAGGCAAAACACATACTAGAGAATATGTTATTGATTTTACAGCATGAAGTGTATCAAAATAAAATGGGACAATGACACATTTTGCCATTGGTATTGGGGAATTTATCAAAAGACAGAGAAAAATACAGTATGAATTGAGACAAAGTGTATCACTTAAACTATTCAAATGGCTATGAAAAACATTACAATCTTTTGACGGTGTTTAGCAAAAAACAACATATTAAAAGTTTTAATGTAAAGTTTGATTTCAAATTTTAAAATTACTGTTTGAGGGCAATGTACTCTAAACTCAGGAAAGCACAAATTAGGGTGATGTAAGATGGTGATCCAAATTTGAACCTACCTTGTCAAAGGTAGAATCGTGATGTCAAAAAGGAAAGCAAGTACCTGATCACAATAGTCTCAGAAAATACAAATTAAATCTTCATTTATGGTATGAAATCTGTTAATAAATCAATTCATTTACTATGGTACTTAATTCTTCAGTTGTTTCAATAATAGTGTTAAATAACAGCACAACTAGGGAAATTATAAATACTTAAGGAGATTAAAATATCAGTAGAAAACATATTTCATATGGATTAAAAGAAAAAGCATTCACTCAAACTACTTCTGAATAAGAAGCCAAAATAATTCCATTCAGGAACTTTAAAAGAGAGGAGAGAGAGAAAATAGCCTATAAATCCAGTTTCAAAGACAAGAATAAATATACAAACTGTTAAGCAAAGCCAGGAATCTCGATGACTTTGAAACATCTACTTACACTCATTTTAATGAAGAATTAAAGGATACAATGTGTTAAAGACATATTTAAAAGACTAGTACTGGAATAAGACAGATGAACTGAATCTCGCCATAGCCTGAATAATTACAAGAGCCTGAAATCGTAGTGTAATTCATGTTCTCTTTCCAGTTTAAAAACTTCTATCCTTTGCCTCTATCTTTGGTGTCACTGCCACCAATAAACACAGTATACAGCTTAGAAACCTAATTACTATCTTCGACTAGGAAAAAGTAAATTGACATTATCTCTTTAAAAGTTAAGATATAAAAGAATGCAGTCCGACTTGATTTTTGTCTCATGGTCCCACAGTATTCTGATATATCATGCCAAAATGTCAAAGTTTAAAAGGGAACATCATCATTTGCTATAAGTGCACCAAAAATTTAGCTACTGTACGCTGGTGTGATGACAGCTAGTAGTATGCAGAGGCTACAGAATGACATAACATATGTGCGTTCAGCTCCCAATTACTCCCAGGAAGGTTCAGTTGAATGGGAAACTGAAACGGGGACAACATAACACCTTCATGTACATATGCTACAGTTTTGTTCTCTTGCAGTTTAAAAGGATAGTGTAATTATCTTCAATTTACACAAAACATTATGAAACATGGTAGCTGCTCATGATTAAAATAAAATAGCAATGTCAATTAATTTAACAGTGTTAAATATATTCACATGATCACCACTCGTGATTCAAAATGGCCAGTAGTGAAGTTATACAGCAACCTATGTACACAACGTTTGCCACAACAGTGTTGGTAAGTTTGACTCTTTGTAGGCCGGGTGATTTTACGAGACAGATAATCTTGCATTGATCCTTTCATATTATGAAAGGAATTATATGTTGTAAGTAGTTTCATTCCTCACGGGGGAGGGGAGGGGAGACCCTCTAAAAAGTCAGTGCAAATTGAAGAGGGATCTCCCTTCTTGAACATTGGAACGTGTTGACCAAGATACCATTCCTATAAGCTGAGGGTAAACCAATCTTAAGATATTAAAGGATCTTGTAACATTGCCACTGGCGATCGGCGGGTATTTGCCACAAAGGGGACTCCAGTCCTATAGCAGAGCCTTTTGGGAGTACGGCTGCTGGGGCTGAGGTGGCTGCTGGCTGCCCCCAGCCTGGGGCAGCGTGGACGGTAAGGTATAGTTCGGCACCTGGGACAGGCTGGTCCCTGCGTTCTGGTAGATGGTGACGTCAGGAGCAGCTGAGGCGGCAGGGGGAGGACTGTACACTGAAGCCGGGCTGGGATACGTACTTCCCGGGACGGAGCTGACCATTGTGCTGTGAAGGGGAAAGAACTCTCAGTTAGGTCAACACTGACTTAGACAGCCATTCAGAGATCAATAGCAAAGCTGCTCACTAAACAGTTACTCATTCAAGCGATCCATTCCATTAAGTATTTATTAAATGGTTAGAATGTGCCAAACTGCTACTTGAGGCACTGGGATATCATAAAGGAAAAAGGGGGGAAAGTCCCCACCATCATGGAACTTATATTCTAAGAGGAGGAAAAAAGATGAGAAAAAAAGTGTAATATGTCAAGAGGTGGTGACAATAGGTGATACGAAGAAACACAGGGACTTCCCTGGAGGTTCAGAGGTTGAGGCTTTGGCCTTCCGATGCAGGGGGTGAGTTTGATCCCTGGCCAGGGAGTTAAGATCCCACATGCAAAAACAAAACACAACACAAAGCAGAAGCAACATTGTAACAAGTTCAATGAAGACTTTAAAAATGGTCTAAATCAAAAAAAGAGAAAAAGAAACAAAGCATCCCAGGAGGACCACTAGCTCCTGGGACAAGAGATTCCTGAGGATCCAGGATGGTGGGAAAGGCCACTCAGATACAGCAACACTGAAGGAGAGACCGGAAAAGAGCGGGAGGAGGTGACACCGACGATCTAGGAAAAAGGGCACTTCAGGCAAAGAGGACAGCAAGCCTGTGAGGAAAGGCCAGGCACGTTCAAGAGACAGCAAGAAGGCCTTGATGGCTGAGCAGAGTAGGCAGAGGGCAGAGCGGCATCAGTGAGACAGCAGAAACAGGGGAGAGGAGCCTCGTACACAGGCCCTGTGGGCTGTGCTCAGGGTCCCGGCCTGTGGCTGAGGGGGATGCAGAAACACTGGTTGGTTGGGGACAGAACAGCAATCGGGACTTTGCTGGTTCAGTGATTAAGAACTCGTCTGCCAAAGCAAGGGACTTGGGTTCGATCCCTGGTGGTGAACTAAGATCCCACATGCAACTAAGACTGCGCACCATAACCAGAGCCCGTGCGCTGCAACTGCTGAGCCTGCGCACTACGAGAGAGGCCCACGTGCCATAGCCAGAGAAGTCCACGTGCTGCAAGCAGGCAGAGAAGCCCCTACGTGTGGCAGTGAAGACCCGCCACAGTCTATAAAGGACAATGTGACGCAACTTGGTTTTAACAGGCTCACCCTAGGGTGACGGGAGTCTGGAAAAGTGACACCCTGAGAATCGAAAATCTATGTGAAAGAATAAGAAACTGTCTGCTAGATATGGACCGAGGGACACTAAAATACTTGCCTACCAAAAACAGGGAAAAATTCCTCTCTTGACTGAGATCTGCAATTAGAAAGCTTGAGTCAAATATGTCATATACCTCTATGATGTATACTTCCACCTTCATTTTCACTACTTCCAACTTTGTTAGCATATGTTCGTTTTGCCATCAGTTTTCTCATTCAAACACACACAGATGCACATGTACCTACACACTACTGTTCCTAATATATCTTTTTAAAAACTGCCTCAAGGTCTTTGTGAAGACTTTTCAACGAACTGAAATATATAACTCACTGGCCTAACATAGCCCTTGAAACTCCCATCAAAACATTTATTTATCAAGTATCTACTGAGTTCCCAGCAGATGTACTGTGCTACACAGTGTGGCTCTGAAGGTGACGGATCCCACTCCAGCTCTCAGGATATAACAGCCTAGTTGGGGACACAGACAAGACGATAGTGCGCTGGGGGCCTGGGACAGCAACAGAGGAGCACCAGTGCTGGCGAGGGGGACAGTGAGACAGCCTTGGAGAAAAGGTGGAGCCTGGTGGGCTGCCATCTATGGGGTCGCACAGAGTCGGACACGACTGAAGTGACTTAGCGGTAGCAGCAGCAAGGACTAGAGAACGAGTAGAACAGCCAAAAGAAAGGCAATGCCGCAGAATGCTCAAACTACTGCACAATTGCACTCATCTCACACGCTCGTAAAGTAATGCTCAAAATTCTCCAAGCCAGGCTTCAGCTATACGTGAACTGTGAACTCCCTGATGTTCAAGCTGGTTTTAGAAAAGGCAGAGGAACCAGAGATCAAATTGCCAACACCAGCTGGATCATCGAAAACGCAAGAGAGTTCCAGAAAAACATCTATTTCTGCTTTATTGGCTATGCCAAAGCCTTTGACTGTGTGGATCACAATAAACTGTGGAAAATTCTGAAAGAGATGGGAATACCAGACCACCTGACCTGCCTCTTGAGAAATCTGTATGCAGGTCAGGAAGCAACAGTTAGAACTGGACATGGAACAACAGACTGGTTCCAAATAGGAAAAGGAGTACGTCAAGGCTGTATATTGTCACCCTGCTTATTTAACTTCTATGCAGAGTACATCATGAGAAACGCTGGACTGGAAGAAACACAAGCTGGAATCAAGATTGCCGGGAGAAATATCAATAACCTCAGATATGCAGATGACACCACCCTTATGGCAGAAAGTGAAGAGGAACTAAAAAGCCTCTTGATGAAAGTGAAAGAGGAGAGTGAAAAAGTTGGCTTAAAGCTCAACATTCAGAAAACGAAGATCATGGCATCTGGTCCCATCACTTCATGGGAAATAGATGGGGAAACAGTGGAAACAGTGTCAGACTTTATTTTGGGGGGCTCCAAAATCACTGCAGATGGTGACTGCAGCCATGAAATTAAAAGACGCTTACTCCTTGGAAGAAAAGTTATGACCAACCTAGATAGCATATTCAAAAGCAGAGACATTACTTTGCCAACTAAGGTCCATCTAGTCAAGGCTATGGTTTTTCCTGTGGTCATGTATGGATGTGAGAGTTGGACTGTGAAGAAGGCTGAGCGCCAAAGAATTGATGTTTTTGAACTGTGGTGTTGGAGAAGACTCTTGAGAGTCCCTTGGACTGCAAGGAGATCCAACCAATCCATTCTGAAGGAGATCAGCCCTGGGATTTCTTTGGAAGGAATGATGCTAAAGCTGAAACTCCAGTACTTTGGCCACCTCATGCAAAGAGTTGACTCATTAGAAAAGACTCTGATGCTGGGAGGGATTGTGGGCAGGAGGAGAAGGGGACGACAGAGGATGATGGCTGGATGGCATCACGGACTCGATGGATGTGAGTCTGAGTGAACTCCGGGAGATGGTGATGAACAGGGAGGCCTGGCGTGCTGCGATTCATGGGGTCGCAAAGAGTCAGACACGACTGAGCGACTGAACGGAAATATTTTGATATTAATGCTCTGCCAAAAGCACCTCTTGAAATGCACCTTTGTTTCTGCAGAGGTGATATTTACAGCTAGCCAATAGCCAGGCTGGGGGATACAGCACAGGCCATGGGTCCAGGACAGGTGGCAGGAGAGGATGGAGCAGTCCCCAGCCAACAGTGACACGGCACTCTGACTCCGCAGCACCTATCAGAGCAGCTCTTTTACAAGGATAATACCTCAAGGCTCTGGACTAAGAGATCCAAGTCACCTTCAGTGACGAGAGCCACTAGAGCCGCATGTGACAGGGTCACCAAGAACCAGCTGGGATAGAGCAGTACCTCTGGATAAGGCTCAAGTTTCTAAGAGCTTCCTACTTCATTTCCGTACACTGGCTCACTTCTCAACAATTTCTACCTCTACTCACTTTGATCTAATTTTAAAGTAACAATGTCACTCTCCTAAAAGCTGCTCCCTACTGATTTCCATGTAAGGGTATTTGGTTTTAACAAACTGAGAATTAAAAAAAATTAAAAAGTCCGTGGACAGACAGACAGGGTTCCACCTAACTTTCCCCCTAAACTCTGTAACCCAGTAGGCAGTGCTGTCTTCTGGCTGCTGTCATCTGATGCCTGTAACAGGCTTCCCCACTACCCTCCTTCTTAAGGTCACTTCAGAATACAAGATGTGACCACAAAATCGTGTTTGGAATCCCTCAGCATCCGTAGAGTGGGGCTCCTGGGGATGAACAGTACAACAGTGAAGGCAGGACAGGAGCTCTGAGACGACTCCAACATGGATGCAGGTTCCCAGAAATTATGCCTGTGTTACTGAGAAACTTCTGTTGTGAACTCTTAAGTCTACCTGTTTTGAGTCAAAGGAATGACTTCTCGTTGAAGTAGAAAAAGAATTCATAAATTATGAATAATATAAGGCACACATATAATCATTTACATGATGGGACATTATTGTAAATGACCAAAACAATGAGCCTGACATTTCATCATCAGCTACTCGCCCCATGAACCATGTCAGCTTCTTGTTACTGTCTCCTTCCACGTGGTTTATTATGCTGCGATATATATATATATATATATATTTATATACTAACTTCCTACCAGGGTAAAAAGAACCCTGTTTCTAAGAGACAGCTCAGAACAATAAATTGTAAAAGAATAATCAAAGAACACTTAGCTTTTTATGTGAAATTTGTATAAAATGTTAAATTACAGTAATCAAAATAAAGAAGTTTCATTAAAGTCCTTAGCTAATATCACAGACTCAGATAAAAACAAAAGAAATTCTGATGGGAAGGAATATAAAAAATACCTAGCTACATCGCTTCTCGGCCTTTTGGCTAAGATCAAGTGTAAAAATACCTAGCTACAATGTTATGGGGCAGCCTGGATGGGAAGGGAGTCTGAGGAAGAATGGGTTCATGTATAGGTCTGGTTGAGTCCCTCTGCTGTCCACCTGAGACCATCACAGCACTGTTAACTGGCTATACCCCAATACAAAACAAAAAGTTAAAAAATAAATGAGGTAAAATCACAATCCAGCAGTTCAAGGAATTAGTAGGACAGAGGACTGGCATGCTGGCTGGCACTGCCACGCTGCAGGGGGTCCCAGAGAACCCACTTGCCACCACAGACAGGGCTGATCTTCTGCTATCAGTGATGACACCCATCCTGCATTTTTTAAATCCATTTTTCATGATTACAGACGATCAACAGCACTTGAGGGTTTCAACAGTGCTACCCGCAAACAACAGTCAATAATCAAATTACTTGGGGTAGGAAGCCTGGGCTTGCTGAGTAGGAAGGGCTGGGTTTGCAGATGGTGGCACTGCTCCTTGGCTGAGGGAAGACAGCTGCTCTGGGGGCAGGCTGTAGCTCTGCAGGTGGCTCATCTGGGCGCTCCCTGCGACCAGGTAAGCACCACTCTGAGGAGGGTATACCTAGAACAGTTCCACATAAAACATGTTAGGTTCCCTCTGATTTTAACAGGCATGCTTTCAATTACAAACAGAACAACAATCACATCTCTGAAATCCTTTAAGTTACTTCTGCTGTCAGGCATTTGAAAAAGTTACTTTTCAGTGAAGTAGGCTTCTGATGATTTTTGTTCTTAGGTAAACAATAGCAAAACTCATGTTCCCCTCCATACAGAAGCAGTAAAGAAACTGACCTTGAAATCTGATACTGATATAATCTTTCCATGTTGATACTGTATCTCCCTGAAAGGAATCCCTGACTCCCTGAGTTTCAGCAAACTCCAGGAAATGGTGAACAACAGGGGAGGCTGGCATGCTGCAGTCCACGGGGTCCCAAAGAGTCACATGACTTAGTGACTGAACAGTAACAACAAAGGAATCCTCCAAAATGCTTAAGGAAGTGTATGTGAATTCACTGTTTTACAGCAACAGTTCACACATGTTTCTCGATATCTATTAGAGATATACTAAACATTTCCTAAGGTACAGTTTATTGAATACAGAGCAAGCTAAGCTACCCTTCAAAGTCTGCAGGGTCAGCAGACTTTGTCAAGGGCCCAGACAGTACACGTGTCAGACTTCGTGGACCACACGATCTCTGCCGGCACTACCGAGCTCTGCTCATAGAGAAAGCAGTCAGAAATGATGTAGAAACCGAAGAGAATGGCTGTACTTCAGTAAAAGTTAAAAAACAACAACAACAAAAAAAAAACAGGTAAAAGGGCTGGATTTTTGCCCTTGGGCCATTGTAAATCCCTGTGTCTAAAAACTATATTTGTTTTAAGCCAGAGAGAGATTAAGGTCTCAAGTGCCTCCCAAATCTTAACATGCATAATATTCTAATTTTCTGCAGTATTCATTAGATCCTTCCATTTTACATGTTTGAAAACTGTTCAGGGAGTGCAACTCTCACTAGCTGTTACTGTAAGATGGTAACACTACCATCAGGACACGAAATTACCACCATCTGAATGCCTGTGTTAAAGCCACAAGAGACACACCACACACAGAATCCAAAAGGTCTTCACTGTAAACACTGTTAGTCCAGTCCTCACAAAGGCAATTGTTTGTACTTTGCAAAAGCAACAGGAAGGGGTTCTGTTTGTCTGTTGGCTCGCGCTGGTATCATGACTCATGGGTATGTGTTGTCCAGCCCCACATGTCTCAGGTCTGGCTGCTCTTCTTCAGGGTTCTGGACCCTCCCTTCAGAAGTGGACGTCACCAAAAAACAAAAAAAATTCACCTGCACAAAGTTTATGGTACTCTGTGTGGATAAAATACGGTGTCTGGCAAACTGCTCCCTATACCCTGCACTTGGTGAGTTTGTGGGAAATGGGCTCTGGAAATAACTGCTGGTGTGACGAGTCTTAGGGGCCTGTGATGCATCACACATGTTCCCATGTAATGGAACAGAAAAAAATCCACATCAAGGCAGCTCACTGTAAAACTGAAAATGGTAGATACTCACAAGGACTTAGTAATATTAAGAAACTGTACTCACATAGACAGAAACTGTCCTTTTTAACCAGAAAATAAGATGTGAAGCTTTGAAAATACGCAGACATCTGGATCTCACAAACATGAGATTCAATACACCTGAGGTAGAGCCAATCCATCGGTATTTTTTTTTAACTTGATGGTGACTGATGTGCACTTCTGCATAAATATAATTTTTTAGAACAAGAACTATAGGAATATAGTTCTTGTATATGTATATGTACTATACATTGTACTTGTCAAGTAAAAAAGTCTTCTAAGGTTTATTTTTACTCTGATCATTACTTTTGGGAAGTTTCACATTTTACAAAAACATAGCTATTTCAAATAATCTCAAATATATTTGAAATTTTTAAATGAGATGCCTGAGCTTTTAAAAGCTTACCTGAGAACCAGAAACTCCGGAGGACTGAATATAATACTGCTGATTCTGTAATTTTGCATACATGGAATACATGGGGTCTTCATTCATTAACTTGGTATACAAGGACAGGGCTTCCATCACTTTAACATTCAGTTCTGAGAGTTCCGAATGTTTTCTGAAATATTATACAAGAATGTAAAACATCACTGCTATTTAAATATTCTAAGTAATAAGATGTATCAGAATAGCAAAAGTAGGCAAGAATGGTGTTAAGTAGACACTATTAAAAATGTAACTTGGTGACAAAAAAAAAATCTTATAGTTTAACTCCAAGGCAACCAAAAGTGTTTAAGATATAGGTGTTGTACGGGTAAGATTTAGGTGTTATGCAGGAAGGACTCAAGCTTATTGCACTTGACTTTACCTCAAAATATCTAGGTTTCCCTCATTAGTATTACAGATGGGTCATTTGTGGGGCTTGATGATGCCATTAACAGCAAATATGATTACAACAGTTAACCCTTATTTAAAAAAAAGGACTAACATCAGAAAATCACACAAATTCTCACTTTAAAAAGGGGGTGGGGAGGTACAGATGGGTCTAATTTCGACTCTCCCATCTAGTGGAAAACAAATGAAAACGGGCATATCTGTAAAAATAATATAAAAAGGCATCTCCACTCCAAGAGCCAGCTTAGAGAGCTCTGTAGGGAAGAGGACAGGCAGCACAGGCAGCACACACGGTCTTACCTATCAATATCCTCAAGCTTCTCATCAATGAGAGGCCCCATCTGGTGACACATGGCTAAGACAACGAGGTGGAAGAAACGTAAGACAATGCAGCAAAAGACAGCAACTCTCTAAAAGATGTCATTTGGAATAATAAAAATTCTATCAATTAACCTTAGGCCCACAGAACCCAAGACTGGTTTTCCTGGATATTTATAAAATCAATACTTTCAACTGATTGCATTGCTCTCAGAAAACTTCAGTACCAATCGTCATTTCACAACATTTTAAAATGTTGAATAAAATATTTAATTTGGATAGAAAAGTATAAAAATTTGAATTCTACCAAAGGTTTAAACTGCATGTAAACATGAGACTGGTCACAGAAGAGCGAGAAATGTGAACAGTGTTTATGTTGTCTTCAATTTTATTTAATAATAAAAGCACTCTGTAAGAGAACATTAGATATAACCCTTAATTATTTTTTTACTTGCGAGGTAAATGGAAAACAAGGTTTACCTTCAAGATGAAGTAACTCTGGAAGATCCGGTTGATCATCACTGGGATCTGTACTTTGCAACATCTGTAGCAACTGGTCCATTTTATCCTACAGGAATTAAAGTTAATATAAAAATAGCAACAAATCACTGCCACAATGACTTCTCACTTTGTTAATTAGATAATGGATGAGCTTGTAATTCACAGATATGAAAACTTCAATTTTGCTTTAAAGTATTTACTATCCATGTATTTTCTTTACTACCATGTGAAGTCAGAGTCTTGAAAGCTATTTCTTGTTTTCAAAACTGACAACAGAAATTCTCTTAAATAAGAAGAAATAGAGCAACATTTAAACTTACAACATGTGAGTTCATTAATCTCTTATATCATGCTAGTGGATTTCCATCTCACTTTGTTTTGGAGCATCGGTAGCCTGGCCATGGTGACAGGTGTACCCTATCAAGCTGGCATCATTACTTATGACTAACAACTCGGTTACTACTTCTCCACTGGGGAGAATACAGCAGCTGTTTTATAAAGCACAGCTCAGCTCTATTCCAGCTGTTCCTCTTCTAAGTAGCATCAGAAGGATTTATTCTACATTCTCTTTCCACCAATGTTTCAGTTTGTCATCAAAAAAAGGGAGGATGATTTGTGGTTTCTCTATTCTCCTGTGTGAAAGGCTGGAAGGCATCTCAAAGCAGTGACTCAGATCTATTTCAGAATCTATTGTTTTAGACCAATAGAAATAAAGAAGCCATCATGACATAAATACTCGTAAGCATTATATTAGCAGAGATGTATCTATATGTAAGTTTTAAAAATCAAAATATAGATCTCCTGTACCAAACAATATTACCATAATAATTGCAAACTTTTCTCCATTCATGGTTTTGACAAGGTTATACTACTAAGCATAGCTACTTAGGTAAATTATTTAAAGACTATCAATTCGAAGCAAAGTCATTACATAAACCAAAACAAAACTTTACAGTCTGCACAGAAGGAGAATAGTTTGAGAGATGAATTAATCACTAAAAGTGAAAATGACACAAGTATATTTAAAAAAACTCTCTTGAAGTCAAAGAATTTCATATTCTGAAACAGATACTACTTTTCAATGTAAAAGAGTCCTAATTTCATTTTACGTAGTCTAACAGAGAAGGCACATGTCAGGAAAGTGTCTGAAGTCAAAAAAAGAGAGAAGGTGTAAAATGAGAGTCAGCTAACATGTGGTTAACTTCTGTCCTCTTGTTTTACAGAATTCTATACCCTATTTGAAATTATCTATCAGAGAAATGGGGTTTCTAGATAGACCCTACATGCATCTTCTTTATTGATATTTATTTATTTGGCTCTGCCGGATTAGTTACAGTACATGAGATCTTTGATCTTGTTGTGGCATGCGGGATCTAATTCCCGGACCAGGGATCAAACCTGGGCCCCAAGTGTTGGGAGAGTGGAGTCTTAGCCCCTGGACCACCAGGGAAGTCCCCACACATTTTCTGATGTCATGCTATAGCCAAAGCTGACTTCCCTGCCCCTATACAGGCTCTGGCTCTCAGCACAGCCTTCAAAAGAGTGCTCTTCGAACTTTAGTCCTCTGGCTCCCTCCAAAGAAGGTTAAAAACCTACAAATACCTTCACATATTTTAAACAGGAATTCTCATTTTTCATCACTAGTTTAAAATGTTACAAAGGATGTAACTGCCAAAAAAATTAACTACTGAGATTTAAAAATAAAAGCCAAGGATGTTGCTAGCAGTCCAGTGCTTAGGACTCCACATTTCCAGTGCAGGGGGCTTGGATTCGATACCTGGCCGGCAAACTAAGATCTCACATTCCGTGCAGTGCAGTCAAAAAGTAAAAAAGTAAATAAATAATAAAAGTCACACATTCTATTGAATGTATCCAAAAAGTCTCATTATAATAGGGTTTGTAAACAGCAAAAAGAAAAAAAAAACAACCCACAGAGAACTGAAAACAACCTAACTGTCCAACAACAGAATGAAGTCATGATAAACCCATACTATGGAAGATTAAGCAGNAAGTCAAAAAGTAAATAAATAATAAAAGTCACACATTCTATTGAATGTATCCAAAAAGTCTCATTATAATAGGGTTTGTAAACAGCAAAAAGAAAAAAAAAACAACCCACAGAGAACTGAAAACAACCTAACTGTCCAATAACAGAATGAAGTCATGATAAACCCATACTATGGAAGATTAAGCAGGAAGTAAAAATGAGAAGGGACAACTATACCTACTGACAAAAGAAGGGGACTAGAGAGGAAATTTCCAGGAGAATTTTGACTTGGTCTGTATTATTTGAATTTTTATAACAACAAAATACACGCATTAATCAAGGACTGAATTTTTTAGAGCAGAGAAGAAAACCATTTCAACTTCAACATCAAGTAAGATGCTCTTGGGCAGAAAGTCACTCACCTCATCAATGTAGGCTTGTTCTGGCTCTGGTTCTATCGTCTCTACCTGAACTTCGTCACTAAATTGTACCGTCTTCTTCTCCGTTTTAACTGAAAAACATGTAACAATTATCCTTTCCGTACCATAAATTTACAATTTTATCTTAAAGTACTTTAAGTTCCACGAAAGAATCTAGGTGTTTCCTATGTTCTCTTCAATCTGACAGACTCAATTTAAGGGATACATCGCTAGCAGATTAAGGCAATAATGACAAAACAATACATTATTAAACTGTGTAAAGACTTCTTAATTTTCTCTTCTAAAGATTTTATATTTTCCATAACAGATACTTCACTAAAAATAAGAGCTATATTTCTGGAACAAAGATTAATCACCTATTACAAATGAGAGTTCAGTAAACTGCTGAACGAAAAGCAAAGTTTTACAATGGTATAAATGAACTCTGCTATTTAAAATTAATCCTCTTTTCAAATTACCAGTTCTTTCAAAGAAAAATCTCTGCTTTTCCACATACTCTTTCAATATACTGAATTTGGGAAGTGAGCTATATATTCCCTGCATGCCACTCAGACTTTTTTTTTTACTAAGTGAATGACATTTAGGCCAGTGGAGAACTTTACAGATGGCCTTGGCAGGGATCTGAGTTTTTCCACTAAATCAATTTGTATTTTTTAGTTACATTATTCTTTGCAATGAAAGGTAGTTATTAAGGGATGTGCAAACTAGAAGTACATATTCTCTTGCTCAACAAAGCAATCTTTAAAAAGTATTCAATATATCACTAACTAGCAAGTATAAGGTTATGATTTCCACAGCAACTGACTTTCTCCAAAGTAATACTGAGAGGCAATGAACTTTCTTCTGGGATCTTTTTATCCATGTATCAATATAGTTGCCTTCCCCAGTGGCTCAGTGGTAAAGAATCCACCTGCCAATGCAGGAGACACAGGTTTGATCCCTGGGTCAGGAAGATTCCCTGGAGAAGAAAATGGCAACCCACCCCAGTATTCTTGCCTGGAAAATCCCATGGACAGAGGACCTGGCGGGCTACAGTCCATGAAGATCCAAAGAGTCAGACAAGACTAAGCATCTAAATAACAACAAATCAATATAGTCAAGCAGTATTCATAAAAATTAAGACCCAAGGTGGAAAGAGGGGGAGCGGAAAGGGGCAGAATTAAGGAAGGAAAATAATATTTATTAAACCACTAAATGTGGTTAATGGAATATTGTATTTCCCTCAACGAATCTCCAATCCTCTAAGATATACCCACCCTGTGAATGAGGTGAACAGTGGCTTAGAAAGATTAAAAGCCAATCAATGGGAAGGCCTGGACCTGAATGCCCATCATTCTAGCTGCACTAGCCCACACTACTGGAATACAGCCTGTGATTTTACTCTGAGAACAATAAGTCGTATCACTTATATACTCTATGTTGGACTTCCCTGGTGGCTCAGATGGTAAAAGCGTCTGCCTACAATGGGGGAGGACCCATGTTCAATCCCTGGGTTGGGAAGATCCCCTGGAGAAGGAAATGGCAACCCACTCCAGAATATAAATGGAAAAGAGTTTAATCTCCAATGAAGGAATATATTCATCCCAAAAAAGTCACAATAAAGAAAAAGTTTACATACACAAGAAATTTCAGCTTATTTCACTTTCCCATGAGAGAAAAAGAGCCACTGCTATAGATATTTCCGCTTTTTACATCCTTTTTAGATATACATATACACGTAGAAAGCTGGGTCAGCCCTGCAAGGTAGACTTGCCATCCTAACAGCTGGCCATGCACAAGTCTGCAGTGTTTCTTCTCTTAGGGGCTAATACTGTTACTTTGTATGCGTGCATTATGTTTGTGTATGATGTGCCATATGTGTATAAATATCATACACAAACACATATACACATACATTATAAAATCCTTTCACAAAATCTTACTGCCTCTTCAAAATGTAAACAAGCTAAGTAGCTCAGGCATTTCTAATGATACATTAAGTGAAGTGGACCTCTATTTCCTCATATAGAACAATGCTACAAGGATCATGCTAACACTCCTTTTCCAAACTTGAGAACTATAATTCCATTACATAAGCTCTGATGCTCTCTTTTAGGTGGTCCAGAGTGAAACACATGAAAATAGCTAGAAAATTCATTTCAAGGCTACCTTACTATGTGACAGGGAAGAAGGTAAGATGGCTACTTTATCCATGTGACATACTGGATATCATCTGGAATGGACATTCAAGACAATTCTATCCAACAACCAACTCAACATAAACAAACAAAAACAAAACAAAATCACAGATAAAAACAAAAACAAAAAAAACCTCACAGCAAAATACAGAAAAGTTCATCATCATCAGGTGAGGTTAAAAAATGGGCACATTATGCACTGCCATTTAAACCAGGTTCTACAGCTTGTTCTTGATTTTAACAAAAAAGAATTTCATAAAGGAATGGGTATGGGAATCTGTCTGTATTAAAGTGACATAAGACATCCTGACAATAACTAGGAGACAGCACTGTTTTATCCAGTATCTGTGATGTATGTTATTAAAGCCTTCTCTTGAAAGAGAAGCATTTCTGTATTTTCAAAGAAAAGTGTATCTTTATTAATACACAGACACTTATTTACCATTTATTGTATAAACATTTATATAGTCTGTATTCTGGATAAGACTCAGTACCAAGTACTGCTGTAAATAAAACAACTGAGACAAAGATCTTTTCTTAAAATTCTAGTAAACCGAAAAAGACCAAAGCAAATGGTGATTTACAACTTTCTTTGATCTCTTTTATCTGGCATTACAGAAAGATAAGATCAGCTGAGATATTTTGCCAAGATAACTAACATACAAAAACCCTTAATACTCAAAACATTTCAGTCGCTAATAGAAACCTTTCTAGATGAGAACATATTTCTGCTTCCTTAAACAGAGGAAGAATATGACTTATTCCTGATGACTCAAACTTATCATCAGGAAGATTCATCACAGTATTCTGTGGAAATACAGTGGCCCGCCTACCAACATTTCGATAGGCTACTGGCAGTTGACATCTCCTGCAATGATTATGTCTGCCTGTAATACCACTTTTCCTCCTTGGCCCCACTTTTTAGTCGGTTTCTCCTTGTCAGCAAAGCTTTGGAAATCAGAAAGTACTGACATGATTAGGTATGTTCCTTCTGAATATCTGACATTAAGTGTAGGAAAGCCATTAAGTTGCTTAGAGGCCATTGCTTCCAAGTTTGAGGCTGGATACTAGGGAAATGAACTAACCTTAGAATAGGAAGAAATCTCCACAAGGTTACACTCCATTTGTCACACTATTGTCAACTGATGATACCAAAAATACAAGAATAAATTCTACAACACGTCTTAATTTGCATTTCTGCAATGACATATAAATACACACAAACACACATTTTTTTTCCTAAATAAAAGTCTACAGCCTGATAAACTGACTGGGGAATTGCATTTTTAATAAACACTTTGGAGGCTCTAACATTTGAGAATTCTTGCTCCAGAAAGCTGAATTTTAGAGAATTAAGGATTACTGTCCAGTGACAGACCAGAAAATACTTACTCATTTCAGGCTCAACAGTGAGATCTGCAGTCACAAAATTTGAGGGGAAGAGCCCCATGCCTTGATGGGTTTCCCCTTTCCACCAGTTGGGGTCACTAAGAGGAACGAAAAAAAGAAAGCTTTACTATAACAAAGAATTCTTATTTTTATTTATTTTTATCTTTTACGGCGTTTAAGTTATATCATTACCAGATGTGAAGCCCACAAGAATCCAACGAAGGAGGAAATGAATGTAGCATTATTACAAATATGAGATGAGGTCTCAGAGAAGACATGAGACTCTAAACACAGTTCTTTTTCCTATTTTGGAAGGCTAGTAAATGCTCTGAGGATCTAATATAAGGCTCTGAACTCTCTCCCCCGCAAAAGACAGATTCCCAGACTTAACTGTCAACTTCAGGACTTCCCTGGTGGTCCAGTGGTTAAGAATCTGCCTGCCAACGCAGGGGACATGGTTTCAGTCCCTGGTCCAGGAAGATCCCACATGCGGCAGCGCAACTAAGTCCACATGCTGCACTACTGAAGCCCGAGCTCGAGAGCCCATGCTCCACAAGAAAAGCCAACACAATGAAAGCCCACACACCACAACTACAGTGGCTAGACCCTGCTCGTTGCAACTAGAGAAAGCCCAGGCACAGCAATGAAGACCCGGCACAGCCACAAATAAAAAATAAATATTTTCTTTGAAAACTGTAACTTCAGGTGGTTAACAGGCTCCAGCCTAACAATCTTTTGTAACAAGATAGATGGTAGAGTCTGAATCCAGACCTCCATTCCTAAATCAGTGTTCTTTGTAGCACACATTAGCATATTGTCCATCTACAAGAGAACACACATGATAGTAACATCACTAGGAACACAAAATGTTCACAAGGAACACAATCCCCAGTGAATCCCCATGCTCACCACTGGATCCCCAATGTCTAGGATAAGGAAAGCTAGTCAGCACTCAAGAAAGATTTTTTGAATAAATGAACAAGGTTTCGTGCAACCAAATAACCAGCTCAAGCTACTTCACTTTCTTTCACTCAAGAAAACATATTAGTACGCAAGTGTGATCCTACAGGAATAATCTTAGATCTATTTGAATTAATCTTCAAAAACCACTTGCAAAAAATTTTAGCACTTCATTATGAGTAACAATCATTATGAGTAACAAACATTATGAGTAGTCATTTTCAAGTAAACATACAACTGAGGTTAAAAAAAAAAAGAGCTGCATTGTATCATCTCCCTGATGATATCAATTAATTCAAATATATTATATATTTCTTATAAATTCCATAAATGCATATATATTTAGTGTATTTTCTAAAATCTTAACTTTTTTACTAATTTAACAGCGCATATTATTAGATATAACCAAAAATGAATAGAGTAAACTAGGCCTCCAAAACAAATAGAAAGTATTTAAGTGATAGATGAGAAAAAAATTAAACTATAAAATACAAATCCCAATAGTATGACACAAACAAAGCAACCGTCTGTCCTACAGAAAAAATACCTGAGTCAATATTTGATTTTACTATGTTTGATAAGGCAGTCAGCAGGAATAAATGAAACACAGAATATATTATGAATCTTCAAGTGAATATTCAACTTAATAGTAACCATCACCTGTCATCAAGAACTGTAATAATTTCTCCAGCTTTAAAAGTCAGTTCATTATCTTCAGCAGCTTCAAAGTCATATATAGCACGAACTTTCCGGCCTTCATGTTGATGGTTAGTTAAGAGGTTGGATGTGCTTGGATACAAAGTGGAAAGGGTGGTTGACTGCTGCCTTTGTTCCTTCAGGGACAACTCAATGGCTGGAAAATAATGAGTTAAAAAAAAAAAAAGACCCAAAATGTTAATATACCCAACAATCCTAAGAAGTACAAAAAAGTATCTGAGGGTAAAAAGTATTCTTCTTTCAATAATGTAGTGGAAGCTAGAACATATCCTGATATAATAATAGTGAACAAAAATAATGACATCGATTGTATTCATTCATTCACAGCTGAAAGCTTAAAAAATAAATAAACTAACAGAACAACCGAAGAGCATGATGGCTTTTTTTACTGAACAGGTATAGTTTAAAATATTCTGGGTAATAAAGTGATATAAACTCAAATCTATTTTTTAAATTTATCTACAGATATTTTATATTTTCTTTCACCTTCTCAGTTTATTTCTAATAGCTTAAGTTTACCAAATAATAATCAAAATCACTTTAGAAGTCAGAAGTCCCAAGCTGGAGTCCTTCACTGGGGGCTCACTAAACAGAAGTCTCAAAGACAGCATTTGAGAGCCTGTGTTTTATTGTTCCAGAGGTCATTCTCAGGTAAGCAATCTAAGAACTGGAATTTGGAAACAAATGCAGTGAAGTCTCACCTAATTAACACCCCAAATAAATCTTAAATGTGTTTGCTCTATCTCCTCCCCAGTGCAGGCCATCACCACGTCACTCAGGCTTTGTAAGGTAATCTTAATGAATTGACTACACCATTTTCAATTCAATACATAATCCCTTCTTCCCTGCCACCTCGGTTCCAAATGAATAAAAGATCAGATGAGAAAATAAAACTTTAAAATTAATGTAAGAAAAAAATAGGAAATCAGGATCCTGGGAGAGAGGAAAATATCTTAAGACATTAAAAAAAAAATTGTAAAATAAAAGCAAAAATTTTGACTACATCAAAATTTAAAACTTGTTTAATACAACATGCCATTATCAAAGTTAAACTATAAGCCAAAACCCAAGAGTAGACATCTACAACAGATATAACAAGCAAAGGTTGATATCCAAAATAAAAACTATATACACAGCATTACTATGAAAAAAAATAGAAAAAAAGACAAAGCAGCTAATAAACATACAAAAAAGGACTGAACCTCATTAGTAATCAAGAAAGTAAAAATTAAAATAATTAGGTATCATTTCAAACCCATCAGATTCACAAAAATTACTCTTTGACAATACCAAATGTCATCATGAGATTAGAAATAAGTGAATAATAAGAGCTTTCATACACTGCAGATGGGAAAGCCACAACTAGTAGCAAAGTTGAAGATGTACCTACTCCATAAGCCAACAATACCACAAAACGATCTTTCACACGCGCACACACACACACACACACACACACACAGAAGAACATGAAAAAGGATACTCAATGCTGCAAACGTTTTATAGGAAAAGAAATCAGAAAATCCAGATGTCCATCAGTAGGAAGGAAGATAGACTAAAGCAGGTGCTTATTAGAACCTAAAGCAGGTGCTAATACTGGAATATTATACAGCAGTTAAAACAAATGAACTTGACATAAATACATCATTATGAATAGATCTCAAACATCGCATGAAAAAAACCAGTTGCAGATAGTACGTAGAGTACAGTATTTATGAAAAAAGAATTTGCTGGAAACAAACAAGTATTTGATATTATTTATAGGTACACAGATAGTATAATAAACATATTATAGAAACAAGACGTAACAGACATACACGACAGTAGCTGCCTTGGAAGAGGAGAGGAAAGAAGTGATACTGAAGAGAGGAACAGAGGAGAACAAAGCAGATTTCAGCTTTGGCTGTGAATGCCTATTTCCTTTATTTTTAAACATCTCAGGGGAAAAAAATATCAAGTAAGAGACCTATCATCTTCCCAGGGTCAGGTACTTAAAAAATGTACCTTTCGCTAAATCTTCCTCTTCTTTTTTGTTAGCCGCAGTACCAGGATCCTTGGCTACCAGAGCTGGGCTTGCTTTTGCTTGTTCTGCAGCCTAACACAGGAAAAAAAAAAAAAGATATTTGAAAGCTGTTCTCAAATTTTCCTACTCCAATTAATCTAAGAACTCACAAGACCCCTCCTTGAATCAATCCACCAGACTTCTGAACAAGAAAGAAATCCAAGGGGGGAGAAGTCTCCACTTTGAAAGCTGAGGCAGGACTGGAGCAAACAGACTGCGCATTCATTTCTTAGGCATGACAGAACAACCACACTTTGCCAGATGTGAGTGAGAAGGTGACACCATGCAAACCAACAAACACGGGCGAGAGGAGATCTCAACATTTCTGGAAAATTTTACAACCAGAAAACAGGGTGCGAGGGGAAAGGAGATGACTATTTTTAAAACATCTAGACAAGAGTTATATTTTACTGTTTCCTTCCAGCTCAGAAGTCAGGAATCCAGATTTCTATATAATAATATAAATGCTCATAAGATTACACTATCTTCTAAACTATAATACTAGTAGTCAATGTTGACAATATATTATTGTCCAGGTTAAATATATTTTGTAAATAAAGTACTAGACAAGTAAACACACACATACATTGATTCATGCTTATAGAATTACAAAGCTTCCAAACCCTTAATGACCGCTTACTTTTTGGTGGCCATCGAGGAGAATTAGACTTCAGCCTCATTTTTCAATCATTCCATCATTTACAAGAACTGCTGGCACGCGCGCACACACACACACTTTGACGCCTCTGACACACACTTGCTTCTACTCATAACATCTTCCCCTCCAGCTCCTTTTACTCCATGCACATTTTTTCCTACTAAGTTTCAACCCACAAGTCAGGGAACAGCTGACTATCACTTTCTCAGTGAAACATTCCTAAACCCTCTAAGAAAGCATCCCCTCCTTTGCGTTCCTCTGATTTTCAACAAGGTCCTATGACATGGGTAGTTAATAGCAGGCTGTGGAGTCAGGCCAATGTGGCGTACGTCCCAGATGTCCCACCTTCTAATGCATGAACCAGAAGCCCATAAGCCTTCTTGTATCTCAAGTTCCTCCTCTACAGAATGAGGCTGCTTACATGTCTATCTCCATAACCAGGATGTATGTTCCTTGAGGGCTGTTGTGGCAGTTTAGTCGCCAAGTCGTGTTCAACTCTTTGTGACCCCATGGATTGTAGCCCACCAGGCTCCGCTGTCCATTAGATTTTCCAGGCAAGAATACTGGAGTGGCCCATTTCCTTCTCCAGGGGATCTTCTCCACCCAGGTATCAAACCTGGGTCTCCTGCATTGTAAGCATATCCTTTACTAACTGAGCTACCAGGGAGACTCCTTGAGGGTATATGGCCCTAAATATTATAAGCAATGATCCTTGACTAAATGAAAGGCAAAATATTCAACTTTATAGTAAATACAGTCTTCATGTAATATATTTTATAATGTCAAACAAATGCACGAGGCATTTATTTTTAGCAAAGCTGATAAGAAAAGAGCTTTTGGACTCACTGAATAGAACATTAAGTATTTTCAATCTGACCCACCTCTAGCTGTAACTTTCCCTGTATAAACATGTTTTATTATCACACACCTCTTAACACTCAAGGTATGCTTCATCAGAGAGAACCTTTTTCAGTATATATGCCTTTTGTTTCACAATTTAGTGAATTTCACAAAATAGACATATAGCTCTTTTGTGGTCTGTGAAGGGATCTCTATTGGTCAAGAAGGAAGCACAGAACTGAGCTATATTAAGCTCTACATTCCTGAACTGCTCTCTTTTCAAAGTTCCTTTCTATCATCAGGTTCCAAGTATAGCAACGCTACTTGTCTTATTAACCAGTCAAACGCAGCAGCAGGGCCAGCATCACTGCTCCCTCGAGGTCAAAAGTCAGTGCTATGAGAGAACCACAGCAGCAAGAGTCAAGTGACTCAGGATGACTTTTCTTAATATTTTTACATTATTTTTTTCTGTACCTGGATGAAACAACATACTTAAAAGAAAAAAAAAATCCTCATGTTTCCAGAGGCTTTTGTTAAATATGCTGACAAATATCTAGTCTGACTAAAATGTAAGCATAAGCAACTAAGTGGCTATAAAATTTGTAGGGACTTCTGCAGTTGATTCCAGATGACAGATTTTTTTTTT
>SJYV01037974.1:194369-230519 GCA_006410875.1 Neotragus pygmaeus | reverse complement strand
ATGCAAACCAACAAACACGGGCGAGAGGAGATCTCAACATTTCTGGAAAATTTTACAACCAGAAAACAGGGTGCGAGGGGAAAGGAGATGACTATTTTTAAAACATCTAGACAAGAGTTATATTTTACTGTTTCCTTCCAGCTCAGAAGTCAGGAATCCAGATTTCTATATAATAATATAAATGCTCATAAGATTACACTATCTTCTAAACTATAATACTAGTAGTCAATGTTGACAATATATTATTGTCCAGGTTAAATATATTTTGTAAATAAAGTACTAGACAAGTAAACACACACACACATTGATTCATGCTTATAGAATTACAAAGCTTCCAAACCCTTAATGACCGCTTACTTTTTGGTGGCCATCGAGGAGAATTAGACTTCAGCCTCATTTTTCAATCATTCCATCATTTACAAGAACTGCTGGCACGCGCGCACACACACACACTTTGACGCCTCTGACACACACTTGCTTCTACTCATAACATCTTCCCCTCCAGCTCCTTTTACTCCATGCACATTTTTTCCTACTAAGTTTCAACCCACAAGTCAGGGAACAGCTGACTATCACTTTCTCAGTGAAACATTCCTAAACCCTCTAAGAAAGCATCCCCTCCTTTGCGTTCCTCTGATTTTCAACAAGGTCCTATGACATGGGTAGTTAATAGCAGGCTGTGGAGTCAGGCCAATGTGGCGTACGTCCCAGATGTCCCACCTTCTAATGCATGAACCAGAAGCCCATAAGCCTTCTTGTATCTCAAGTTCCTCCTCTACAGAATGAGGCTGCTTACATGTCTATCTCCATAACCAGGATGTATGTTCCTTGAGGGCTGTTGTGGCAGTTTAGTCGCCAAGTCGTGTTCAACTCTTTGTGACCCCATGGATTGTAGCCCACCAGGCTCCGCTGTCCATTAGATTTTCCAGGCAAGAATACTGGAGTGGCCCATTTCCTTCTCCAGGGGATCTTCTCCACCCAGGTATCAAACCTGGGTCTCCTGCATTGTAAGCATATCCTTTACTAACTGAGCTACCAGGGAGACTCCTTGAGGGTATATGGCCCTAAATATTATAAGCAATGATCCTTGACTAAATGAAAGGCAAAATATTCAACTTTATAGTAAATACAGTCTTCATGTAATATATTTTATAATGTCAAACAAATGCACGAGGCATTTATTTTTAGCAAAGCTGATAAGAAAAGAGCTTTTGGACTCACTGAATAGAACATTAAGTATTTTCAATCTGACCCACCTCTAGCTGTAACTTTCCCTGTATAAACATGTTTTATTATCACACACCTCTTAACACTCAAGGTATGCTTCATCAGAGAGAACCTTTTTCAGTATATATGCCTTTTGTTTCACAATTTAGTGAATTTCACAAAATAGACATATAGCTCTTTTGTGGTCTGTGAAGGGATCTCTATTGGTCAAGAAGGAAGCACAGAACTGAGCTATATTAAGCTCTACATTCCTGAACTGCTCTCTTTTCAAAGTTCCTTTCTATCATCAGGTTCCAAGTATAGCAACGCTACTTGTCTTATTAACCAGTCAAACGCAGCAGCAGGGCCAGCATCACTGCTCCCTCGAGGTCAAAAGTCAGTGCTATGAGAGAACCACAGCAGCAAGAGTCAAGTGACTCAGGATGACTTTTCTTAATATTTTTACATTATTTTTTTCTGTACCTGGATGAAACAACATACTTAAAAGAAAAAAAAAATCCTCATGTTTCCAGAGGCTTTTGTTAAATATGCTGACAAATATCTAGTCTGACTAAAATGTAAGCATAAGCAACTAAGTGGCTATAAAATTTGTAGGGACTTCTGCAGTTGATTCCAGATGACAGATTTTTTTTTTTAAATTAAACAAGGAGCTCTTTACAAACAGGATTTTCAATGACAAACAAGCTCTTCAGAAACTACTATTTTTTTTAAAAAAAAAGAAAACACCATTCCACCTCATCATAGTTTATATACGTTTTACATATTTCCTGTGGGTGAAACACAGCAGCTATAACAGAATGAGCTTTCACATACTTTATAACACCTACATGAAAAAAAGAAAAGTCACTCTTTCCTACTGCTAATCCACATCTTCAATCTTCTGAACAAGACAGGAATCCCATGTCTACACCCATCAGTACGTAAGCACTCTTCCCAGTGTTCACTCCACTTCTTATCCTTCAAATCCTAGTCCGACAGACACATATCTACTAACCTCAGTAGCAAACGGAAGGCAGGATCGTGTAGTGGAAAGAACACTGGACTGAGAGTTGGAAGGCCTGTTCCAGCTCTGTCAACCACTAGCTGTGGCCCTGGGCAAGTCACTTAATCATTCTGGGGCTCAGTACCCTCATCTGTAAAATGAGGGGATTAGATTAGAGGATCACTAGAGTGGCTCCCACAACTACCTGAGACTCAAGGTTAACCCAGCAAAGCTATGGATCAATCAGATCATTAACTCTCCTTCCTTCTCTTACAGGAATGCAGTTTTCACTTGCACTGAAAGTTGTCCTTGAGAGCAGTGCTGCTCATACTTTAATGTGCACAGAGTCATCGGGGATCTTGTTAAAATGGAGCTAATGAATCCACTGCTTGGTGTGGCGTGTTTCCACACAAGTGAGATGACAGTTCTAACAAGCTTCTAGGGGATGATGACTGCTGATGGTCCACAAACTACACTGTGAGCATCAGGCTCTAGGACAGGTTCTCAGGGTACAGAAACTGATATTCCAATAAGTAGCTACACTCTTCCATTCTCCATAGTGAGTACAGTCTTTGATAATTAAACGCTGCTTCTGTTGTCATTTTATTATACCTTATCTTGGATTATTCTGCATAAAATTATTCCTTAACTACAGAGATTTAGAAATTATATGAGTAGTAAAAACGAAATATCAATTATGAGTGACTATTTCTCAAGACATAATTTATCATTGTAAAATTAGTCATAAGCTAATTTTTTTTTCAAGTAAGAAGAAAAATATCCTTTTCTTCTTTTATTTCCAAAATATATTTCTGCATCTTCACATCTTACGAGTACTTAGATAAATCAGAAGTGCCTTAGGAAGAAAGTCTAGATGAATCACTTCATAATTCCCTTGAAATGGCCAAAACCCTGAATGCAAGCCCTTCAGAGCTAAGCGTTTTCCACTCATGTTATCACATCACTCATTACATTCCACCCCAAGTGGTATAGTGAGGAAAAACAATACAGTAAGTTACCAGACATTTTAAGCCTCCTTAGTCAGGTGGGCATCCTAAATAACAAGTTACCCAGAAAAGAAGAAGGATAAAAAACATCCTCTTTCATTTTTTTTTCCTGTATGACATAAGTTAGAGATTGAGCCCGTTCCATAAATAATTTTTAAGGCAAATTAGGCCTTTCAGTCAATCATATTTATTAGGAAGAAGAAAGAAGACTTCTGTGCTGGTCAGTTCTTATTAACAGGAAAGACGTTTTATGTGTTTCCCCTCCTAATGAGCCCTTTATATCTCCCTCCCATTTTAATACAGGTGCTTATAAATTTCATAGTCCAAATAACCTCTAAACACATCCTTAAAATTTAAGGAAACCTTATTTTAGAGCTGTCATTCTTTGTAGATAAAATTACAGCATGAAGAGCATTTAACAAGAATGTCAGTACTAACTAATAAACCAATTTGCTCTGTATCATTAAAATTATATTAAAAAAAAACTTAAACAACAAAACAGTTAATTCATTTAAAAAGAAGAAACATTGGGGAAATGGAAGTTGGAAAACATTAGCAATCCATTATATATTCTTTTTGGCACCTTTATACACAAGATTATTAATAAAATTCCTCTGGAGTATTAACAACTTCCTGGGTTTGTAAGAAAAAAAGAAAAACTCAAATAAACACGGTTAACTTTAGAAACAAACTGTAACATACACAAATGTCTATAAAATACCTGAGAGCCAATAGCTGGAAACGTAACACCCTGTTCTTTCAGGTTCTTAATCATTGCTGATATTAGACTAAGCTGTGGATCATTCTTGAATTCATCCGTCCATTCAACCATAAGAGCCTTCAATTTTTCACACACTTTAGGATGACCCTGAAAAATAGAGGAAAAAATTTAACAAAAAAGCACTTTGTGTTTAATGATTTAATACAGTATTTCAGATCTCTTTTAAAATCATAAATTATCCCTAGCTATAGGTGACACAGAAGAAAACACAGATGGTTACTAGAAATAAGCTACTTTTATTTTCATACTACAGAAAAAAAATAGATGATACCATCACATACACCACATCAAATCAAAACATTAGATATAGAGTTACTTATTTTGGAGATCAGAAAGATAGGACTTTTCAGAGTATTTTACAACTAAGAGTATTTCGGGGTATTTTACTCACTCATATTTTACTGCATATGAAGAAGATAGGAAAATCTATTTTCCTTTTTTCAGACCAAAAAAAAAAAATAAGTTGGAAAAGAGAATAATACAGTTCTTTTGTTTCTAATTCCTGATTTTTTATATGCATGACTGTGTTTTCCTCCAATTACTTAATTATCTGAGGCCTGGCCTGAGGCCCACTACTGTCCATATTCCTGGAAACATTTCTTCAAAACAGCATCTCCCACTTAAGTATAAAATCAATAAGTTCACTATAAAATATATGTAAAATAAAGTGAAGTTCTTTCTCTTATATGCAACTGCTTGCCTTTCAATGTAATTGTTTATAGTATACTAAGTACTGAGTACACATCTTCAATTAAAGAAAATATTATATTAGAATCTTTTCATAAATAGCTGTACATTTTGAATGGACATTCAAGACATCAAAAGAATGGTAAAGAATTAGTAAAAAAAAAACAAACCTAAATACAATATAACTAAATAACTGAATAAAGTAGTACAGGAAAAAATTATCACATAACCAAAATGTATTAAAAGAAGTCCAGATTTTTAAATTATCTCACTTCTTTACTGTTTCCTAATAAAATTTGGAAATGTTGATTTTTCCCAAAAAAACAAGAAGCATTTCCCCTTTTAACATTAAAAATAATATTTCTTAATAATTACTCCACCCACCACCAAGAAAGGCCAGAGAATGCATGAATTTTTACTGGGAAAACTTAGATATTACTTAGTAATTAAATATTTTAAATTCCTCAATTGCTGGACTTGAATGCCTTACAATTTGTTAAGCAGATGACCTCTGTGACTAAAAAAGCACAATAAGAACTTTTTGTGCCCAAAGTAAACTGGTACGTTTTAATCAAATAAAAAAATGCACATATTTTTCATCCGAAGAAAGGACTGATGAAGATAAAAGGTTAAACGTATCCCAATTTGGTTTCACCAAAACCAACTCTCCAAGTTATAAATACTATAAATATGTAGTCTCCTCAGCAAAACTAACATGGACTTATACATAGGACAGACATAGCCTAGAAAGAGCTAAAAAAACAAAAACAAAAAAATACAGACTAGTCCTTTGTGATTTAAAAATGTGAAGAATTGAACAATAAAATACATGTAAAATACATGAAGAAATAAGACAGTCTTAATTCATTTCTGGAAATAATGCTCTTTACCTTGTTTAATACGTTGCTTACTTCACTAGCAAAATCTCTCGAACATACTTCTAAGTGAAAAATTTTGCCACAGTTTGATACACATGCTCCTAGAAGCTAAAAGGATAAAATCAGAAGTTAAAAGGGCTTGATTTTGGCAGACAATTTGCTGTAGATCTTAAAACGAAATCACTCACGGTGAGAGCCTGCATAGCCACATGAGGATCTTTATGGTTTACCCTCTTCATAATAGACCGAAGACAATCTTTAGGTCTAAAAAATGAAAAGTGTAACAATTAGTTGTATATTCCGCTTCCCTCTCCCACCTTAACTATAAAAGGCAATAAGCTGTGATGTAAAATGGGATAACCTGGCAGAGAATTTTAATTTTTATTAATGACACAAATGAAAAACTGTACACTAAAAAGTTCCTTCAAATTTTTCAACAAAATTAACAGGCTCTATCTTTAGCAATTATAGACTAGGCATTTGGGGCTAATTCTGGTTGGAACAAATCAAGAGTTTTACTTCTAGTCATGACAGAATAAGTGGAACTCCTGTTGTAAATAATCAGAAAACTGGAAAAACATATTTAAAATACACTTGGGACATTAGGCCACAGGTAGCATGGAATGATGATCTGTAAGAAAGAATAAAAAACAGATAAATCAGACATTTGCTTGAACTTTCTACACAGGGGCACTGCAGATACTGCAACAGTCTTTCTGTCTACAGGCAGTTTCTGGATCTCAGTGCAGACAAGGCAACCCCAGGAAGACAACGGTGATCTCACTGAGTTGAGGGGACAGAAATTAGGATTTTAGCAGGCTAATTTTTGTACTTTTGAAAAGTATATTGACAAACACAAAATTATGACTTCAAAGTATGGCAGAGGCCAAATATAAAAAGGATTATCTGAATACTAAAATTGAAATTATTAAAAAATAATGATCCAAAGGTGATTCAGCACTATGAGTAAAACTTTTAAGAAAATAATCCCCAATACTTGCTTTACCACAAAGGCTTAAATGAGATTTCTCATGTATTGTTCATAAATCACATTAAAAAAAAAAAGAATTTAAACTGCAGGGATTTGTGGAAAGGAGGATGGAGAAAGGCTTTGAAATGGATCTTGTACTTTTTATTTCACTCATTTTTATACTGCTGAAACATTCTGCCACAGCCAATTTTAAAAACCAAAGCAAAGACATATCTGACACCAAAGTAAAGTTTGCTACGGCAGCCATAAAAAGGATAATGCCAACAGGAAAGTGAACTAGAATGCTTGAGTCCTGATAAACACTTCACATATGCTAACAAAGCAATATCTTTTTAGATACATTAAGCTAAAAAAGCAATCCATTCAGAATTGTATATAAAACTGGTGCTATAAAACAACAGAAGTGACCCACAAAACACTAGTATTAACTACCTTATTCTGTTCCGTGTTTTTCTTAAGTCATCTTTTCAGTATTTCCACAAGATTATAAGTAAAATATAGAAGTGAAACTGAAGTGTATGTATACACATACCATTATTAAATCTTACTATGCAAAAAAAAAATTATGGCTAAAATATTATTTTCATAAAATCATAAGAGTTATAAGCGATTTTATATGTATACTTATAGCTGATTCACGGTTTTGAACACAGCAGAAACACAACACTGTAAAACAATTATCCTCCCATTAAAAAAAATCCTATGAAAAACCATAAGAAAAGAAAAGAAAAAAGTTATAAGTGAATTTAAAGTACACGTCCCCTGGTTATTATCCTCTCGATGATAAATGAACGTGGACTACAAACACAGCATCTGTACAATTTATCACATATACACGTGCCCCTCTGAGAGTGAAAGGCGGTGCTAACCAGGCATAATATATGCACAGAGTGAAACTACTCAAGGCAAACTGGATGTGTGGTCACCCCAGCCAAAATTATATTCATCCAAACATTATCTTTTTATGCATAGATCTCGGACATGTAGTTCATAGGAGAGTGAGAGAAAAAGGCAGTACCTGCATCAAGTTGTGGCTTCTAATGTTTTTTCCTTAAATCCTAGGCCAGATAAGAAAACAGGCCTTTCACAAATGGACACAGCTGCCTCGGCATGTGTCAGCTCTGGTGAACTAAAGCATCAAAGTCAGTTTTTTTATTCACAACACTACTCCAATCCACCTCAACACACTGCACTGTGGGCTTCAGAGAAAAGACAGATTTAGGAAGGGGTCCCTGTCTATCTTCTCCCCCCACACCACTCTCGTCATTTAGGTTCTATTCCTACAACACGGCCGATGCTCAAGAAAAAGTCACTGAGCCAAATGGGACAAACACTTTTCACTGTTGTACCATAGTTACTATTTTGAATAACTAAATAATCTTCACTATAAAGCTCTATTTGTTACCAACTTCTGCATCTTCCACTGTGTTTGCTTCCCATGTGGAAAATGTACATGCTCTCACAAAATTTATTTCTGAAACTTGCATGGTAAGGGAAAAATGCACAAAAAGAAGTGTGGCGAGAAGCACAGGATGTGAAGAAAGAGACTGATGGTACATACAGATGAAGTATTTTATAAAAATGCCTGCTAAGATAAAATCTGCACGTGCCTTTAGAGGGGACTACCACCAGATTCCACCACCAATCAGTTAAATCCTGATGTCCCTCAAAACCCTTCCCCAAACCCCATTTTCGTATTTTAAAGCAATCTGTAAGACTCATCCACACTTTTCCTTACCTTGGGGTGGAAAAAGAAGAAGATAGGAGGAGTCAAGGATACAGATGAGAACAAGGAAAGAACTTTCCCTCACCTTTTCCGGCCCCAAATAATGCTCTTAACTTAGATGTGATAAATGGCCACAGCGCAAATCACACCACTGTAAAATGTAAAGGAAGCATATTGTCTCCTGGGTTTCCAAAGTCAGGGTATAAGGCAAACATGGTGGTTAATCAATTTTCCTTGCTAGGGAGTTCCTGTTGGAACTCATACCCTGCCATCTCTCAAGTATGCTCAATACGGGCAACTTCTCTTCAATTACTGAAGCAAAACTGCTAAGCGAAGAAGATGGCTTGTATGTGTAAGGCCGTGTTTAAAATATGAACACCCTGAACAATTACACTCAGTGTGGGGAGATATTCACACTCTGCAAGAGAAACGGGAACTGAAATTCTGAGACAGCACACAGAGTTCACTCGGTGGATGGCAGACCAAGTTTTCAGGAAAAATGAAACGGAGGGGGCTGCAAAAGAACACAGTTAAGTTCGGGAAGCTAAACATGCATGCGATGCAACTCACAGGATCAAAGAAAACGAAAACTAATTTTGCATTCCTGCGATTCTCTTTTCAAAGACCAATAAAATTTCAAATCTCTTTGAATAGCCCTGAGTACATTTCCAAAATTGTCACATTATTTATAAATATCTATCTACTTGTAGGTATGTTGTTGTCCAGTTAAGACAGTTAAACACCTCAACATTTGTCCCTGGTTACCAATTAGTGAGATTACCTGAAAAGGTCTTTCCATTAATATATAAAGAGAAAGACAAAAATATTCAATGATTTTACTGGATAAAAGGAGTCAGGATTTATGAGTTCTTACACTTTGTACAACTTTTTAGAAGTTTCTTATTTCAAACATGTCTCATCTTTACATCTCAATGAAAAGTACTTTTGTACCATAAAGATATCAGGTTCAACTTTAATAAGATTTTATATGCTTGAGGAAATTATTACCGTTCAAACAGCAGTGAATTTAAATTCTAATTACTGCACCTATTACTAAACCAATGACTTCAGATCAATCAACTTTTCAAAATGAGAATACCACCTCTATTATTCCCCTCATGGGGCCTGACAGAAGAACAACAGGGCAATTCCCTTAAAGTATTGTAAATATAAAAGAAAAACAGTTAAAAAAAAAAAAGTAACAGTAATAACAATCCATAGTACAACTCACAAATTTGCTTTCATGGTTAACCTCTCATCACCTTTGAGGCAGGACTGAAAAGGTACAGAGCTACTAGCGGTGTGTTTCTAAATAGAGGCAGAAAAATTCTTGTGATGTAAAACTATCTGGCGTATCACATCTCTGGCCCCTGCCTAATCGATGTCAGTAGTAACCTCCTGTCATCGTGAGAACCAAAACCATTCCTAACAGAGCGACACCACTGGGCTGAGAACCACTGTTAGACAAAAGCGGCACTGTGATTCAGGAGAAAGAGATGCAAGGCCTGACAGACCTCATCTGTAAAAGGGGACTTCAACACTTCCTGTTCAGTATGTTATTACGTTACTCCCAGAATCATGCCAGGGACTTAGAGACACTCGATGTGAGTTCTAGAAAGCACAAACGTGTCCTATTCTTCTACTGAGTTTTACTTTTACAGCTTTAGCTTTCAAAGCTATTCTAGAGTGATTTAAACTTTACATTTTCGTTTTATATGCTATAAAAAGTACTTTACTACAAACTATAATTTAAGGATATTGTAGAGTCAGGAGGGAATATATGTGTGCATACTTTTACAGGTCTTAGTACCTAGCAAGCATACACTAAAAGAGATGAAAACTCAAATCTTTGCTGACAAAGTTAAAAAAACTTAATTAACAGATAAGATAAACCTGCCTGGAATACTAAAGGAAGTCTAATTTAGAGGATGACTTTCAAAAGCACAAAGGCATTACATTAACAATAAAAGAAGTTTAATATAAAATACAAAAGAAATCTGAACTGAAATGAATAATAACTGTATATTCAATGTCATATTCAAAGTGCATATATGATTTGTAATATACATTACATAAAACACAGTCTACACAGCACAAGGGGAAGAGGGCAAAACACTGAATAGAAATAAACAAATTCTCTATTCTAAGCTTATTGAATAGGTATTTCTTATGAGATGACCAAGAATATGAACACAGTATACAAATTATGTTATTTGGTTAGTGAAAGAACAAGTTCATGTTTGGGAAGGACTTCAGCAGAAACATTGAGGATTAACAGAAATGCAGATAACACTCAATGAATTTTTAAATTTAGTACGATATCTTGAGTTTCCCAGATCAGATAATACAGAAGTACATATCAGTCAAACAAAACACAAGGTTATATCATGTATGTGAGAAAGAGAAATCACTAAAAACTTAATAAAATCAGTATTTTGTTTTTCAGTCACTAGGCTTGCAACCCCATGGACTGCAGCCCTCCAGACTCCTCTGTCCATGGGATTTCCCAGGCAAGAATATTGGAGTGCGTTGCTATTTCCTTCTCCAGGGGACTGTCCTGACCCAGGGATCAAACCTGTGCTTCCTGCACTGGCAGACAGGTTCTGTACCATCTGAAACACCTAAAAGCCCATTTTATATATATTACCATGTGTAAAATAGGTAGCTAGTGGGAAGCTGCTGTATAGTACAAGAAGCTCAGCTCAGTGCTCTGTGCAGAGCTAGAGGGCTGGGATGGGGAGGGATGGACATATACATGCACCTGATTCACTTCGTTGTATGGCAGAAACTAACACAACATTGCAGAGCAATTTTAAACTCCAATTGAAAAAAAAACTGGTACGTCTTACTTAGTTCATGGTTTTGACTTTTAAATAACCATGCACCATAGGTACTTGAGGACTCAGCACAAAGAAGTGAAAAAAACATAAAATTGGTAAAAATAACCTGAGTAAAGAAACCTGACTTCCAATTTGCCTCTACAACTTTCAGACAAGTCACATTAAAATCGCAGTGCTGTAGTTTCCTCATCTGTGAAATGATCTCGGGAGTCATGAGCACTCTGTAGATCCTATTCTACTGAATACACGGTGCTTTAAAAAAACCATGTAAAAATACAAAAGGAAAATCATTGTCTGGGGCAAGTAAAGATGGAAATATCAGATCTAATCAGACCCACATCCCACTGCCTGGTCAAGGTCTTGGCACCTACAGCTGTTGCCAATTTCTCCTGAATCATCACATCACTTTCCCCTTACAAATGGTGTACCTCTTCAGGGTACACCACTGTTATAATACAGTCTATTTTAAAAAAGAAATTTCCCATGAAACCAGCAGTTAAAGGCTTCACTTAAATAGCACCAAAAAGGACAAAATGGGCTTCTCTAGTCGGTCAGTGGTAAAGAATCTGCCTGCCAATGCAGGAGACATAGCTTCAACCTCTTGGTCAGGAGGACACCCTGAAGAAGAGCATGGCAACCCACTCCAGTACTCCTGCCTGGGAAATCCCATGGACAGAAAAGCCTGGTGGGCGGCAGTCCATGGGGCTGCAAAAGAGTCAGACAAAACCTAGTGACTAAACAACAAAAGGATAAAATACATTAAAAAACTTCACCAAAAATGAATGAGATTTATTAACAAGAAAACTTAAAAACTTAAAGGATATAAACAGAAAGATATGCTACATTCTCAGATAGGAAATTTTTAATATCAAAAAACTATTCATTTAAAACTAAGCCCATTTAAAAAAAAAGTTCTGTTCATAAACTAGCCAGGCCAATCCAAAAGTTTATGTGAGAACAGTAGAGAGGGATAAGAATATTAAGAAACTATAAAAAAAAAGAGAAGAAAACCAGCCCTGCCAGTATTAAAATGTATTATAAGGTTTTAATAATTAAAACCACATGGTAGCAGCACATGAATAGATACATACTATATGCTCCTAATTGTACATTTTGGAAAAGGGGAAATTACAGAAATAGTAAAAAAAAAAAAAAAAAAGGTGGTTGCCAGAGGTTCCAAGAGAAAGGAGAGGGATGAAAAGGGGGAACACAGGACATTTTAAGGTTGGTGAAGCTACCCTGTGTGATTCTGTAACAATGGATGCATGTCATTATGGACTTGTCAAAACCCATAAAACTGTACAATATAGAGTGAGGCTTAATATAAACCACAGACATTGGTTAATCCATGGANGATGAACAGGGGGAACACAGGACATTTTAAGGTTGGTGAAGCTACCCTGTGTGATTCTGTAACAATGGATGCATGTCATTATGGACTTGTCAAAACCCATAAAACTGTACAATATAGAGTGAGGCTTAATATAAACCACAGACATTGGTTAATCCATGGACAGAGGAGTCTGAAGGGCTACCGTCTATTGGGTCGAAAGAGTCAGACATGACTTAGCGACTAAACCACCATCATGGCCACCACCACAATGATTCATTTCTTATAATATATACCACACTAATGCAAAACGTTAATAATAGGGGAAACTATATATAAGGAGGGGTGGTTTATGGAATTCTTTGTATTATTGGCTCAATTTTTTTGTAAATCTAAAATGCTATTTAAAAAAACAAAGTACATTAATCATAAAACAAAAACTGAAACTATAAAGAAAACATAACTCAAAATTCTAAAAACCAGAAAAGTGGTTAAATTCAGCTATATAAAAACAAAAAACTTCTAAATGGGAAAACAAAGTCAAATGAACAATGGAAAAAATATACACATAATTCATATAACAGATGAGGTATGTATAAATTCCCTAACACAGGTAATAAACAGTCAATAAATGAAAGACTTCAAGACCTAAGGCCAGTCAACTGAGGGTATGACTGTCACAAAACAAAACATTGAAAGAGATCTGTTTCTTGACCTGAAGCTACCCTTCTAATCTGAAGACGCCTAGGTCAGAGATTATTTTTCCCTTAAAAAAAAAAAAAAAAAAAAAAAAAAGACATATTCTATCAACCTCCAGTTAAAGCCCAAAGACAGTCAAAGTCCAGGTCCAGGAAAAGACAACATAAAGCCAATGAAAAATATTTTTAACAAACTCTTTCCCAAAGGCTTATATTCATATTTTTCACGAAATATCAATGACTATCATTTTCTTCTTCTAATTTTAGGTGAATAAATCAAAAGACTTACTATCTAAATAGATCCCTTAGCCAAGTACAGAGAAAAGTTTATCATGTTTTCCACTCTCTGTCAACTGTATTTTTGTCTAAGCAAAGATAGTTAAGATACAAAATAACAGCACAAATTAATCTGGATGTCAATTACAGAATATTCATTTTTTATTGTGGATAATCAATACTTACTCTCACATCTAATTTTTTTAACATATGAAATTATAAACAAATCAATCAAAACTAACAGAAAAAAAGCTATTTATTATGTGAAGACACACTAAAGAAAACTGCTACTATTATTCTGAACGTTCTCTTGATTTTTAACAGAGACTTTTCAGTCTATCATATGACCTCACTGGCTAAGCATTTTTCAGTACTTACTCAGACACTGGAACTGCACACTAAACATCATGTGAATATCTTATGAAGTCAGAAAAAAAAATTTTCATAATGTTTTTTTAAAGTTTTAAGTCCAGCATATTCAAACACTTCAGGGTGAAGGATATGTTAAGGAATTAAGTAATTACAAATGTTTATTGCCTATCAATGTGGGAAAATTATTTTCATATTTGTATAAAGGAACAATAGAAAGATACCATGGAAACAGAAGTGGTTACCTACAGAGGATGGGGGAGAGAAATAAGGACAGGAGTTATTTTGTCAATATTTACCTTTTTAAGTTATTTTAATGTTTCAGTCATGTGAGTAACTATTTTTGAAACAAAAAAGTACATATTTCATATAAGCATAAATATTTCTATAAATCAATAAATAAATACACACATATGTGTGGTTCAAAGAGGAATAATCAAGGAGGGTTTTCTGAAAGACTGTTGGAACCCTGTTCCTGGTCACAGTTCTCGGAGTAAATGAAATTTCACAATAATTGGCTCTTCATTTCCCTTAAAACTTGAGAATATTTTCCAAATGACCACAATTCCAAAACAGTTTACAAGAAAGAACTTTTTTTCTTTTAAAAAGGGCCAAAGGATTTTAAAATATTATTTTCTTAGGGGATAAACACTTTAATGTTATTTTATTTATATACTAAATAATTCTACAATATATTGCTGCTAACAAATCATTCTGATTAAAATAAATCTTACAAAACAGCAATGTTTTTCTTAAAGTTCCCTCCCCTCCCCTAAATCCATCCTCTTAAATAGATCTGTACATTTTATAAAATCACAGATTAACTCCATATGACAATGTTTATTTTTTGACAATGTTTTTTTTTAAAAAAACCTAGACTGTTGCCTAGTACACAAATAACCTTATGAATGGCATACTTAAACCTGCCCTTTCTACACCAGTCTCAGGAAAACTCATGCCCACTTTCCCTTTCACACCAGTGATAGGTTTCAACCTTTTCTAAAGCACACCAGGTACTCAGAATACTTCACTAACAATCTACAATACATATGTTCAATATTCGTATGCTACCATCAGCAACCCATACTAAACATATCTAGGTTCCTAGACAATATAAACCAGATCTCCATGAGTTTTCCATATACCTAATTATAAAATTAAAAAAAATTAAAACAAAACTGTAAATGGTTACCAGGCTCAAGGGAAGAGGGGAATGGTAAGTTGACAAGCAGAGTTCACCTGAGATGATGAAAAGTTCTGGAGACGGATAGTGGAGATGATCTCATGGTAATGTGAATGTACTGAATGCCACAAACTTAGATCAAAGAAAATGCTTTCATGTATAATAATACATTTGCCTTTGTAATAATGCAGCCATAAAATATTTTTATTGCTTTTTATGGAGAAAGGGACCTAGGAAGACAAAAGTGCTGAGGGCCCATGAAAATCAAAATGTGGCCCTAATGCTCATTTCCTATCATGAAGTCAAGGCACAGCAAGAAGGTGAAAATACAACCAGATATGTATGTAAAATATTATTTTTAAAGAGAAATCACACACATAAACAAACTTTGTGGGTTTGCATTTTTTTGAACCCTACTGAGATTACAATGGTATCTCAACTATTATATAGTCCTTTTCAAACAATTCTTTATTAACAACAGCTAGAAAGAGATATCATATTTACATAAACAAATAACTGCGTGAAAATTAATGTAATGAGACTTTAAAGGAACCAGAGAGCAAGAACTATTAAGGAAGAAAAAATAAGGGAAAAGGGAAAAGAAAGAAAGAGGAGAGGAAAAAAATATTAATAAAAAACAAAAAGAACCACTCCTCTATTTAAATTAGCAAAGCTGAGAACACTTCCCCAGTAAATTCACAGATTTGGCACAGTGTCAATTAAAATCCCCAAAGGGTAACAAAATATTAAAGAAAAATACTGAGAGAAAGAATGCCCTCTTAAGTAAATATGAAAAAAGTTTAAAATGAGGGTGTATCTAAACCTACTGATACTAGATAACAACAAAATACAAATAAAACACAACTGTCTAAAGCAACAAATTAGTACATTTTAAATACATATCTAGGTTCTTAGACAACAAAAACCTGACCTGAGGACAATATGGATGGAACCTTGAGGGCACTGCACTAACTGAAATGAGACAGAGAAAGACAAACACTGTCTGACCTCACTGGTATGCGAAATCTAGTAAGATTAAACTCACAGAAACAGAACCCAGTGGTGGAGGGGTGGGCAAAGGGTGGGCAAAATGAGTAAAATGGGCCAAAAGGTACAAACTTCCAGTTACAAGATAAGTAAGTTCTGAGGGTGTAATGCAGAGCACAGATAGTATAGTTACAATACTTGGTTGTATGTTTGAAAGCTGCTGAGAGAGTACATTTTTTCACAGTTCTCATCACAAGAAAAAAACAGGAAATAAAATTAACAAATTAGACTTTCTAATAATGTTAGCTGCAGAAAAACAAATTGATCTCTTTAAATCCTCACAACATATCATATGGGATTTTTAGATGGGTTCAAATTTATTTTTAACTAGAAAAATATGGAACATTTATAGTCATGAAAGGGAGTTTGTCTTTTCATTTCAAGCCACTAACCACATTATTATAAAAACCATCTCCAAAATGAAGAACACCAAACTACAGGTAAAATGAAAACTGATGGGGTGAAGAGAGGAGGGGACTTTCCAAATGCAATGCTAGATAAAAGCTTTATCTCCAAAACACACAGGGATGGAGCTAGGTGGATACCTCATCCTCAACAAACTGTCAGACAATATCACTTTAATCAAAAAGAAGCAGAGGTGCACCCACTTACCCTGCCCCAGATACTATTATAAACACTTTGCACTTAGTAACTAATCTCGCACTCACCATAAACCCCCTATGAAAAAGATACTGTTTTTATTCTCAAGTAACAAACTAAAGTTACTATGTCCACCTGTGACACAGCTAAGCAGTAAGAGCAGAGTCCCAGACCAGGCATCTCATCGTAGAGGCCATGCCCTCAACCACTAGGCTATCTGCTTTCCTCTGCATAACAAGCTACAAATCTATATCTACTGGATACGTATAAATAACTATTACACAAGACAAAATTCAAACAAGAATGGTTTTGATAGCGTGCTTTGAGGATTTAGATTTTGGAGTCATTGGGATAAGGAAAGGTTTTATGGAAGAAATAATATCCACAGTGGGTCTGGCAGACATGAGACACCACTGAGAATGGAGATGAGAATATTCCCCACTGAAGGAATATTTGAGTTGAATATTTCAAGAAAGAAAAGAAAGTATTATTGCTGTTTAGTTACTAAGTCATGACCGACTCCTTTGCAACCTCATGGATTATAGCCCACGAGGCTCCTCCATCCATGGGATCTCCCAGACAAGAACTCTGGAGAGGATAACCATTTCCTCCACCAGGGGGATCTTCCCCATTCAGGGATTGAAACTGCATCTCCTGCATTGGCAGGTGGATTCTTTACCACTGAGCCACCAGGGAAGCCCACTGAAAAGAATAGTGAGTTCAAAAGAAGTAAATGAAAAATAAATGATTCAGAGGCCTAAGGAGGTTACTAGGCTTAATTCAGAGGAAGGTAGGGGAGTAACATGGTCAGAGTTGTCACATGGCAACTGGTTATAAGAACTGGACAGAAAAAGACAGAAGGAAGAGATAGAAGGTTAATTCACTAGTCTAAGCATGGTTAAGGATGGCTCAAGTAAAGTACGGTCAACAGAAATAGAGAAAAAGGACTAGATAAGCAACATGCAACAGCCACTTGAACTTCAATTAAATTAAGGAAGCAACCAGGCCGGAAAGAACAAGACTGAGGATACTAAAATGCAAAGACAACAAAGAGGATGGATGAGGCCACGCTTGGAGGCCACGACTTTGGGAGTGTGCCAGGAGGAGCACATTATAGGCTAAAAAGATCTCAAGTGATGGGGCAGAAAGGCCTTAAAGACAAACTTTCCTGCCTAATCTGACCAAGTTCAGGAACTTAACTAAGGAGACTCTGACATCAACATCGTGAGAGAGATCATGGATCAAACTGACAGAATTCAGTAAGAAGCTAAATGCAGGGGAGAGAGCCTGAGGTTTTAAGCAGAAATGAGAATAACCTTGTCATTAACAGAGGAGGACAAAGGAGGGAATAGAAGTCTAAAGCAAAAAGGGACATGAGTTCAGGATTCTAGGTGGTGAGATTGAGGCTTATAACATGGGATATTCTGAAATTATGCTGCATCCATGGGAGTAGTGCTTGAGTAAACAGAATCAGAGCTAAAAATACAGAAGTCACATAAAGATACTTGGAAGCTGTGAGAGAAAAAAAGAAAGAAAAAGTGCTGGGTTAAAAAAAAAAAAGGATGAGAGAAAGTTTAAGGAACTACATCTAATCAAAAGGGATTGAAGAAGAGTCTGAGAAGGCACCATCAGAGTGTTCATACTACAACCAGGAGAATTCAGCATGATTTAGCAGCGCTCTCGAACATTCTTCACAGGAAAGTATGTAAATAAGACAGCATTTGTGTGGCACAAAGAGATAAACGTGGCTACTCATAACTGAATGTTATTAGCCCAGGAGTGGAGAAAACCATTACTCTGTATACGCCTTGCAAACCACTACTCAGTTAATCCCCTTGCTGCACTGTTTAGAAAGTCCTGTATTACCAAAAAGTTTGTAGGCCAAGAAGTTCACAATTCTATTTCCCTAAATTGTCTCTTTCCATAGTCAATGATTAGTTGAGTCGAATGTGCAGATGTGACGAAGACAAGAATACAGAAATAACCAAAAAATTTGGTATCTGAGAAATCAGTGATGACTTTAAATATCAGTGGGAAAAGAAATAACCTAAATATCCATCAGCAGATCAGTGGATAAAGTCTGGTGTGTATATAATGGACTATTACTCAGCCCCCAAAAGGAATAAAACAATACCACTTGCAGCAACATGGATGGACCTGGAGATTATCATACTAAGCGAAGTAAGCCAGAAAAAGACAAATGCCATATGATATCACTTACATGTGAAATCTAAAATATGAAACAAATGAACCTATATATGAAAAAGAATCGGAGACACACAGAACAGACTGGTGATGGCCGAAGCGGAGGGGATGTGAGGGAGGGATGGAGTGGAAGTTTGGGATTAGCAGATGCAAACTATTATACAGAGGATGGCTAAACAACAAGGTCCTAGTGTAGCACAGGGAAATATATTCACTATCCTGTGATAAATCGCAATGGAAAAGAATATGAAAAATATATATAGGTAAAAGTGAATCACTTTGCTGTACAGCAGAAATTAACACAACATGTAAGTCAACTATATTTCAATAAAATTTCTTTTAAAAATCAGTGGGAAAAACTAGATTTTAGGAGACAAATACAGACAAGGGTGAAAAATTAAAGTATCAATACTATTACTGGTCATGCTGTCCCTACTGTTACAAAGAGTAACCTAAATGAGATGATTCCTCAAATCTTGCTAGTGAAAACATTCTTTTTTCAAACCAAATTGTGATTGTAGTAATAAGCTTTACCTTCTAACTCCAGTTTTATTCCCATTAATAAATAGGACGAAAAAAATAAAAATCCTTTGAAACCCTGCAACACTTACCCAGTGCGAGACTGACCGACTTTATCACAAATATCCAAAATGAGGCCCCAATCCTCAGCAGTATTCATCTCACTGGTTGCTTTCTCTGTATATTACAAGAAGAAATTGCAGAAACATTATTTCTAAAAAGTATTTAAGAGGTAAATGACTACATTCAAATTATCAAACTGCAGTATAACCAAGTACCAACAAATCACAATAGCTTTCAACATCTGGTTAATGAAAAATTTAAGTTTATCTTTAAAAAGAGGTGGGGTACCTTTGTTACCTATCACAATTATTTTCCCCACTTATACTTCATTTGTTTGTTACTTGGTATTAAAAAAAAAAGGGCCACTGACTTTTTGTTATAAAAATGCACACATACACAGGTCTATCCCTATCTGCACACAGAAAGACCAAAATAAGGAACTCTTTCATTATCAATAGTTAATAGTTAGCTTCACTAGCAATTTACATAGTTAATTCTTAGCTTTACTTGCCCTCCAAGGAACTTGACAAAGAACAGGTTTCTATCTAAATGTTTCAAGGAATTAAATTAATTATCTATTTGTTGAGTTTGGATTCTGAGAAGTAGGGGGGAGGGAGCACTGAACAAAAGAAAACCAAGCTTTAACTGAATATTTTCCCTTAAATCTAAACTTGACAAGTTAAAATAAAAAAAAACAGAGGTGTGGCAGATTAAACCAAATCATTAATTTAGACCCCTTTCTTCATTACAATAAAGGAATTTTAATGAAAACACACAAGGATAAGGAAAACATGAGAAGCAATAACAGCAACAATATCCCAAAAGCTACAGAACAACACTGATCCATGGCAAACTACTGAGAAGATCCAAGAAAGGTGAACCATATATTGTTAGTAAGAAAAAAAGCTTAAGAACTAGACTGTTGAATCCTCAGGAAATTCAACTATTGCAATTGAGAATGAAGAAAAAGAGTACTTCCAAGTTAGCAAAATGGGTTAATGCTGTTTGAAATGTAGGCAGGCTCTATTTTCTCACTCAAGGGCTCTAGCAATCACTACCCTATTCCGAGAAAATGAGTAATGGTTTACTTTCTGTAGGTAAAGCAAATTTTTTCTAGACAGGAAGACACCAGGTATAGTTGAGACTTAGGCAGCAAAAATAAGGAATTTCCTGCACCGCACGCCCCGCCCCCTCCCGCCCCAGTTTTCCAGTCTGGCATGTAAGCAGCTTGGAAGTATTCACTTCATCCTAATAAGTAAAACACTGAACAAAGTGAAAAATCAACGACTCTTCTTAGAGCCCTCAGAAGTGAGGTCACAAGGCAAACCGATGCCCCCAAATTACACATATAGATAGGCAGATACACAGAACCACAACTTAACAGAGCAGAAGCTCATGAGCACAAACATCACNCTTCATCCTAATAAGTAAAACACTGAACAAAGTGAAAAATCAACGACTCTTCTTAGAGCCCTCAGAAGTGAGGTCACAAGGCAAACCGATGCCCCCAAATTACACATATAGATAGGCAGATACACAGAACCACAACTTAACAGAGCAGAAGCTCATGAGCACAAACATCACCAGGAACCAGTACCAGGGGAGGAAAATCTACACTGAAACTATCAAACTGCTGGAGGCTGAGTGTGCACAAGTCTGAGTTAAAATGCCAAGAGGAGGCAGCTTAGAAGACTTCCCAAACTTTTGTGAGTTTCATTTCCACCGTTCTTCCAGGTTCTCAAGGTGAACATCATGAAAATTTCTCCTATTTTTCTAGCAGGGGGACAGAAACTGACCATTCTGAAATACACCAGAGTATTCTCTTCCTAAAAAATCCTACCCTCAAGAGAAATTATTTTATCAGTCTTAACCAACTAGTTTTTTACCAGAGATTAACCCAACTGTGGAAAGAGAAATACCAAAGCTAGCTTGTTCTAGCCTTCCATATGGGAGAAGGGGAATATCCAACTCCAGCCCACTGGAGCCATCCCATCCCACTGATGGGATGAGCAGGGGATGGACACAGAGAAGCATGTGAGAATTCACACCCCAGGGGCAGAGACGCTCACTGAGTCTAAATCCCAGGACAGTTGGCACCTAATCATCACACCACTAAAGGCGGATGTCCCTTCGTCTAGTATATCACATCCAGCTGCTGGCAAGCCACACTATAAGGCAAAGAGCACAATTGGAAGGGTATCAGAGTAGCATCAGAACCAAACTAGACATGAGAAGGATGTTGGAATTATCAGACCAGAATTTTTAAAGAATATGACAATATGCTATGAGCTCTAAATGGAAAAAGGAGGTAATATGTAAGAACAGATGGACAATGTAAGCAGAGAGATGGAAATTCTAAAAATGAAATACTAGAGATCAAACATAATATAAATGAACATCCTTGGATGGGCTTATCATCAGTCTGAACACAGCTGAAGCAAGAATCTCTGAATCTAAGGACAGGTCACTAGGAATTTTCAAAACTGAAAAGCAAAGAGAAAAAGTGACGGGGGAGGGGGCCGGAGTCAGGGATGGGGGCATTGGAACAGATTATCCAAGAGCTGTGGGAAACTATAAAAGCTGTGACAAAAGAATCACTGGAATACCAGAGAGGAAAGAGGAAAAGAAAAAGAAGAAATATTTGAACCAAATATGACTCTGAATCTCCCCCAAATTAATGTCAGACACCAAACCACAGATCCAGGAAGCTCCAGGAACACCAAGTACAATAAATGTCAAATAAACAAACCCTCTACACGTTGGCAAATCATATTCAAACAGCAGAAAATCAAAAATAAAGGGGGAAAAAAAGGAAGCCAACAGATGTAGAGAATGGATTGGTGGACACAACAGAGGAAGCAGAGGGTGGGACAAATTGGGAGAGCAGCACTGCCTCTATACTCTACCATCTGGAGAAGAGGCAGCCAGTGTGGCTGCTGCGAGACCCAGGGAGCAAGGAGCACTGACTCTATACTCTACCATCTGGAGAAGAGGCGGCCAGTGGGGCTGCTGCGAGACCCAGGGAGCAAGGAGCACTGTCTCTATACTCTACCATCTGGAGAAGAGGCGGCCAGTGGGGCCCAGGGAGCTCAGCTCGGCGCTCTGTGAGGATGGAGAGGGCTGAGACTGGGTAGTGGGAGGTGGACGGGAGGTTTAAGAAGGAGGGGATATATATTTACTTTTAGCTAATTCCCACATGTTGCTGTAAGGCAGAAACTAAGACAACATTGTAAAGCAATTATTCTTCAATTTTAAAAAATTCTTAATTAAAAAATAAGAAGCCAGCAGAAGAAAACACCTTACCTATTCAGAAGTAAACAGAATGATTATACCTGACATCTCAGAAACCATGCAAACAAGGAGAGAACGGATGAAATAGTATTGTGATAAAATAACCACCAATCAAGGATTATATATCCTGTGGAATTATCCATAAGGAAAAGACAAAGTCTTTCTCAAATAAAGAAACATCAAGGGTATCTGTTGCCACCAGACTGGCCTTGCAAGAAATGTTTCAAAAGTTCTTCAGGGAGGATATAGGAGATATGCATACATGAGTGTGAGTGTGAGAGTGTGTGTGTGTGTGTGTGTGTGTGTGAGTGTGTGTGTGTGCAGGCATATGTATAAATGAAATGAGGCACAGCAACGATACCAGGAACAAAAGAGAGAAATTAGGAATATGAATATTTTGTTACTAGAAGGTAAGCTGTACTATCACTGAAGTGGCACAATGTTATCTGAAAGTGAACTTGGACTAGTTGTAAATGCATATATATATTGTAAACTTTTAGGCAGTTACAGAAAGTAGAAAAAATATATATAACTAATATGCTAAAAAAAGAAAATGGAATCATATAAAATATTCAATTAAAACTCCAAAGGCAGGTGGAAGAGTATCAGAAACAGAAATAAAAAACAAGGGTTACAACTAGAAAATTATAACAGATATGGTAGATGTTTATCCAACAATATCAATAATCACTTTAAATGTTAATGGTCTAAATACAGGCAGAGATTGTCAGAGTGATCAAAAAATAAGATACAATTAAATGTCAACTACAAGCAACCGACTTTAAGTATAAAGACACACATATAGAGTAAAAGGATGGATAAAGATACAGCATGCTGACACGAATCACAAAGAAGTGGGATTAGTTATATCAATGTCTGATGAAGCCAACTTTGGAACAAAGAAAATCACCATGGACAGAGGCATTACATAATGGTAAAGAGGTCAATTCTCAGAGAAGACAACAATCTTTAACATACACGTTGCCTAACTGCTGCTGCTAAGTCGCTTCAGTCGTGTCCAATTCTGTACAATCCCATAGATGGCAGCCCACCAGGCTCCCCGATCCCTGTGCCTAACTAGAGAGTGTCAAAGTAACTGACACAAAAAAATCATGTGAACTCCAAAGAGAAACTAAGTCACTAAGTCATGTCTGACTCTTTTGTGACCCCTGTGGACTTTAAGCCTGCCAGGTTCCTCTATTCATGGGATTTCCCAGGCAAGAACACTGGAGTGGGTTTCCATTTCCTTCTCCAGGGGATCTTCCTGATCAGGGATCAAAGCCATGTCTCCTGCATTGGCAAGTGGAGGTCTTTACCACTGAGACATCAGAGAAGCCCCTTGTTGGTTTACTCTATACCTAAAACAAGGTTACTGTAGACTTACAGAAGTCTTTCAAGACCTAAAGTTCTTGTCATTATGTCACAGCAACATCCCAAGAACACCTGAACTGATATGCTATGTCACCATCTGCATCAGTAGAAAAGATCTGGGTCTGGAGTCTTTTCTCTTTTGCCTCTTTACTGGAATCCTGAGAAAACCCACCAGGAAAAAAATGAAACAAGCAAGACGCAGTAAAAGAATTTCTAGACTCACTAAATTGTTTTAAATGAGCTTCAACCATGAGTGGATCTGTATTAATTCAAGAAACACCAGAGAGCTAAGAAAATTTTGAGCAAGGAAACAATCTGATCAGAGTTGGACTCTTGGGGAAAAAAAATGAATCTGCTGCCAACATTTAAAAAAATAGTTTGGGAGAGGGAAAAGAAGAAATTATAATGAGAAACTTAACATAAATCTGGAAACAAAGTAAATGAGCTACTTTGAAAGCAAATGCTGAAATGCTGTTTAATGCGTTCTCACTGGCAGGTATGCCAAGATGGTAACAGTAAATTGACCTGTTTAAGCTTCCATAACTGTAAATCCCTTAAAAATAACCACTTCTACTTTGGGTAATTCTTTGAACATTCATGTTTTCAGTCTAAATGCTCAATAAATGCTAAACCTGATCATACAACTGCAATATGAATCCATAAGGGTCATAGAGACATAGACCTTTAATAACATCTATTTCAGTGTTTTTTTCAAATTTTACTTTTCAATGCAGAAACCCTCTACAAGTTAAATCTAATACTAGCTACCTGGAGTTAGCACATACTTTACAGGTTGAAGGCACAGGACTTCAAGTCTCCCCTCACTTCAGACATAAGAAACAAGCTCTGGGCTTCCCAGGCCACATGCATTCTGACCAACTGGCTACAGATTCAGGGGTTTCCACTATTCCCTTGGGTTCACTGATTCACTATAACTACTTACAGAATGAAGAAAATCACCTATAATTACAGTTTTATTACAAATGTCAACCAGCCAAAGAAGAGATATGCATGGGGCTGGGAGGATCTCAAAGGCAAAGCTTCTGCACCCTCAGGACTCCTTATCCTCCTGGCACATCACCGTGGATCACCAACCAGGAAGCTCAATGGAGGCTGGGTGTCCACGGTTTTTATTGGGGTTTCATCAAGAAGGTATTGTTGACAAAATGAGGGGCTGCCTCCTGGAACTCCATCTCCAAGCCTCCTCCTCCTTTGTGGAGGTCCAGTTGATACCATGTGACTCAAAGCGCCAGCCATCCCAGTCATCTAATCACAAGATTAGTCTTTTTGGAGGGATCAGCCGCCGTACTGAATGATTTTACTAGCATAAACCAAAGGATTGTCCCAGGAACCCACCATAAATATGAAAGATGCTCCTACCACTTGGGAAATTCCAAGGATTTAAAGGTTCCCTTCCCTGGGTGATCTGGTTTTGATCTCTGGGTTGCGAAGATCCCCTGGAGAAGGGGAAGGCTACCCACTCCAGTATTCTGACCTAGAAAATTCCATGGACTGTATAGTCCGTGGGGTCGCAAAGAGTCAGACACAACTGAGCAACTTTCACTTTCACTTTTCCCTGGTGGCTCAGATAGTAAAGATTCTCTGACTGCAATGCAGGAGACCTGGGTTCGACCCCTGAGTTGGGAAGATCCCTTGGAGAAGGAAAATGGCAACCCATTCCAGTATTCTAGCCTGGAAAATCCCATGGACAGAGGAGCCTGGCGGGCTACAGCCCATGGGCTCCGAAAAGAGTCAGACACGACTGAGCGACTAACACTTTCCAGAAAACATGGACACAGATTAGTAAAATCCTTTATCATTCAACCATTTCTAAGAAAACTTTATCTTAAAAGAAACCCAACGTGTGAAGTAAATCCAAGGGGAACTGCTCTGAGGAGTCCCAGAACCTTGCCCCATTAAACCCCCAAACCATTTGACACCCAAGAAGACTGAGTGAGTCATCCCCAACAAGATCCTCCAGTCTAACATTTACAGTCTACACATTCAGCATCCATAGGTCAAAACTGTCAGAAAAAGGAAAATTCCAAACGGTTCCCAAAAGCAAAACTTGAATGTGCTGTGCATGAGTGACTATTTACATAGCACTCAACACTGCATTTACAACTACTGACATAGCATTTACATATTACTGCTGCTGCGCTGCTAAGTCACTTCAGTCGTGACTCTGAGTGACCCCATAGCCAGCAGCCCACTAGGCTCCCCCGTCCCTGGGATTTTCCAGGCAAGAACACATATTACTAGGCATTACAAATAATCAAAGCGGTGGTCCTCAACTTCTTTCGGACCAGGGACCAATTTCATGGAAGGCAGGGGTGGGGTGGGGATGGTTTGGGGGTGATTTAAGCACAATACATTTATTGTGAACTTTATTTCCATTATTAATACATCAGCTCCACATCAGATTATCAAGCATTAGATTCCAGAGGCTGGGGACCCCTGACTGAAAGTATATGGGAGTATTCATCTCCTGTGGGATGAACTCAGAGGGAGGTGTGCTTCTTCTTGACTCTCCTGAATACCTCGAATCTGAATTTTCCTTCCAGAACCTCTGAGGGGCTTTGGTCATGTGTGGTTCAATAAGACTGATTGAACAAGTCTCTAAAAATAACTGGAAAAGGAGGAAACATTGGCAGGAAAAGGAAAGATCTCATGTTTCCAGCAAAGCCCTCCAATACTTTATTTTTATATACATATTTTTTAAAATGTGTTCTTTTAAGATTGCGGGTTTCTTTTTGTAACTAGATACTTATATTAAGCACAAGTAACTGCCAAAAAATTTGCTAAATTTCACAAATAACTGCCTAAACTTTACGATAAAAATATTTCACTTTTATTGTAGTTTCTCTATGTTTAATTATTAGTGAGTCAAGTGTAATACACTGTTTATATCAACTACTTTTATTTTTCTTCTGTTACATACATATTCATGGCCTTTGCCCATCTCTCTTTTTGTACGTCTACATAAGTGTCTTAGAGCTTCCTTTGTAGCTCAGCTGGTAAAATATCTGCCTGCAATGCAGGAGACCAGGTTTGATTTCAGGTCATGAAGATCTCCTGGAGAAGGAAATGACAACCTACTACAGTATTCTTGCCTGGAGAATCCCATGGATAGAGAAGCCTGCAGGCCACAGTCCATAGGGTCACAGGAGTCGACTAAGTGACTAAATATAAGTGTTTTATTAATTTATAAGTGCTCAGTATTTGTAAAGAATATTTTTAAAAATTTTCTATGGTAAAAACATCTTTTCCAACTTGTAAAAAAAAAAGTCTATGGGAGGATGTGCATGTGTTATATGAACACATTACGTCATTTAACTAGGGACTTTGAACATCAGAAGTTCTGTGTCCATGGGAGTCCTGCAGATATTAGGGGATGACTGTACTTCATTTTAGAAAAGGAAAGCAGGCTATCACTCTGATCTGGCAGGGCACTTAAATAATTAATTCATCATTCTCACTGACTGGTAGCCAAGCAGATTTTATAAAAGCTTAGTGCACTTTTTAAAAGAATACACTTAAATCTTGAAACCTATCAGTTTATTTATTAAATAATACAATATGCTCTGTAATAGCCTATATGAAAAGAGAATCTAAAAATAAAAGAGTACATATATATGTATATGCATAACTGATTCACTTTGCTGTACAGAAACACAACACTGTAAATCAACTATACTCCAATAAAAGTTTTTTAAAAAGAGCAAAAAATACATAATAGTTAAGCTTACTAAAACCTAACTTACTAAAAAGTAAACAGTTAACTAGAAATGACAAGCTTATGTTTGATCAAATATAAATCGTCTATTATCATAACTAAAGATGATCTGAATTAAGACATACCCAGGGGTGTCTGGTAATAGTCATTAGCAGATATTATGCTAAACATTTTCCTATGCATAAATAGGATCAGGATCCAACTCAATCTTAATAGAGATCAGAGATGCCACTCATCTCAGAATACTAAAACTATTCACATTATTTACTGATGCTGCCTCAAGATCAAGAGCAATAGCTCAGTTCTTCCAGGCTGAAAAACAAGAAACATTTTTTAAATCAGAAAAATATAAACTATCGGAGCAGTTCAATATGGGATTTGTAAACTCTTCATTTTCTAAGACAAAAAACAGGGTTCGCGTGAAAGGGAAAAGTGACAAGCAAATGTAACAGACTTGCTTCCAAAGAATTCAAAGCTTCATGATCTCATTTTATCCTCAGATTATCCTTACCATTATACTCAAAAACAGGAGACTGAAAAATTTGCCTAGCAGTACCCAGAAAAATCACACACTAAGCCTCATCTGAATTTCAGTAGTCTTCTCAATGAATTGAAGAATTTTTTTCTGATAAGCAGCTACTTTTGATTTTCTCAAAATTTATGACTACCAGAGATTTGGGGAGGTGTTGCCAGGATGACTGTGTATCATGTTCAGGCTATAGGAAAAAGACTCATTCAATCAGTCTGGAGATGTAAGAGTTCATCAAATCAGCCAAGGGAAAACACAAGTCCTAAAGAAGTCATCCTCTTTTGGAGAGCATCAGACTCAGTTTTCCAGAAACATTTCACCTAACTTTCCTGTCCATCCTGAGCACTGGAAATCCTATAGGCAGAGCAATCTGAAGCTCTTCTAACCAACCAGACAGGGAAGCACATGTCAAAGGAAAACATGAAAGTGTCTCAGAAAAGAGCCCAAGATAGAAATGAAAACCTAGATGCATCAGAAAGAAATAACCTACAGGAGAAGTAAAACAGGAACAGAAGAAACACTGAGTAGAAAATCTCTTAACCCAGTGGACAGCAGACCCTTAACAGATCTGTATTCTGGATTTTCACATTTTCCTCCCCAGTATGTTTTACAGTAACTGATTCCACCTCTTAGAATCTGAGTGCGTGCATGCTAAGTCGCTTTAGTCCTTTCCAACTCTTGGCAACCTTATGGACTGTAGCCCACCAGGCTCTTCTGTTCCTGGTATTCTCCAAGCAAGAATACTGGAGTGGGCTGCCATCCCTAAAAGGCTCTAGGGGTCTTCCCAACCTATGGACAGTGCCTGCGTCTCTTCTGTCTCCTGCATCGGCAGGTGGGTTCTTTACAACTAGCACCACCTGGAAAGCCCTACAGAGGGTGCTTATATTCCGCTAACAATTACCAATTATTTAGTATGAGTAAAGATTGAGTTAGACAACTTGCACTTGAATTCTGGTTCAGCCATTTACTAGCCCAGCGATCTTTATAGTTAATTAAATTTGAAAGACAGAAGCTGAGTAGCCTCCTCCAAATTGCTGTCTAACTTGATTATAAGAGGATCTGAAATGTATCCCTTGTGCAGGTACTGGGGTGAGTGCTTTACATGCATCATCTCCTCAAAAGAGCCTTTAATGGGGATTAATGAAGAGAAAAGTACGTCAGGTCAGAGAACCCACAAACGAAAAAGCCATGGTGTAGAACCAACCAGGAAATATGCCTTGAGGAGAAATGTAGAGGCTGAAGAGACTAGGGTTAGGTCCTACATGCTATGCTGAAAAGTACAAATCCCTGTGGAAAGCTGTAGATTCACTCAACTGTTTTAATCAGAGGAGCCATAAGACCACATTTACATTTTAGAAACATCACTGCCACCTGGAAAATAACTGGGGACGTACTGGAAGCAGGGATAAGAGAGCTGCTGGACCACTCATCAGAGAGCAAGCTAAACGTGCCTGGGTGGAGGCAGTGAGAAAAAAAGGATGGGAGACAAGAATGGAGGGACGGATGAATAAACTTAAGAACTATTAGAAGCACACAGACTACGGCAGCACCAGAATCCTTGAGGGCAAGTTCAGGGTATCCGGCTCACAGCAGACAGCATGTACTTCCTGTGAGAATCTAGAAAATGACAATTATAGAATTTAAGAATGACATCCAGGTTCTTGACATGTGTGACTATATAAACTGAAGCACCAGTCATCAGAATAGAGGAAAAGAATTCAAAAGAAAAGTTTGAATGTAATTCTGAACATGCTGAATTTGAATATTCAACTCCAGTAAAGAGAATGTTGTGTGTTTTTTAAGTCCACATTCTGCCCACTTACTAAAAGCCAATGCCGTACCTGCAGTTTAAACCCAAAGCCCAAGCAAGGTGTTTCCCTCACACTAAACTGCAGGAGACTGTGACACTGACATTTATGAAAATTAAACTCGTGATTTGATACTGACTGGGCTAACAAAACATGTCCAAGATTGTAGGGTATGAACTGGACCAAAGCAGTGTGACTATGAATGCAAATACAGTATTATAAAAACTCAGACATGATGATTCGGCAGAAGCAGGGTAATGATTTCAAAGATGTTTCTTGGGTTTCAAACCAAGATAACTAGAACATAATAAAATAAATTACATAATTAAGAAAGAACTCATCTGGAAAGATAAGCTCAGTTTTCTGACATTGATTTTTTTAGATGGTAACAGAACACCAAATAGATAGGCAAAGCCAGAGAGGGAGCAAAATATCAACAACTCATTATTTAATGAATACATATTGAGTGCTTCAAAAGAGGATGACTTCTTTAGGACTTGTGTTTTCCCTTGGCTGATTTGATGAACTCTTACATCTCCAGACTGATTGAATGAGTCTTTTTCCTATAGCCTGAACATGATACACAGTCATCCTGGCAACACCTCCCCAAATCTCTGGTAGTCATAAATCCCCATGTACCAGGCATTGGCCCTAAGGTACTAGGAACAGAACTGAAAATTTCTCATCCTCTAGGAGTTTATATTCTACACAGAAGACAAATCAATCAATCAATCAACAGGAGGTAGCTGAGTACAATGAAGAAACACAATAGAACAAGGACACAGGGTGAAGATGGATATTTTTTTACAGAAAGAAATTAGGGGAAGCCCCTCTTACGAACTTAGTTGAACAGTCTTGAAAGACTGATGAATATCAAATCTTCAAATACTTGGGGGAAGAATGTCCTAGACAAAGAAAACAGCACAACGTAGATACCACAGCAGGAATGATCTTGGTGTACTAAGAACCAAGAAGCTTAGAATGAAAGTGTCTGGAGATCATAATATCAGAACACAGGAAGGACAGACTGCGAGACACACTAGGAACTTGCATTTACCAATAAGTGGCATGGGAAGGTCCTGGAAGATTCTGAGCAGGTAAATAACAGTATCTCAGACTTTTAAAAGAACATGGATCTTTGTAAATGAAAACTGATTGAAAAGGGCAAGAATGGAAGCAAAGAAGCTGATAGCTCCTGCCACAGTCTATCAAAGAGAGAAGGATGACTGGAGTAAGATAACAGTGATGAGCGAAGAAGTGATGACATTATAGATATATTTTTAAAGTAGAGCCAGATATATTTTTAAAGGAGAGCCAGAAGAACTGGCTTAGAGTATAGACGTGGAAGGTGAAGGAAAAGGAGAATCAATGATGACTCCTAGACATTAGAGCAGAGAAGGCAATGGCATCCCACTCCAGTACTCTTGTCTGGAAAATCCCATGGACGGAGGAGCCTGGTAGGCTGCAGTCCATGGGGTCGCTTAGAGTTGGACATGACTAAGTGTCTTCACTTTCATGCATTGGAGAAGGAAATGGCAACCCACTCCAGTGTTCTTGCCTGGAGAATCCCAGGGACAGGGGAGCCTGGTGTGCTGCTGTCTATGGGGTCGCACAGAGTCGGACACGCCTGAAGCAACTTAGCAGCAGCAGCAGACATTAGAGATGAGTGACAGTAAATATCAGCAATGCCATCTATTGAAATAGACAAGGATGAAGGACTGAGCAGGTTTGGGAAAGAAACCAAACACTGTTATTATCTTTATTTCCCATACTAACAATAAGGAAACCAAGGCACAGTATATTTAAGCAACTAACCAAAGTTACATGGCTGGTCAGCAGCTAACCTGGGAATTGAGTTTAGGCAGTGCAGCTTGAGTCTGAATTCTTAACACTAAGCTAAATCGCCTCGTAAGACTGCAAAGGTAAAATATATATATATCAAAAAGTAAGTTCTAGGACTGAACATTTTGAAGTCACACAAAAAAAAAGAGAGAGAGAGAGAGAGAGAGAGAGGGAAGCCAAAAAGACTTTAAAAGAACTAAGCAGAAAGTTAGAGTAAGTTTGGTGTCCTAGAAACCAAGAGAATAAAGTACATCAAAAACAAGAATGCTAAGAGATCAACAATGAAAGACTAGGAATTGACCAATGGATTTGGCAAAATGGGATTCACCAGGGACTTTAAAATAAAAGCTTGATGGAATGAGTTATCTTTATAATTCAAGAATTCAACTGAGCAAGAAATAAAACATCTGAAATGAAACGCATGTGTTCAATAAATGTTTACTGAATGTTTATTAGTGCCAGACAGTGGTCTACATGCTGGGGATACAGTGGTGAACAAACCAAACAAAAAGCTCTGTGCTCAGGGAGCATATGTTCTAATAACATATTGAGGCATTTCTTCAAAGGAAAAGTTATCTTCCGTATTTTACTTCTTTATGTAAAGTGTTACGTGGTAAAAATCAGTAAATTTCTGCTTTATGGTTTCAGTTTACCAGTTTATTGATGAATAAAGCTAATGACAATTAATTTTGAGGTGGTAAAAGTATATGCTAACGTTAAGTGATAAATATATCAAGTGAGTTAGTGAGAGTGTATCACTGACATGCTCACTAATGGATAAAGTGAGAAGAAATAGTTAAATGTATTATACATACTACATTCTATATGCTATCCTAGTAAAAATATTTTAAATGGGAGTCTACTGGACTGTGTCCAAGGATGATTTACTGGGAGTCTCTGGCAAGTCTTCTTAGATAATCTTTCATATTTTGATACATGGATCATGGGGAAAGAATTGATCCAAACACTAAAACCTAGCTTTTAAAAGATATAATTTTCTGGGACTTCCCTGGTGGTCCAGTGGTTAGAATTCTGCTTCCACTGCCAAAGGCACAGGTTTGACAGAGAACTAAGACTCCGCCAGTCACCAGCCAGAGCAGCCAAAAACAAACAAGCAAAAAAGTAAGCTTTTTTGGAACAAAACAATGCTCCTGTACTCAAGACGTTTACCCTAGCAGGTTCAACTGATACATTCTCAATTCAACAAACTTTTATTATGCATCTCCTCTGTAGCAACAGGAAGAGTTAAGGAGCATAACGCAAGATATGACTACCTTTAATATGAAATAATTTAGTAAAGCCAAAAAGTATTGCAGGAGGTCTGAAAAGAATGGCAACAACAGTGGGATAGAACAATGTTTCTCAACTGGAAACTATTTTGTGCCCTCGGGGGACATTTAGCTGTGTCTGGAGATGTTTTAAATCATAGCTGTGGGTTGGCTGGGGAGAGGTCAGGGATGCTACTAAACACCCTACATTGCAAAGGAGAGATACCCACGACAAAGACATTTACCTGGTCCAAACCATTTGTACTGTCACCTATGGAAACCCCAGGTTAGAGTAATCAGGATATGATTCAGGTATGAGCTGGATACTGAGTTGGCCTTTAATCATGAGGACATGCAGAAAGGTAGAAGAAACAATACAAGCAAAAGTGTAAAAGCAAGACAGAGCCTGTGTCTGAATTGGGTGGTGCAGGTACTGGAAAAGGATTTGACATTAAGAATGCAATGGAAATGCGGGTTCAAAGGGCAATGGAATATAAAGATGACTAGGTAGGTTGAAGCTCGGTTACATACAACCATGATAACTAGATCAAGGTGATGGAAACAGAAGGAGCAGTTATTAAGAAACTGCTGTATTTTAACCATTTGCCCTGGAAATTAATGTAGTAAGTTATAAAACTGCTTGAGAGCAGCGACCACGTCTCTTATTCATCACTATCTCTTACGTCACTGAGCAGTGTCCTATAAACAGTGTGTGCTAAGTACTTATTAAGTTAAATGTTACTTCCCAATTATTTAATTAAATACTCCTAGTGACCTCTAAAGCTCCATCCACTGCTAAGATGCAGGACATTCATTTAAAATGTCCCAAAAAAGTTATCTTTGAGTTGATGCCTACCATCTAAAGGAACTACAGGAGATACACGTTATCTCACTGAACCACAAACAGGATGTATTTTCCCTCTTTAAAGATGAGGACACCAAGACTCAAAAGAATTTAAGTAACCTGCCCATGACTTCCCTCTGAGCTAGGCAGTGGCAGGGACAGGACTGAAACCTTTTCTAATCTTAACCTAAACCCTCAAGCTTCAGTGGCAGGCTGTAAGCTGGGAATTCAAAAGCAAATTCAAACCTTTAGTAATTAAACTATGTAAATACAGAAATAGCAATTCCATAAGGTCATCCTTATTTTTCTTGACTATAACAATTAGACATGGTATTTCATCTCACACCTGTGCGCCAAGGTAGTTACTAAGTGTATTCAAATCACCCCAAAATTCTCTCAGGGAAAACTCAAACTCCTGTCATTACTACCCTCAGACCAGGAAAACACACACACACACACACACACACACACANTGCCTGACGAACACCCTGCAGTGCAGCTTCCGTTACAGCTGTATTGTTTATCACACAGCGATGTGTAAGGCAAGCTCACACCTTCAAGTAAGACACCTGCGCTTCCCTCCCCAGCTCCCCTTACAGCCAGAGTGCATAGCCACTTCCGACAGTTACACTTCTCTCCTGTTGTAACTGAGAATTTGGAGTTTTAGGAAGGTTTTGGTTTATTTTCTACTGAAATGCATTTCTATCCATAAGGTGTTGGTGTCTGTAGTTTTGTCTGGTTTTCTCACCTGAGTAGAGAGACCCTGTGAACTATAATAATCTATAGAGCACCCATCCAGAATGTGAGCTCACTAGTGTGGCCCTCAATTACCGGTGCTTCAGTGGTTGCAAACCTGGAATGGTCCAGGTTTGTCTTCATCCCCAGCAGTCTTTCTGACAGAAGGAAAAATTCTCAGCCAAAAAAAAAAAACCACTTCAGTGCTTTTTATCTGCTGAACCATCGAAATGCCAGCCAGTAGTCTCTGGACCTGTATCCCATTCAGTGTCTACTTAAATACATTTCACCTCTACCCTGTCATGACCCCTCCCACAAATGTTCTGCTTCCCCTTGCCCCAGCATGCTTTTCTGTGAGCTGGAGGATCTCACCAGTCCCCCAATAACATCTGCTTCTTCTTTCTGCACATCTAGGATGACAGCACTAGCCATAGTGACCACCAAGACCCCATCTCGCTCGCTGTGGAGATGGCAGCAGTCAACCACACGATCTTGGCACTGGCCCGACAAGGAGCCAGCGAGATCAAGACAGAGGCCCTGGACGACGACTGAGGAGGGAGGGCTGAGCGCCAGACGTTACCTTAGTTTAGTCGTAGCACCTTAGCAGACTTTCCTCAGTCCTTAACACGTGTTCTTACAGTATAACTTGCAGTTTCTTGTATGTCAGTTAGCCCTTAGGGTCTTGTTCTGTGAAGATGGCATGGTGCCCTCAGCCTTTACATATACTCTCTCAGTATTAATTCCCAGTAACTAATAACCAACCAACCAACCAAACATCCCTCTCCCAGCCCCTGAGGCTAGAAAATCTTGCTGCTCTGTCTTAGCATTCCAAGAAAGTGCTTCCAGGTATTTAGCTAGCCCTCAGTTCTCAAATAGTAGGCTCCGTGTAAAACCTTGGGTACCTTTAGATTCCTGTAACACTAGTCTCTACCCCTCTTCCTTCCCCAAGACTGGTAGGACGCAAGCTGAGGTAGTGTGGCCAGGATTGACAGACACCATTTGGGGAGTGTCCACAGAGTAAAAGGAACACTAGAACCGCCCCACCCCACCCCCCAGTCCCCCCGATGTGGGAATAATTGATTTCCAGCTGCAATAAGCCGTGCCTCATAATAGTCACACCGTGGCTAGATTATACTTCTTTGGGTGCTGTGCTAAGAATGTCAGTGGAAAAACTCGATCTCAGATTTTGGTTGATGTTAACATGCCCGACACAGACATCCTTTCCTCTCACAAGCTGTGTGACTGAGTAGATAAAATACTGCCTTCTGCCTTTGGGACCATGATTAAACAGAAAAATGACAAAAAAAAAAAAAAAAA
>SJYV01037974.1:148555-192164 GCA_006410875.1 Neotragus pygmaeus | reverse complement strand
TGTGTTTGACTTTTTATTGCAATTAGACTGTTAGCTTTCTTTCCTTTGATATTATTTAGAAAAAAATATAACATATCTATCTTTCCATCTTGATGGAATTTTTGTCTACTTACGTTCAGTTAAATCAGAAAGAAAAGGAGAGAGAAAAATATACTGTCTGACAAGCTGCATCCATGACTTATTGTAAGGAGATTATTATAATTGATAGCTTCTTTATGATGGGATTGCTAGTATCATCTGTTCTTGCTGGTTCCTTTTAAAGAAACAGACTCAAACTATAAAGGCAGCTGCAATTTCTAAAGAAACAGAGTGATTGCCAGAGAAGAGCCAAAAGGTTTCAATGTTTTAAGACCTTTCAGGAAGGAAAAAATCTTCAGAGAATAAAGGTGAGTATCCATGAAGGGAGTACCAGTTGCTACCCAGAAATCTGGAAGAAGTGAAAAGAACGTGTTTGCCAGGCAGGGTAGCAGCACCTTGGGTTCAGTAGGAGCAAGAGGAAGGCGCCTTCACCCCTCTCATTAAAGACAACTGCCGGTCTGTCCTTAACTGCCACTGCCGTGTGTCTAACTTTGACTTTCTCACCGAGAGTGCAGATTCAGTTCTTTGGGTCTTCAGTTTAAATCTACTATGGGCTTTCGGACATCAGCTTTAACTCCGCTGTCTTCTCCGAGCCACCTTAGTTCTTACCATGGCATGTGGAGTTGCCACTAATGAGAAATATCTTTGGGGGGTAAATTTTTTTCTTTAGCCTTTTCAGGTTTAAGAGGTGGTATTAAAATAGAAACCCTAAGTTGCTCTCTGAAGGGAAGACAGACTCTTTGAAAACAATCCCACTGTGTGCTTGTGGTTTTTCTGTCCTCTTTTCTCACTTCCTGCTGTACATTTTTCAGGCCCCAGAGGACTGTTTCAGGGGCTGCTGCTTCCCAGGTGAGGAACCCTTGCAAGCAGTTCCAGGTAACTTATTTTTTTAAGACACTTTCATTGAATTACTGCAGTCACCTGCGTAAACTTCCTCCCCTTCTTAAAACAGAGCCTTACAGAGGGACCTTTTAAAGATGCACCATCCTAATGCCATTTTTGCATTAAATGAGAACCTTAACACCAGATGAAGGCCAGTCGGTACCAAGTAAACGGTTGGAGTAAAGCTTAAGGCAGTTTTCTTCATAATGTTTGAGTGTTAGGGGAGTGTGGCTAGCTTCTCCCACCTTTGGGGTCTGTACAGTTCCCACATTCTGGCATTTGGCAGGGTTGGGTCTTCCCACGTCCCCATTGTCCTTCACAGGAAAACCACTTAAGTCCAACTAAAGAGACGGGAGGGTCCACACCCAGGCCTATAAGGTTGCAGCAGTTTGTGACCAGCAGCTCCTCTATCCAGATGTCCAGGTATTTCTTTACCTCAAAAGGGACAACTCATGAAGAGCTAGCGACAGAGCTGTTTCAGTTCTCTCTCTTTGGCCTTTGTACAATTTCAACTAGCAGGTATCAGAAAATCGTCTTTCATTTCATCAGAAATCGACAGGCACATCCTCTATGTCTGTGGTTAACTCCTCTTCTCTTTGGGCTCCAAACCAAGGCCTCCTCTTGAGCTATCTTCCTGCTGGAATTTTCTCATCTTCTGCAGCAGGCAGAGTAGGGGGTGTGGTCCATCTCGTCACATAAACACTCCTTCCTGTCTTGCAGCTCTGCTTTTTGAGGAGCTACTTATTCCAATGACCAGCCATTCTCTCTGCCCACTCAGTGGGAATAATCCCTTTTTTCATAAATGAGCCCTGACTCCCATCCTAAAAATGTGAATATCAAGTCCTCCTCTCTCTTTGGTCTTAAGAACAGTTCCCATGCAACTATGGCTCTGCCTTTTAAAATTGCTTTTTCTTTTTGTTGTTGTCAGAGAACCACCAGAGGATTTTTTTCCCCAGTGAGTCTCAACAGATTCTTAGGCAATAATTTCTCTTATTGATGACTTTGTGCACAGTCGCGCGTGCTCTGCATTGAATAGCCTGACCCTCTACTTGTGCGTTGGTTTTCTGTGCTAACCTGTCTGTGATTTAAATCTTATGTCAGAGTGGTGATAGAGTTTGTCATTTTGTTGTTGTGATTACATTAGTGTTTTACTACTGTATTCAATGGGGCTGCATTGAGACCAGCCAAATCCATTTATAGCTTTACTGAGCCGCATTTGTTTGTCAGGATTTTTCAAGTGAAAGTTGGGTGCACTGACCAGCTCCTGCTGGTGGTATCTGTTTAGGGGTGGGATGCGGGGTCAGGGGAGGAGTTACAGAAAACATTCCTTTTTGTGTGTTCTCTAAATAAGAAGGGTGTGTACTCAGGATTTGGGGATCAGTTGTTCGTTCAGTTCAGTCACTTAGTCATGTCCAATTCTGCGACCCCATGAATTGCAGCACGCCAGGCCTCCCTGTCCATCACCAACTCCCGGAGTTCACTCAAACTCTTGTCCATCAAGTCAGTGATGCCATCCAGCCATCTCGTCCTCTGTCGTCCCCTTTTCCTCCTGCCCCCAATTCCTCCCAGCAGTAGAGTCTTTTCCAGTGAGTCAGCTCTTCGCATGAGGTGGCCAAAGTACTGGAGTTTCAGCTTTAGCATCATTTCTTCCAAAGAACAAGCTCCTTCAGAATGGACTGGTTGGATCTCCTTGCAGTCCAAGGGAGTCTCAAGAGTCTTCTCCAGCACTACAGTTCATAAAGCATCAATTCTTTGGTGCTCAGCTTCCTTCACAGTCCAATTCTCACATCCATACATGACCACTGGGAAAACCATAGCCTTGACTAGACGGACCTTTGTTGGCAAAGTAATGTCTCTGCTTTTGAATATGCTGTCTAGCTAGGTTGGTCATAACTTTCCTTCCAAGGAGTAAGCATCTTTTAATTTCATGGCTGCAATCACCATCTGCAGTGATTTTGGGGCCCAGAAAAATAAAGTCAGCCACTATTTCCCCATCTATTTCCCATGAAGTGATGTTAGCCACATTATATTTGGCAAACTGAGTTGTGCGCTCTGGAAACCCTCTTCTGTTTGCTGATCTCCATACTGCCTAGTTGACCATTACCCACTAATACCTAAGGTACTCGGTTGAGAGGTATTACACCACAGCAAGAGCAGAAGGGTGTACCTGCGAGGCAGCCGTGAGTGCCCGGGCTCTCCTGAGGGAAAGTTTCCCCAGAGCAGAGGGGACCCTTTTCCAGTCCTGCTGTCTCCTTCACTCTACGCTCCTCTTCCCAAAAGATGCTAATCACTTTAGAGAAAAGATCTCCTTATCCCTCTTAGGAGAAACTGCGAACCCACCACCCTCAGGTGGTGGGTTTCTAAACATATCAAGCCCATAAACCCATCTTCCCCAACAGAAACCCCCTCACAAACCATTCTTCGTGCTCACTGACTGTCCGTGCCAGCTGCTCATCTTGCTGTCTCAGAGGCTGACTCGCTACACGCTTATAAATTGGGAACTTTCCATATCAGCTGCATTCTTCCTCCTTAGTGGGGAGGAAAAACAGCAGCAGAAGGAAAGCTAACAACCTGAGAAATCTAGTTTTCTATAATAGTGCTTTTCTAATCAAGAGAGAATAAATGTAGGAGAGAAGAGAGGGAAAATCTGGCTACACCCGAGGATCTTACATCCTGTGCTCACCCTGAGACCTCTAGGACGTGATCGGCACCCTGGGAGTACAGGTATGTCTGTCCTGGACTGAGTTTCCTCGTTCTTTCCAGGACACCTGGGGCCAAGCAGCAAGCAGCACTAAATCTAGTTCATTCCATTCACGTGAACTCTATCATTTTTATATCCCCAACAGTTTACCACCCACATCTCACACCCATTAACTCATTAGCCAGCTCCCAAACACCAAGCGGAAGGACACTGTGGCAGGGCCTCTGCCTTCTCTCCTGACATCCCGTTTACTTGGAAAGTTCTGGGGGCCATCTGCCCCGACTGGACAGCAGTGTTGTGCCCGCCAGTGGGTGTGGGCTCAGCAGTGAGACGGGGACGCCGGCCTCGACTGGCGCTTCAGACACCTCGGGACGTTGGCTCCCTTGACTCCATTCTCATTTTCTCTCTCTCAAATAAAAATGGCTTTCTACAGCCATAATTAACTCTCAGATTCACATTGGTGTGCTGTGATCAAATGAAGGTTTGCCTGAATCCTTTCAAAGTGTAACCATGGTAATTGAGGGGGGTGGAACAAAATGAATACATAGAAATATAATGACAATTGTTCTGAATGACTGAGTGTCCTCCTGACATGTAATTAGCTGTTTTAGCGAGATGTAGATGGGCATGGCCATAATTAAAAGGATCTCTGTCCTTTATGTGACTGGAGATGGCAGATCTCCCGTTCCCTGTTCCCTTTCAGCACTAATGCTCCCTAGNCCTCCTGACATGTAATTAGCTGTTTTAGCGAGATGTAGATGGGCATGGCCATAATTAAAAGGATCTCTGTCCTTTATGTGACTGGAGATGGCAGATCTCCCGTTCCCTGTTCCCTTTCAGCACTAATGCTCCCTAGAACATTTGGAACAGCAGCTCAGTAAACTGAAATAATGACAGTGTTTGCGTCCATGCTGAAGTGAAAGGATTTGGAGTGATTTCAGCTCCCAAATGGAAGCCTTTGATCAGTGCTCCCCAGTTGACTTCTAAGTCACACTAAACCTCTCCCTCACATCCGGTCTCAGCCTGCTCCATCTTTGGGATTCTGACTCAAGTTTCTGCCAAACAGAGTCCACCACTGCTGCGCCTCCAGGTCACTCTGTCCCCTGTGCTGACCAGCTCGGGTGCCGCGTTGGCCTTACCTGAGGCTTCCTGCTTAACAGACTCCGCAGAATTCTCCATTTCTCCTTGGTCACTTGAGATCTCCATTGCTGTCACCATCAGAACGTGTTTTTCCAGAAAAGAGCTTGCACTTGAGCTAAATGAGATTTTCATAAAATAGGGCTGGAGATATGACATGAACACACTTGAATGAACCAAAACATAGAGAAGGGTGCGGCCTAAGTGGAGTGCTGGTATCCGCCACCACCGGCAGCGCAGGACCTGTCTGAGTTTCACCCAGGCCTGCTCATGTCACTGGCAGTTCCCAGCTTCCTCGTGTCAGCAGCCTCTGGCTCTCGAACTTTTCCCCCTTGTACTGCCATGTCAGTGGGCTTGTCCCCCGGCCCTTCCCCATCCATGTTCCCTCCCTCCCACCTCGTCCCTTGGAACACCATGGGGTCTTGACACCGTACCCGGCTTCCTGCCCACAGAGCCCGCATTCTCACCTGGAGGCCCGAGGCTGGACGGGAGCCGCCACCTTGCTCTCTGGAACAGGCCTCGTTTGGTTTCCCCGTCACTTCAGTTGTACGATGCAGAGTAAGTCTACATGAATACCAGCCCGAGCAGAGTGCCAGGGGCCCCTCACAAGCTGCTTCAGCTGAGGCTCCTGACAGCGCTGGGGAGCCTGGCCCCTAAGCCCTTTCTTCTTCAGGCCTGGACCCTCCAGGGCGGGGCAGTAGCCACCCTAGAGAAAATGCAGCTCTTATTTTTGTTCACACTTTGCTGCTGACCCTCGTGCAGCAGAGGGACTCCTACTCCAAACATTAAATGTCAGTTCCATGAAAGCGCTGAGGTAGGCTGCTGCTTCATAACCGTCCTCCCCCTTCATCCCCAAACACAGACACACACAATCAGGATAGTTGCTGCCTTGGGTTCTTTTTTTTCCCCCTCAAAATACTTACGGTCCAGTGTACAGCAGTCAGGGAAGATAATGCCGTGAGAGGTTCTTCCTCAGAGCCGCTTCTTCCACAGGATCAGAAGCAACTGACCCCTGCTTCCCCATCTGACCCCTGTTTCCCCATCCATGCACAGACATGGTGCCTCTCTGGGGATCCCCGCCATTCTTCTGACGGTTGGAATGGTTGTGGGTTTATGAAGACCAGATCGCATCTTGTCTTCCCAACTGCTAAAAGATAAGTGTCTCCATTAGAACAGAGAATCTGTTTTTAAGATTAGCGATTCATAAAACTGACCAGCTGAGTCTGTGATTTGTGAGCCATGCATTCAGCCAGCGAGCGGAACATTCTGATTATGTGCTTACATTCAAAGAAAATAAAATAGACTATCGCTGCAATTAAAACCTTCCAACACAATCCTACTATTTTAGGGATCAGAGTCTCAGATGTGCTGCTTAAAGGATGGTTCTAATTAAAAAAGAACTGGAGTGAGACATTCCCTCCCCAGATGCTTCCAGAGGCCCCTCTGGTGATTCAGGAAACCCTTCACCACCACAGCGCCCCCTAAAAAGAAAGTAAAGCCAACTGCCAAAATCAGTGAAAACATAGATCGTGCTTATCCCTGAATGTGTATTTTTTCGGAATAAAACACCAGAAGTAACCGGAGCACAAGCCGCCATCCTAACCTGTCATAGATGCTTGGGCCGCCCGAGCACCGCAAGTGCGCAGCTGCTGGCATGCGCTTGCCCGTCCCGCGGGCCTGGCGCTGTGCTGTGCTCACTGTCTTGTTTACTCTTGAGGCAGTACTCCCTGCGTGGAGCCAGGTGAAATCTCTAGGTGCTGCGTTCACGTTAGTAGGAAGGTAGCAGGATGTCCACCTGGCCTTGCTGAGTGATTCTCTGCACTCCACCTGCTCCCCTCTCGTGGGCAGTGCAGGCTGGTCCCTGCTGTTGGCATCATTTCTTTGCCAACACGGGGCCAGTGTCACCCCTTCTTGGTTCTCCTTGGCACCTCTTTTCTGCCACTCGTGGTGACGGGCACACAGTGACGCTTGGCACCTGTGACCTTAGCCCTCCTTTCAAGTCTGTTGTCCCATCTCCTCGAGGAGGCGGATGGGAAGGTCTTGCCCTTTCCTGGGAAGGAAGGTCTTGGCTCTGTCTCTGAGTTCTGGGGGGGAACCTGAATGTCCCAGCTCTCGGGTGTAGCTGCACTGTGGAGGCAGAGAGTATCAAAGGTCACTCTTCCTTTTCTCTCTCTATCCTGAGCATCTTTTCAGTGCCTGTGTTTGGGAGTTTCACTAAGCCATTCCAGCTCACTCTGCCGGGCCCTCCATCATAGTCACAAGAGGTAGTGGGGCTGGGTCAGTGTCTGCTCCGCCGTGGGCTCTCCAGCAACCAGAGCTTTCTGATAGCCATGGTTCAGCCCAGGGGGCAGCTGCCTGGACGTTCGTGTGTCATCTCAGTGACTGTTGTCAGGAACCTGGGCTCCAAGGTGACCTGAGGACTTCAACTTGACTAAAATTCATGTCCCTCCTTCCCCTCTGCTCTAGCTCTTTGCCTCCCAAAGTGGATGGTTCTCTAGGGGCCAGCTCTGTCATCTCTCTCACTTCCAACTGCTTAGTCCCATCCTCAGGAAATGTGAGAGACATAGGTTCAATCCCTGAGTTGGGAAGATCCCCTGGAGAAAGAAATAGCAACCCACTTCAGTATTCTTGCTTGGAGAATCCCATGGGTAGAGGAGCCTGGTGGGCACAGTCCATGGGGTCGCACAGAGTGGGACATGACTGAGTAACTAGCACTTTCATGCATTATTGAAACCCCCGAGAGTAGAAACCATGCCAGGAGCAATGCCTCATTGGGAGTGGCCCTGGGAGAGGGTCTCCAGGTTGACAAGGGCTCGGTGGCCCCTGTGATTGGCACCTGTTTCACTACCTGGGTCGTGACTCCCCGCCAAGTAAACCCACCCTTAGAGTGAAGGGAAGAAAATACTGGTCCTGACTTGACATCTCGGGGGGTGAGAGGTGGTGGGTGGGGGCAGCGAGATGTGAAACGGAAGATGTAGCCCCTCCCCAAGGAAGGCGAGTGTGACTCACTGGCATGCATGCCGAGCTGGCCACAGCGCGGGGTCCTTTGTAACGTCCCAGTGCTTCCAGGTCGGGTCTGACGCCAGTCAGGCTTCCCTGGAGCACGGGCACCTGCTTTACTGGAACCATGAGCCCTGCACAAAGTGGTGAGGGTGGGTTTTCCAATTCATCATTCATTGAAGCAATTAAACTGGAAACAGAACATTAGTTCTGTGTTCATGTAAACAGCCCGTCCAGTGGCATTGCCCTGAAGTCTAGTTTTTAATGCCAGGTCCGTGGGAGTTGGGCAGGGCATGGACTCGCTCAGTGATGGGCTGAGCGGAGGTGAGAGAGTTCGGGCGTGCGCTGCTCTCAAGAGCAGGAGTGGTAGTCGCCATCTGCCTTGAGAAACACACCTCAGTATTGTTAGCCAGTGAACCCCTTAATCACACATCTCTGAAAGCGGGCACCACAAAACCAAAGTTCCTGGGTGGGGGTGGGGTGGGGATGGGTGCGCTGGCTCTCCTCGGACGCTCCTCTCAGAAGGGTCTCTCCTCTTCCTGATGGTTTTCTCAAACTGGTCACAGGAGGCCGGTCCGTGCAGCCCTCGCCTCCCCCTGGCCCTCTGGCCCTCAGCCTGCCCCTGCATGTGCTCGCCCCACCTTGGGTTCACCCGCCGTCCCCACCAGAAGATGCCAAGAACATCCTCGCCGCCCCTCAGGAAGAGCCCGCAGCCTTCTCTGACCCCAGGGCTCCCCTCCCCCCACGGCCGCGGTCCCTCTGGGTACGCAGTACCTTCCGAGGATCACTNGTTCACCCGCCGTCCCCACCAGAAGATGCCAAGAACATCCTCGCCGCCCCTCAGGAAGAGCCCGCAGCCTTCTCTGACCCCAGGGCTCCCCTCCCCCCACGGCCGCGGTCCCTCTGGGTACGCAGTACCTTCCGAGGATCACTTTCTCTTTGTTTTTAAGTGCCTGCACAAGGTGCAGACCTCTGGGCCCTGCCCGAGGGTCGGCCTGTGCCCTGCCCCTCCCTCCCCGGCCCTGCGCTGGGCCCCGCCAGGGCCCCGGGCTCCACAGGCAGGACAGCCCCCAAGCTGGGCGCGCGAGGTGCGGTATTCGAGGCTGGCCGTGTCACTCTGGCCTGCTCTGCTGCGGTCACGATCACAGGCTGTGAAGGCGCCTGCTTAGCTAGCGAGTGAGCCCAGTGGAGGTGGCGGTGTACCGCAGGTGCATCCAGACCCAAGAGGGCAAAGAATCAAGAGTTAAGACCAGGATGACCCACCTGCCAGTCACTGGAACCCTGGCTGCCTGGCTCATCCTGTTCTTCAGTCTGTGGGATCGAGGTGTCTGCCCACAAGGGCCGAGGAGAGCTGTCATCAGTAGGGGGAATGAGATCAGAAGTGCACCTTTGAAGATGAGTGTGAGAGTATTGGTTTGCTTCTCTAAAGTACGTGGAGTCTGACCTGAATTCGGGGCCTTGGCCACGTGGCAGGTGGACGAGGGTTCTCGGGACCGCGCTGTTGGCATCAAGGCACTGAGCTGTGCTCGGATGGGGGCTGGTGCGCTCCAAGGTTTTGCAGAATGGAACAATCCATACCCAGGCACTTTATTTTCATGAGTAATCCAGCCTTTTTGTTCAGACAGTGGAATAACCCACACGCTGGGCCTTCCCATTTAACACGTACGGCGTTTGCCGGAGGAACTGNAAAGAATATAATCAATCTGATTTTGGTGTTGACCATCTGGTGATGTCCATGTGTAGAGTCTTCTCTTGTATTGTTGGAAGAGGGTGTTTGCTATGACCAGTGCATTTTCTTGGCAAAACTCTATTAGTCTTTGCCCTGCTTCATTCCGCATTCCAAGGCCAGATTTGCCTGTTACTCCAGATGTTTCTTGACTTCCTACTTTTTCATTCCAGTCCCCTAAAAGGAAAAGGACATCTTTTTGGGGTGTTAGTTCTAAAAGGTCTTGTAGGTCTTCATAGAACCATTCAACTTCAGCTTCTTCAGTGTTACTGGTTGAGGCATAGGCTTAGATTACTGTGATATTAAATGATTTGCCTTGGAAACAAACAGAGATCATTCTGTCATTTTTGAGAGTGCATCCAAGTATTGCATTTTCTGACTCTCTTGTTGACCATGATGGCTACTCCATTTCTTCTGCGGGAGTCCTGCCCGCTATAGTAGATATAATGGTCATCTGAGTTAAAGTCACCCATTCCAGTCCATTTTAGTTTGCTGATTCCTAGAATGTCGACATTCACTCTTGCCATCTCTTGTTTAACCACTTCCAATTTGCCTTGATTCATGGGCCTGCCATTCCGGGTTCCTGTGCAATATTGCTCTTTACCCAGCATATAGTAAGCACTAAATAAGTATAAGTAATCATTTTAATTCATATTGATCATAGTACACACAGTCTAAAAATTATCCAGCTATTAAAAGTGTTAATGCAGATCTGTGTTTATACAGAATGACATCTAAGTGTATTCCTTTTAAAAAGTCACTTACAAAACGATATAGGATTATGCAAAACTCCAAATTTTCAGTTTGAAAGGACATAGGTGAGAATACTTTGATTATCTCTGAATTGTAAGATTTGTGACAATATTTTGTCTTAGGAAGTTTATATTTTACAAATATTTTAATGGTGTGTTACAAATATATGAGCCTATGTTTCTTTGAAAAGCAGAAAAATGGTTAACACAACAGTGTAAAAAATGTGGTATGTTAGTCCCACCAATTCTTTACAGTTTAAGTAGCCAATACCAAGCCTTGCTTATATTTCCTTATGACAAGTATAAAATTCTTCCAAAACATCACTGTTAATCAGTGAAGTCGAAAATTCTCTCTGAAAAACCAGTTTTTGATTACTGGACTGACAGGATCAGGTGACAACTTGTCTACCTCAAGTTCCCAAATGTTAGTGTGTCTGGGACACATTAATCATAATTGCTCTGTATCAGAGCCAGATATTTATGAAGAAGCATTTGGATGTGCTTTGTGCATCACTGAAGAACTCTGTTGCCAGCAGTAAGCTAGTGAGCAAATTGTTCAAGCCTTGCTCATCAGTATGTGCGCTCTGGAAATACTAAAGTAAAATAACACACCTAGTAATCATCATAGATACATGTATTCTGACCTGGAAGAATGCTGTTAGCCATTTGAGGAGTTTTTGATTAATAGGCTATGGAAGCATTTTTAATATTATTTAACAAAACCAAATAGAAAAGGTGAAAATGGTTTGTATTTTGAAGTTGCCTTTCCATGATTATGCCTTAAAACATTGAAACTAGATGAGTTTCACTTTTACTTTTAGCATAGTTTTTTAAAACATTGTAGTGACACATTCAGGGGCTTCCTTGCTGGCTCAGCGGTAAAGAATCCACCTGCAATGCAGTAGACACAGGAGATGCAGGTTTAATCCCTGGGTAAAGAAGATACCCTGGATAACTCCAGTATTCTTGCCTGGAAAATCCCATGGACAGAGGAGGTTGGTGGGCTACAGTCCATGGAGTGGCAGAGTCAGACAGGACTGGGCACCAGACAAAAAGAAACATTCAAGTGTTTCTGTAATATGTGTTTACTAGATTCTGTGGTTAATTTCGATATATTATTCCCTTTTTCTTTTTCGGTTTGATTTTGAAAAAAAAGACACCTGCATGCAAATAGAGTTACTCCAGGAAAAATCTGTAATTTTAAGGTTTTAAAAAAGAAATATCCCAGGAACCTTACTAACACTACTTTAGTTCACACGCCTATCATCTTTTAGATGATTTATTACATTTATCTTCTGTTACGTTTTTCTCCCTTCCTACTGCTGTGAACTGAGTCATGTCCCCACAAAATTCATATGTTGAAGTCCTAACTACCAATGTGATAACATTTAGAGATTGAGCCTTTGGTAGATAGTTGTTGCTGCTGCTAAATCACTTCAGTCATGTCCAACTCTGTGTGACCCCATAGACGGCAGCCCACCAGGCTCCTCTGTCCCTGGGATTCTCCAGGCAAGAATACTGGAGTAGGTTGCCATTTCCTTTTCCAATGCGTGCATGCATGCTAAGTCGTTTCAGTTGTGTCTGACTCTGTGCAACCCCATAGACGGCAGCCCACCAGGCTTCTCTGTCCGCAGGATTCTTTAGGCAAGAATACTGGATTGGGTTGCCATTTCTTTCTCTGGGTAGATAATTAGGTAATTACATTTATATGAGGACACGAAGGTGGGGCCCTCGTGGTCAGATTAGTGCCATTAGTAAGAAGGCAGCTGTGTCTGCAAGCCAGAAAGAGAGTACTCCCCAGAACCCGATCATGCTGGTACCCTGATCTCAGATTTTCAGTCTCCAGAACTGTTTTTAAAAATCTCTTTGTTTAAGCCCCTAGCCTAAGATATTTTCTTATAACAGCTGAGTAAATACACCTACATTTCTCCATACCCCTGCTGGAATGATTTTTCTAAAACAAAAATCTGATTATGTTATTCCGTTAAAGTTATCAGATGGTTCTTCAGTCAGTCATTTAATAAATATTTATTAACTCCTTATGTGTACCAAGTACCATACTAGATGCTGGAAAAACAGAGATTAAAGTTCTTTCATAGAGTATAGCTGATGGGGAATGCATCATTAAATAAATAATTGAGTCCTAATTCCTTAGTATTACATCCTTATAGAACTGGCCTCTGAAAATCTCATTTTTTTAAACTAGTTTCTCAAACCCTCTACTTTAGTCTTTCAGATTCCCCCATACTTTCCATGTCTTCAAACAAGCAATTCTTTCTACTTTCCTGCCCTGATTCCATACCTTCTGTAAATCTCCACTCGAATTCCAGTTCTGAACTGTAATAGGCACATAGCAAGTATTTGTTAGTTGGTTATTGACCATTTCTATCATAGAGCTTAACGGTATTATATTAAGTATCTTTTACTACATAAAAATCACCCCAAAGTTTCTGACCTAGGACAACAATAATCATTTCTTTTGCTTGCGAATAAAAAACTTGAACAGAACTCTGTGGGCATAGCTTGCTGGTCTTCCTTACAAGGTCAGTAAGAGGGGCTCAAGGCTGGGATCATTCACCGAGACTACAGTCTTTTGAAAGCTTGCACACTTACATGACTGGTGGTTGACGCTGGCAATTGGCTGGGTCATTGGGACTGTTGGCTGGAACACCTGCAGGGGACCTCCCGTGTGTTAGCACATTGGACTGAGCATTGTAAGAGGCAGGAAAATGAAAGTCCCAGTTTCTAAGGACCTGAACTGGAAAGTGGGCATAGCAGTGCTTCTGTCATATTCCACCGAACAAGCAGTTGCAGCATCTACACTCAAGGGGAAGGAAATAAAATCCACTTCTCCATGGAAAGAGTATTAAAGAATTTGGGGGCCATATTTGAAAACTGCCACACTATTGTAACTTTTTACTTGTTTCCATAGCATTGGCCTGACTCTCTATATCTCTGGGTTCCCAGGCTTTCAACAACATTTGTTAAATGTAGTAAATAAAATATGTCATGATTAAATTGGTACACTGCCATTAGCAGCCATGAGGGAGTAACAGGCTCTGGCCTTACCTTTTCACCATAACCAAGTAAAACACTGGACAAAATATATGAAACAAGTGATTGCAGGCCTGAAACAGCAGTCTGTGATCCCAAGGAGAAAAAAAACAAGCAATGAGCCCTACGATTGCCACATCCTTCTGTCTAGAGTCAGTTTCTGATTATGCCCAGGAAGGGAAAACCCCAAAATTACCAAATGGGATAATAAATGACACTTTACAAAGATAAAGACATAAATTCACTAGAAGACATAGTAATATCCAATGTGTTTAACCTAAAGACTGAACTGGAAAAAGAGGAAGCAAGATTTACAGAATTGATAGAAGAAATAGATACATCCAGAGTTTTGTTATCTATTTTAATACTCCTCTCTCAGGTAAAGATAGAACAAATAGAAAATTAGTAATTACATAGAAGACAAAGAATGCTCTCAACAAACTTGACCAAATTGACATTTGTGATAGCCCCACCCAAACACTGCAAGACAGACATTCTTGTCAAGTAGATAAGAACAGTAACAAGGACAGACAATATGCTGGCTGTATAAGGACTCAAAACATTTTAAAGGATAAAATTAAGTAGATTGTTTTCTTAACTAAAACAATTACCTTAGAAAGGTAACAGAAAGCTCTCTGAAAATTTTCAATTTATGTAAAGATTAAACAATACAGTTCTAAATAATCTGAATCAAAGGAAAATCAGAGACTATTTTGAACTAGGTGAAAGTGAAAACAACCAATCAACATTTGTCAGATGCAATTAAAGTAATGCTTAGAGGAAATACTTTAAGCATTAGATATTAGAAAAGAAATTCTAACATCAATGAGCTAAGCTCCTACCTTAAGAAGATAGAATTCAAGTAGAAAAGGGAAATGAATGATAAAACCAGAAATCAATAAAATACAAAATCAATAAAATCAAAATTCAACCTTCTTAAAAGTCAAAATTGATAGCACTCTACCTAGATCAAAAGATTAATAAGAGGAAACAAATTACCAGTATCAACAATTAAAGAAGCATCATGACTATAGGTCCTGTAATTAAAACATTACAAAAAACATTGATAAAGGAATATTCTTTTAAGAATCTTTAGGCTGATAAATTTGATAACATCAGTTCAGTTCAGTCACTCAGTCGTGTCTGACTCTTTGTGACCCCATGGACTGCAACACACCAGGCCTCCCTGTCCATCACCAACTCTTGGGGTCTACTCAAACTCATGTCCATTGAGTGATGCCATCTAACCATCTCATCCTCTATCATCCCCTTCTCCTCCCACTTTCAATCTTTCCCAGCATCAGGGTATTTTCCAATGAGTCAGTTCTTCGCATCAGATGGCCAAAGTATTGGAGTTTCAGCTTCAGCATCAGTCCTTCCAAAGAATATTCAGGACTGATTTCCTTTAGGATTGACTGGTTGGATCTTCTCGCAGTCTAAGGGACTCTCAAGAGTCTTCTCCAAAACCACAGCTTAAAAGCATCAATTCTTCAGCTCTCAGCTTTCTTTACAGTCAAACTCCCACACCCATACGTGACTACTGGTAAAACCATAGCCTTGACCAAACGGACCTTTGTTGGCAAAGTAATGTCTCTGCCTTTTTAATATGCTGTCTAGGTTGGTCATAACTTGTCTTCCAAGGAGCAAGCATCACACACATTGACAGATATATAATACATATTATTTATATTTTATATATATATCAATGTGTGTGTTAGTCACTAAATCATAACTCTTTGTGACCTCTGCTCAGCTCCTCTGTCCATGGGGATTCTCCAGGCAAGAATACTGGAGTGGGTTACCATACCCTTCTCCAGGTGATCTTCCCAACCCAGGGATCAAACCCAGGTCTTCCACATTGCAGGTGGATTTTTTTACCTTCTGAGCCATATATATATGATATATATATATATAGCCCATATATATATATCAGTATCAGAAATTAAAGTTTTAATTACTCTCTACAAAAATCTCTAGGCCCTTGAGTTCAATTGTTAATTCTATCAAACTTCTAAGGAAGAAATAATATCAAACACTTACAAAATCTTTTAGAAAATACACCAGATGAGAACAATTTCCTAATCATTGTATGAGACCAAAAGCATCCTGACACCAAAATCAGATGTTATAATTATCAAAATTATTCTAAAATATAATATTTTAAAATATTATAAAATTATATCACTACCTTTATTAATAGAAATATAACAATCCTTTAAAAAATAAATTTATAGAAATATGAAGAGAATACATTATGACAAGTAGTGTATACCAGGACTATAAAGTTACTTTAGTATTTGAAGCTCAATCAACATAGTTCACCATACTAACAGTATGTAAGAGAAAAACCATATGAAAATTTCAATAGCCACAGAAAAATACTATTTGACATAATTCAAAACCTTTGTGATAAAAACAGCAAAGAGTAGAAGAAACCTTTTTCAACCTGACAAAAGTTATCTCCAAAAAACTTAGACCTAACATCTTACTCAATGGTGAAAGAGAATGATTTCTCTATAGTAAGAAGCAACAGAAGAATGCCCATTTTTATGCTACTATTTAATGACAGTCTTAGTGCTAAAGTCACAGATAAGGCAATGGCACCCGACTCCAGTACTCTTGCCTGGAAAATCCCATGGACAGAGGAGCCTGGAAGGCTGCAGTCCGTGGGGTTGGTGAGGGTCGGACACGACTGAGTGACTTCACTTTCCCTTTTCACTTTCATGCATTGGAGAAGGAAATGGCAACCTCACTCCAGTGTTCTTGCCTGGAGAATCCCAGGGATGGGGGAGCCTTGGGGGCTGCCGTCTATGGGGTCACACAGAGTTGGACATGACTGAAATGTCTTAGCAACAGCAGCAGTGATAAAGTCAAGAAGAAAAAGGAATATACTTTTCAGACTTTGCCTTTAGCCAAGATGGAATAATAGAGACTGGATTTATCATTTTGCCTGAAACAACAGAAAACTAGGCTAAATGATTATAGTTAGAAATTTCAACTTCCCATCTCAATAGTAGAAGACCTGAATACTATCATCAAACTTGACTTAAATGAAACTGATACAACACTACCTCTGATGAAAGCTGATTACATAGACTTTTCAAGTGCATGACATATTTACCAAGATGGAGAATATTCCATACCATAAAACAAATCTTGATAAATTTAAAAGGAGTCAAGTCATACAGAGTATGTTCAGTTCAGTTCAGTTCAGTTCAGCTTAGTCATGTCCAACTCTTTGTGACCCCATGGACTGCAACACTCCAGGCCTCCCTGTCCATTGCCAACTCCCAAAGTCTACTCAAACTCATGTCCATTGAGTCGGTGATGCCATCCAACCATCTCATCCTCTGTTGTCCCCTTCTCCTCCTGCCTTCACTCTTTCCCAGCATCGGGGTCTTTTCCAATGAATCAGTTCTTCGCATCAGATGGCCAAAGTATTAGAGTTTCCACTTCAGCATCAGTCCTTCCAAAGAGTATTCAGGACTGATATTCCTTAGGATGGACTGGTTGGATCTCCTTGCTGTCCAAGGGACTCTCAAGAGTCTTTTCCAGCACCACAGTTCAAAAGCATCAATTCTTCTGCACTCAGCTTTCTTTATAGTTCTTCTGCTTTCTTTATAGTTCAACTCACCCATCCATTCATGACTACTGGAAAAACTATAGCCTTGACTAGTTGGACCTTTGTTGGCAAAGAATATGTTCTCTGAGTGCAAGTGAATTAAATTAAAAATAAATTACAGAAGGATATGTAAAAGTCCCCAAATATTTTGAAATGAAGTAACACTTCTAAATAACCCATTGGTTAGAGGAGAAATAAAGTGAAAAATAGGAAGTATTGAGAATGGGTTGATACTGAAAATATAACAAAATTTATGGGAAACAATTATAGCAGTATTTAGAGGGATATTTATAATATAATATAGCATATATGGGCTTCCCTGGTAGCTTAGCTGGTAAAGAATCTACCTGCAATGCAGGATACCCTGGTTTGATTCCTGGGTTGGGAAGATTTCCTGGAAAAGGGAAATGGACTCCAGTCTTCTTGGGCTTCCCTGGTGGCTCAGATGGTAAAGAATCCACCTGCAGTGTGGGAGACCTGGGTTCAATCCCTGGGTTGGGAAGATCCCCTGGAGGAGGGCATGGCAACCCACTCCAGCATTCTTGCTTGGAGAATGCCCATGGACAGAGGAGCCTGGTGGGCTACAGTCCATGAGGTTGCAAAGAGTCAGACACAACCGAGCGACTAAGCACAGCACAGCATATAGCATATATACTGGAAAAGAGGAAACATCAGAGAAGAAAGCAATGAAAAAGGAAACAGAGAAACAATAGCAGAAACCACACTTAAAGTTCATTTTTTGAGGAGATAAATAAAATTGATAAAACTATAGTCAGATTTACAAGGGAAAAGATACAAGTTACCAGTTTCAGGAATTAAAGAAGAGACATCACTACGGATGCTATACATATCAAGAGGATAATAAGGGAATATTATTATGACCAATTCTCTTTAAAATATAAATATATATAGGCCTCACAGCTTGCAATATCTTAGTTCTCTGATTACGGATGGAACCTGGGCCCATAGCAGTGAAAGTGACAAGTCCTAACACTGGACCACCAGGGAATTCCCATATTATGGCCTACTCTATACCTATAAATTAGATAATCAAAAAAGGCAAATTCCTTCAACAGCACAAAATTCTAAAGCTCTAGACAGAAATAGTTCACTTGAATAGCTTTATTTCTATTAATGTAATTTCTTACTGTCACTCAATTTCTGACTTCCACTTTGACTCCTTTCTTATTATAAAGATTATATATTTTCTTTAACCTAATAACTGCTAATGACTGGGTAACTGGATTAGCAACACTCATCAGCTGGTTCGGGGTTTATGGTGATTCTGCTGACATAGTTTGCATCTGGTGTATCATGAAGGATGTTAGAAAATAAAGACATCCCCAGGAAATCTGCTTCTCCCCAGCATTTACCATTCAAAGACTTTTCAGAGGCTTTTATGCATGTTAAAAGAAGCTACAGATGTCCAAAAGAGATAACTACAGTTATAAAGGTGGCTCAAAGTTTCAGGGCAGAATGAATCAAAATGTGTAAAATTTCTGACCATACCAAGTGTTGGCTGGGATGTAGACCCACTGAAACTCCTCCACTGTGCTGGTGGGAATGTAAAATGGTACAACCCCTTTGGAAAACACTTTAGCAGTTTCTTTGAAAATTAGACAAGTATCAACCATGCGACCCAGTCATCCCACTCCTAAGAAAAGTGAAAGCATGTCTCTGTACAAAGACTTGTCAACAAATATTCATAGGTGCTTTATTGTAACTGGGAGGAAAAAAAAACACAAATATGTAAACATGAGTAGATAAACTATGTGGTAAATAGATAAACAAACTGTGGTATATCCATGCAATAGAATGCTTCTCAACAATAAAAGAGAGTAAATTACTGATATACACTGCCACATGGATGAATCTCCAATTCATAATTGCTGGAACATAGCTACATAATTGGTGGAACACAGAGCAAAATGAAAATATGCATTCCCTCGTTTACATATTATTAACGATTTCAAAACAGTGACAGCAGAGCATTAAAACAAGTGCCAAGCCCTTTTATGTACAAGATCCTATAGGACTGCACCAGCCACGTGCCTGTTAAGCTGGACCTGCTCAAAATAATTATCCTGAGTGAAGGAAGACAGACAAAAAGGGCACATAACATACGACTTCACTTATTTTTAAATTACTTTTTATTGGAGTATGGTTGTTTTACAATGCTGTCAGTTTCTGCTATACAGCAAAGTGAATCATCTATATACACACATACATACATCCCCTCTTTTTTGGATTTCTTTCCCGTTTAGGTCACATCAGAGCATTGAGTAGAGTTCCCTGTGCTATACTGTAGGTTCTCCTTAGGTATCTATTTTATGTACATGCGTGCTAAGTCACTTCAGTAGCGTCTGACTCTTTGCAACCCTATGGACTGTAGCCTGCCAGGCTCCTCTGGCCATTGGATTCTCTAGGCAAGAATACTTGAGTGGGTTGCCATGCCCTTCTCCAGACGATCTTCCTGACCCAGGGATCAAACCCCCATCTCTTGTGTCTCCGGTATCGGCAGGTGGGTTCTTTACCACTGGCACCCCCTGAGAATCCCTGTCTATTTTATATATAGCATCAACAAGGTATGTATGTCAATCTCAATCTTCCAACTCACCCCACCACCCCCTCTTCTCCTCTTGGTATCCATAAGTTTATTCTCAACATCTTTATTTCTATTTCTGCTCTGCAAATAAGTTCATCTGTAACATTTTTTCTAGATTCCACGTGTAAGAGATCCATATAAAATTACAGAAAATGCAAATTTATCTAAAGTGATGGAAAGCTGATCTGTGGTTACCTGAGGAGGAGTAAGAGGAGGGATTCAAAGGAGCACAAGTAAGTTCTTTGGAATGATGTATGTGTTTACTATCTTGATTGTGGTGAAGGTTTCACAGATGATAGACTTGTGAGCTGTGCCATCCAACCCAGGCACTGACCTCTGGAGAGTTTTCCACCACTGAAGAGCCTACTTTAACAGCAGACAAAATCAGTGTTTTAGAAAAGTTCTAAAAGTATTTTCCTTGCTAAAAAAAGTTCTCAGAGCAACTTATTTTGTTCTAAATCCAACAAATCACTTTCTGTAGGGGGAAAAATTGCAAAACATTACTTGGCTTTGGAAAAGGATTTTTAAAAAATACAGTTCATGCTCTCTATGCAGTTCTTCACCACAGCCAAAACACACAGTTCAGTTCACTTCAGTCATTCAGTCGTGTCCGACTCTTTGCGACCCCATGAACTGTAGCATGCCAGGCCTTCCTGTCCATCACCAACTCCTGGAGTCCATNGTTTTTTTTTTTTTTTTTAATTTAATTGGTTTCCTAGGGATGCCATAACAAAGTACCACAAACTGGGTGGCTTAAAACAACATAAATTCATTCTCTCATAGGTCTGGAGGCCAGAAGTCCAAAACCTAGGTGTTGGTAGAATTGGTTCCTTCTAAGGGCTCTGAGGGAGAATGGGATTCCATGCCTCTTTGTCAGTGTCTGGTGGAGGCCAGCAATCCTTGGCATAGCTTGACTGGTAGATGCATCACTCCAGTCCCAGCTTCTGTATTCACATGGCATTTCCCCCACATCTCTATGTCCATACTTCCCTCTTCTTTTTCTTTCTTCTTTTTAAAAAATATTTATTTATTTAGGCTGTGCTGGGTCTTAGCTGTAGCATGTGGAGTCTTTTCAGTTGCAGCCCGCAAACTCTTAGTTGTGGCATGCAGGATCTAGTTCCCAGAGATTGAACCCAGGCCCCCTGCTTTGGGAGCATGGAATCTTAGCCACTGGACCACCAGGGAAGTCCCAAGATTTCTCTCTCTCTCTCTTTTTTTTGATGTCGATTTTTTTTTTTAAGTCTTTATTGCATCTGTTATAGTTGCTTCTGTTTTTTTATGTTTTGGTTTTTTGGCCATGAGGCAAGTGGGGTCTAGTTCCTTGACCAGGGATAGAACCCACAGCCCCTGCATTTGAAGGTGAAGTCTTAACCAGTGGCTCACTAGGGAAGTCCCTCTTCTTATAAGGATACTAGTCCTATTGGGACAGGGTGTATTCCCAATGACCTCATTTTCATTCGTTTATATTTGCAAAGACTCTATTTCCAAACAAGGTCACATTCTTAGGCACTGGGAGTTTGGACTTCAGCATATCTTTGGGGGGACATAATAAACCCGTCACACACTTTACCAGCAGGGGTGGCACCAGGACTCACATTGGCAGCAACTGGAATTATTTAATACCACCTGCTACCAAAATTTTTCTTAACTTACTCTTGAGAATCTTGATAGTGGTCTTATTTTACGTTTCATAGCATCTAACTTGGTGCTAAAAAAATTACAAACACTCGTTGAATCTAGTTAGTTTGGATTACATGACCTCCTGAGTTCATGCATAACAAAGAATGGGATCATTCCCATAACAGCCGCATAAATTCATAAATTCACACATAAGTCCTGCACAGTTGAAATTGTCTGACAAAGAGCAGTTACAAGCTCTAAGTTCAAAAGTGAGCAAATGTCTGCTCTGAGTATAACTGTGTCTCCCAGTAGGAGGTTGGCTTCAGGCTTATTTCAATATGTTGTATTGGAGGGAAATGATTTTATGGAGACTGCTGGGAAACAGACACACTGTTTCAAGCGGCACAGTTTTTTATAGTGCAAGCTCTTATCTATCTTACTGGCAGATGAATAGTTTAGATTTCTAAATACCAGACTACTGAGATGTCAAATTTACCCAAACAAAAACAGGGCTCCTCAAGCACTCATGGTCATGGGTCATGACCATCAACTGGAAAATGTAGTAAACTGCTGATTCTGTTCTAGTCAGTGTGGTTCTCCTGTCTTTGTTCTCTCTGGAGGCCATGGTTTGTAGTCATTGAAGTGGCACCCAATGTGTATCTGTTGAGTCAATATTAATGTCATTAACAGAAATAATTGTAGTAGTAAACAGAGGGTGACGTGATTTCATGCAATTGTCAACCTACAATTTTCTAGAACGTTGCAGTTCAAAATACAGTGTTCCAACTTTTACAAATAGTCTGTGGTTCCCTGATCACCTCATTTATTTTTTTAAAAAAATTTTTATTTATCTTTAATTTAAGGATAATTGCTTTTATTATTGTGTTGGTTTCTGCCAAACGTCATTCATTTTAATGTCTCTTTATTACAACACTGTTTAACAATGCGACCTTATGGTTATTTGCCTGAACCTCTTCTCCAACTCTGCTTGAAGTCAAAGGTTGGGTCCAATTCATCACCCTTTGTTCAATGCATACCTTGCATTTAGTAGAAATCGATATACATTCACTAAATTCCATTTAGCAACTTCAGTGTTTTTCTTTCCTCACCATGTTACAAGTTTTCATGCTCCATTGTTCAGTGCAGACAGTGTCATTGATGTGATCAAATTCTAAAGCAATCCTCATTCTCAGTATCATATTCCCTGAAAAAAAATAATTAATATGTGAATATATATTAGAAGTAAGAGCTTCTCCTTCAAAAGGTTCTGAGTGGCAATATGGCAGAGGGATAAAGATGACAATTTGAATAGACTTAGGGGTGAATTCAGGCTCTTAGGAGTCATTTCTCCTGTAAACTCTGAACTCCCTCATTGCCAAAATGGGGATAATAATGTCTATTGTGTAAGATGACAAGAATGATTAGATTAGATACTTTATATCGAGTGCTTAGGGCTCCCAGGTGGTAAAAAATCTGCCTGCCAGTGCAGGAGGCTCAAGTTCTATAGTGAGTTGGGAAGATCTCTTGGAAGAGGGCGTGGCAACGCACTCCAGTATTCTTGCCTGGGAAATCCCATGGACAGAGGAGCCTGGAGGGCTACAGTTCATGGGGTTGCAACGAGTCAGACACGACTGAAGCAACTGATCAGGCATGCAGCACAGTCATATATGTTACTGTGACAACTACTACTGCAGCTACATCTACTACTACAGTGATAACAGCTGCTGCTACTACTACTGAATATAATTCTAAAGAGAGAGACTTACCCTCCAATCACTGCCTTAGTAACAAAGTGCATTAGATGATGGTCTAGGTCAGAAACAAAGGCTGCATGCCCTTATAAATAGTTGTGAAGTGCACATTTCCAATTAGCTGTGATTGAGGAACAGGGGAAGAAGAAATCATAGTTTTACAAACATAAAGATATAAAGTAAGTTAACTCGTGGTTCCAAAGAGCCCTAGTGTTATCTTGTTTGGTTCAGGGAATGCAATTAGCTTGCCAAGGAAGATTTCATTATCATTGTTCATTGTGATTTAGACTGAGAAATCGAGGGAGGAAGGAAGAAGAAAGGGAGTGAGTGAGTGAGAGAGTCTTGCAGCCTGTGCCTTGCAGGATAGATTTATAAATGCAGCAACAGCTACACTGCCATGCATCTTGCTCTGTAGCAAATACACCAGGATCATTGTAGGCATTTGGTGAGTACGTGCGCGTGCACGTGCACGCGCGTGCACACACACACACACACACACACACACACACACACACACACACACACACATACACACCATCTTATTGACACAAGGGGAAGAAACAAGAACTCTCCAGAGTTTCAGAGACATGGACAACTTCATCTAAGAACTCAGGGAGAAACTAGAAATTTCAATTTTTGGTGAGCAGCTTATTTGTTCAGCCTCACAAAGTCTATTTTTCTTCCTGACTGATCCCATTTCCAGATAGAATCATCACATGTCCAAATACAATTGCCTAAATTGAATATGTGTGACTCATAGCCCTGTTTACATAGTATTCTTTCAGCTCCAGAGACTGAGCTAGTGATTTTGTCATCATCATGGGGACTCAACTAGCCCCCATCAAGCATCCAGGACTCATTTGTTCTCATTAAGAAATAAAATGACTGACCACCTGTGCCTCTGGCATACATGACTAGGGAAAATGTGTAAAATGGCAGAGAGTTGGGAGAAATGGCACAGAGGCTTTCAAAAATAATGGTTTCTGAGCTTTATGAACCTGAACTGTTCCTTTTGTACTTCCTTATCTTGAAGTTATTCTATACCCACATCACAGCAATTTCCACAAAGCCCAGTTCAGATCCAGCACTACCCTGGTCAAAAGACCTGTCTAGCATTTTGACTGTCAAGAAGTGGTTGTCTAGAAGATGGCATTTGAACTGGCTGCAGTGGTGTGGGTAGGTGTTCTGTAGGGTGGGGCCATGATGCAAATGATCTAGGGGAAATACAGCAGCATGAACAGAGGCGGCAGAAGGAATTTGGGGAATGGTAGATAACGACATTGTTGATGTACAGTTTCTTGGGTCAAAATAATGCTGCAGTGCTAACAAATTTATCTTTTGAGGTTCTTAAATTAGATCACATTAGATACAGATAGATGACAGATAGATGAAAGAACTAGATTTAAAGAGAAATGGGAAGAGAGAAGGAAGACAGAGGAAAGGAGAAAGACAGAGACAGACAGAAGGTGGGGGAGAGATAAAATGAGAGTAAGAAATTTAAGACGAAGACTGTCCACAAGCAAATCCAAGATCATGAAAAACGTCTTTGACTCCATGGACACTCACTGCTTTGCCTTTTAATCTGACATCTACAAGTGAGGCAGGTAAACTTTGGTTCATATTGGAAAGTATAAAATTCTCTGAATTATTTTCTTTTACTTTCTAGCCTACCGTTATACAACTGCTGCAGAGGTTAAAAAGAAGNTTATTGTGATCCACACAGTCAAAGGCTTTAGCATAGTCAATAAAACAGAAATAGATGTTTTTCTGGAACTAAAACACACACAAGTATGAGTTAAGTAAAAGCAGAAGATGATATGTAATTAACTGCTGAAATTAATGACACATTACCAGTAGAGTTTTATTTGCAGAAGTATAAAGATCCATCAGGATTTGAAGCCATCAGGGAACGCCAATTAAAAGGCCTACTATTGAATATAGCCTTGAAGAGTGAATGAGACTTACACAAACATGAAAGAAGGGAAAATAGCAGTTTGGTTAGGGAGAAAAGAATGGAGATTTGGATTAAAAGTTATCCAGATCAGTTTACAGACAATGAAGAGACCTGCTTGGTTGGGTCAGTGTATTTTGGTGACAGGTACTTCACAAGAGATAACATTTGATTGGCTCCTCGGATACTGTAGAGAGCTCTGAAGGTAAGCTGAGTAATCCATTTTTATCTGAAAGATAAAAAATGTTGTGAGAAGTGAAAGGAGGTTATATGTAAAATGCTATTTCTTCTTTGCCTTGGGGACCTCTTTCTTTCTTTTATTCTTTTTAAACTTTATTTTATGTTGGAGTATAATTGATTAACAATGTTGTGAGTTTCAGGTGAACAACGAAGGGACTCAGCCATACATATACTTGTATCCATTTTCCTCCAAACTTTCCTCCCATCCAGGCTGTCACATAACATTGAGCAGAGTTCCCTGTGCTATACAGTAGAACCTCTTGTTTTTTTCATTTTAAATATAGCAGGGTGGACATGTCCATCCCCAACTCCCTGACTATCCCTTCCCTGCATCCTTCCCCATGGGCAACCATAAGTTTCTTCTTTAAGTCTGTGAGTATGTGTTTTATAAGTTCATTTGTATCATCTCTTACTAGAGTCCTCCTATAAGAGATGATGTCATGTGGTATTTCTCCTCTTTCTGGCTTAGTTCACTCAGTGTGACAATCTCTAGGTCCATCCATGTTGCTGCAAATGGCGTTAAATTAGGCTCCCACCTCAACTTTCTTTTTCCTTGCCTCAAAATATCTCCACCTCCATTTCCTTTATTCCTGTCTGAGAAAGAAGTGTCCTTTCTCTTTTTGAAAATGAATTCCTCCATCTATCTTCTTAATTGCTTATCCTCTCACATCTTGCTTCATGAAGTAACCTATTTTACATAGACAGTCTCTTCATAACTTAATGGCACCTTTCCTTCAACAAATAAGCAAATAAAAGCTTTTGCTTGGACTCTGCTTTGTCTTCAAGAAAATTAGAGATTCCAAGATATTAAGAAGAGGTGGCAAGAATACACAGAAGAACTGTATAAAAAAGATCTTCATGACCCAGATAATCACCATGGTGTGATCACTCACCTAAAGCCAGACATCCTGGAATGTGAAGTCAAGTGGGCCTTAGGAAGCATCACTACAAACAAAGCTAGTGGAGGTGATGGAATTCCAGCTGAGCTATTTCAAATCCTGAAAGATGACACAATGTAAGTGTTATACTCAATATGCCAGCAAATATGGAAAACTCAGCAGTGGCCACAGGACTGGAAAAGGTCAGTTTTCATCCCAAGCCCAAAGAAAGGCAATGTCAAAGAATGCTCAAACTACTGCACAACTGTACTCATCTCCCACGCTAGTAAAGTAATGCTTAAAATTCTCCAAGCCAGGCTTCAGCAATGCGTGAACAGTGAACTTCCTGATGTTCAAGCTGGTCTTAGAAAAGGCAGAGGAACCAGAGATCAAATTGCCAACATCCGCTGGATCATGGAAAAGGCAAGGGGGTTCCAGAAAAACATCTATTTCTGCTTTATTGACTATGCCAAAGCCTTTGACTGTGTGGATCACAATAAACTGTGGAAAATTCTGAAAGAGATGGGAATACTAGACCACCTGACCTGCCTCTTGAGAAACCTGTATGCAGGTCAGGAAGCAACAGTTAGAACTGGACATGGAACAACAGACTGGTTCCAAATAGGAAAAGGAGTACGTCAAGGCTGTATATTGTCACCCTGCTTATTTAACTTATATGCAGAGTACATCATGAGAAACGCTGGGCTGGAAGAAGCACAAGCTGGAATCAAGATTGCCGGGAGAAATATCAATAACCTCAGATATGCAGATGACACCACCCTTATGGCAGAAAGTGAAGAGGAACTAAAAAGCCTCTTGATGAAAGTGAAAGAGGAGAGTGAAAAAGTTGGCTTAAAGCTCAACATTCAGAAAACGAAGATCATGGCATCTGGTCCCATCACTTCATGGGAAATAGATGGGGAAACAGTGGAAACAGTGTCAGACTTTATTTTTGGGGGCTCCAAAATCACTGCAGATGGTGACTGCAGCCATGAAATTAAAAGACGCTTACTCCTTGGAAGGAAAGTTATGACCAACCTAGATAGCATATTCAAAAGCAGAGACATTACTTTGCCAACAAAGGTCCGTCTAGTCAAGGCTATGGTTTTTCCAGTGGTCATGTATGGATGTGAGAGTTGGACTGTGAAGAAGGCTGAGCGCTGAAGAATTGATGCTTTTGAACTGTGGTGTTGGAGAAGACTCTTGAGAGTCCCTTGGACTGCAAGAAGATCCAACCAGTCCATCCTAAAGGAGATCAGTCCTGGGTATTCATTGGAAGGACTGATGCTGAAGCTGAAACTCCAAAACTATGGCCATCTGATGAGAATGAGAGCTGACTCATTTGAAAAGATCCTGATGCTGGGAAAGATTGAGGGCAGGAGGAGAAGGGGATGACAGAAATGAGATGGTTGGATGGCATCACCAACTCTATGGACATGGGTTTGGATGGACTCCAGGAGTTGGTGATGGATAGGGAGGCCTGGCGTGCTGCAGTTCATGGGGTCACAAAGAGTTGGACATGACTGAGCAATTGAACTGAACTGAGCTGAACTGCTGTGTCTCAGAATATTTCCTCATTCATTCCCCGCTTTATGCTGCAGTTGACCACTGACCTAGTACTTAGGTCGGTGGCTTTATTACTTCTTAGACTGATATATCTCCTTTCCTGCATGCCTTCAGCCAGCATTCACTATACTATACAGCATTCACTATATTCTTTGGGAAAGAGGCTTCTTTAATATGATTTTCCTTCTCTTTAGTCTTCAGAAATTCACTACTGCCTTTTAAAATAGAGTGGTTTTCAATGGATTTCTATACTACCTTTCTCTTGGTGCTTTTAACACTTAGTCAAACGGCACAAATCACTTTTCCTCAAGTTTCTTTGTTTTTTCTGCCCGTTCCTGGTGAGACCCCAGCTTGCAAGATCATTTTGCATCTGTCTGTTGGAATCAGATTCATTCTTCAAGTATTCAAAAGTAATTTATTGCATGAAGCCTTTTCTGAGCCCCCCAAATAAGTTACTCCTATAGCTCTGTGCGATTCACTTTTTTTTTTAAAATTAATTTATTTTTTTAAATTTGACTTTACAATACTCTATTGGGTTTGCCATACATCGACATGAATCCACCACAGGTGTACACAAGCTCCCAATCCCGAATCCCCCTCCCACCTCCCACCCCACAACGTCTCTCTGGATCATCCCCGTACATCAGCCCCAAGCCTCCTGCATCCTGTATCAAACATAGACTGGTGATTCGTTTCTTATATAATAGTATATATGCTTCAATGCCAATCTCCCAGATCATCCCGCCCTCTCCTACTCCCTCTGAGGCCAAAAGTCCATTCTCTATGTCTGTGTCCTTTTTTGAAGTTTCTTTTACTCTGCTTTTGATGATAGAATACAGACTTTGGTGTCAGGCAGAACATCAGATGTTCTACTTGTTAGCTTGTGATCTTGGGCAAGTTTCTCAATCCTTCCAGACTTCAATTACCTCGTTTGAAAATGCAGATAATAATACCTATCTGTAAACATTGCTGTATGGATTAAATCAATAGAAGTGCCTGACGCGTGAGAGGTGGTATGTTTCTAACATTATCTTGGCATACATTTGTTTGTATAATTTTCTTAGCAACTAAAAAGTACTTTTTTGATACCTATTTGAACATAGTATAATTTATCTACCTTTTAAAGGGACAGTTTTATTTATTTTTAAGTTAACTTTATTGAAGTATAGTTGTTTTACAATGTTGTGTTAGTTTCTACTGTACAACAAAGTGAATTAGCTAATTTATCCAAACTGTTTTGGATTTCCTTCCCGCTTAGGTCACCATAGAGCCCTGAGTAGAATTATTACTTGAGCTATACAGTAGGTTCTCATTAGTTATCAATCTTGTGTTGCTGTTGTTCTTTAGTGGCTAAGTCATATCTGACTCTTTGTGACCCCATAGACTAGCCTGCCAGGCTCCCACTGTCCATGGGATTTCCCAGGCAAGAATACTGGAGTGGTTGCCATTTCTTTCTCTGGGGATTTTCCTGATCCAGGGATCTAACCCACATCCACTGCAATGGCAGGCAGATTCTTTACCACTGAGCCATAGTACCAATAGTATATATATGTCAACCTTAAAGGGGTAGTTCTAAAAGTCTGTTGGCATGTTATGTATTCTTCAGTTCAGGTCAGTTGCTCAGTCGTGTCCGATTCTTTGCAACCCCATGAATCGCAGCATGCCATGCCTCCCTGTCCATCACCAACTCCCGGAGTTCACACAAACTCACTCGGTGATGCCATCCAGCCATCTCATCCTCTGTCGTCCCCTTCTCCTCCTGCCCCCAATCCCTCCCAGGATCAGAGTCTTTTCCAATGAGTCAACTCTTCACATGAGGTGGCCAAAGTACTGGAGTTTCAGCTTCAGCATCATTCCTTCCAAAGAACACCCAGGACTGATCTCCTTTAGAATGGACTGGTTGGATCTCCTTGCAGTCCAAGGGACTCTCAAGAGTCTTCTCCAACACCACAGTTCAAAAGCATTAATTCTTATCATCCATAGGGTTGGTTAGTTTTCATTCCAGACTATTTAAGTCTCTTCTTTTGTCTAACCAAATACTCAGCACCTATAGGGTCAAGGCAGATAGCAGCTATGAATCTTTATGGAGGTTTGAATGCAATTTTATTTCTTTCTCTGCAGAGATTTAACCATTTTTTTTCTTTAAAGTATCAATAAGACGCTACCCAAAAAACAAACCCTCAAATGTCTTCTGGCTACCATATCTTATCTTCTATACATGGGACAATGTGGANAAAAAAAAAAGTGAATCGCACAGAGCTATAGGAGTAACTTATTTGGGGGGCTCAGAAAAGGCTTCATGCAATAAATTACTTTTGAATACTTGAAGAATGAATCTGATTCCAACAGACAGATGCAAAATGATCTTGCAAGCTGGGGTCTCACCAGGAACGGGCAGAAAAAACAAAGAAACTTGAGGAAAAGTGATTTGTGCCGTTTGACTAAGTGTTAAAAGCACCAAGAGAAAGGTAGTATAGAAATCCATTGAAAACCACTCTATTTTAAAAGGCAGTAGTGAATTTCTGAAGACTAAAGAGAAGGAAAATCATATTAAAGAAGCCTCTTTCCCAAAGAATATAGTGAATGCTGTATAGTATAGTGAATGCTGGCTGAAGGCATGCAGGAAAGGAGATATATCAGTCTAAGAAGTAATAAAGCCACCGACCTAAGTACTAGGTCAGTGGTCAACTGCAGCATAAAGCGGGGAATGAATGAGGAAATATTCTGAGACACAGCAGTTCAGCTCAGTTCAGTTCAATTGCTCAGTCATGTCCAACTCTTTGTGACCCCATGAACTGCAGCACGCCAGGCCTCCCTATCCATCACCAACTCCTGGAGTCCATCCAAACCCATGTCCATAGAGTTGGTGATGCCATCCAACCATCTCATTTCTGTCATCCCCTTCTCCTCCTGCCCTCAATCTTTCCCAGCATCAGGATCTTTTCAAATGAGTCAGCTCTCATTCTCATCAGATGGCCATAGTTTTGGAGTTTCAGCTTCAGCATCAGTCCTTCCAATGAATACCCAGGACTGATCTCCTTTAGGATGGACTGGTTGGATCTTCTTGCAGTCCAAGGGACTCTCAAGAGTCTTTGCCAACATCACAGTTCAAGGCATCAATTCTTCAGCACTCAGCTTTCTTTATAGTCCAACTCTCACATTCATACATGACCACTGGAAAAACCATAGCCTTGACTAGACAGATCTTTGTTGACAAAGTAATGTCTCTACTTTTTAATATGCTATCTAGGTTGGTCATAACTTTCCTTCCAAGGAGTAAGCGTCTTTTCATTTCATGGCTGCAATCACCATCTGCAGTCATTTTGGAGCCCAGAAAAAGTCTGCCACTGTTTCCATTGTTTCCCCATCTATTTCCCATGAAGTGACGGGACCAGATGCCATGATCTTTGTTTTCTGAATGTTGAGCTTTAAGCCAACTTTTTCTTTCTCCTCTTTGACTTTCATTAAGAGGCTCTTTAGCTCCTCTTCACTTTTGCCATAAGGGTGGTGTCATTTGCATATCTGAGGTTATTGATATTTCTCCCGGCAATCTTGATTCCAGCTTGTGCTTCTTCCAGCCCANTTCTCCTCTTTGACTTTCATTAAGAGGCTCTTTAGCTCCTCTTCACTTTTGCCATAAGGGTGGTGTCATCTGCATATCTGAGGTTATTGATATTTCTCCCGGCAATCTTGATTCCAGCTTGTGCTTCTTCCAGCCCAGAGTTTCTCATGGTGTACTCTGCATATAAGTTAAATAAGCAGGGTGACAATATACAGCCTTGACGTACTCCTTTTTCTATTTGGAACCAGTCTGTTGTTCCATGTCCAGTTCTAACTGTTGTCTCCTGACCTTAGGATATTTCAAAGTTGGGTTTTTTTTCCCCCCAAAATGTTACATTCAACTTTGTAAAAACATACAGCCATTCTGAAAATCAGTTACATCTCATGTCATGTTCAATGTTTTAAAGTAACAATTGGAGGAAAAAATATTAACTATTAATATACAAACCCATTCTGCCACAAAATTTGGATTTTATGCTAAACATATCAATATTGTAAATGTTATACTTTAAAGTATTTCTTATTCAGGACACTTAAAATCAACTCTAATTAATAATTTATATACATAAAATACATCTGCTTTATGTGTTTGCTGTGATGAGTTTTACCAAATATACACACCTGTGTAAAACCACAGTCAACAAACAGAGCACTTATATTGCTCCAAAAGGATTCCTGTGTCTATTCTCAGTCTCTTCTCTTCGTACACATCCTCAGCACCAGGCAACAACTTTCCTGTTTCTTGTCACTGTAGATTTTTAGATTTAGATTTTCCTTTTCTGGTTTCATATAAATGTAATTATCTACTATGCAGTCTCTCTGATTTTGCTCAGTGCAGAGTTTATGAGATTCATTCATGTTGCATGTTCAGTAGTTTGTTCCTTTTCATTGCTGAGTCATGTTCCCTTGTGTGAAATACTACAGTTTGTTTATTCATTCACATATTGATGGACACATCGATGATTTTCAGTTTGAGGTCACTATGAACAAAGCTGCTATGTGGTGTCCAAGTCTTTGTACAGACCTATTTTCATTCTCTTGTTTAAATATCTAGGAGTGAAATTGCTGGGTCATATGGTCCATGTATGTTGATCTTTTAAAGAAATTGCCAATTTGTTTTCCAAAGTAGTATTCTCTTTAGCCATAAATGAGAATGTCAATTTCTCTGCATCCTTGCCAACCTTTAAAAATACTAGATGTAGTGATGTCTTATTGTGGGTTTAATTTGCATTTCCCTAGTGACAAAAAAGATTGAACATCTTTGCTTGTGCTATTATTTCCATATGTTCTTTGAGATGTGTCTATTCAAATATTTTGCTAATTTAAAAAGTGTTATTGTATTCTTAAGTTACAAGGATTCTTAATATATTCTGGATACAAGTTCCTTGTCAGATACATATATTGTGAATATTTTCACTTTTTTATGGTATCTTTGGGATAACAAGTTTTACATTTTGATGAAGTCCAATCATATTTCTTATGATTAATGGTTTTGGGGTTTCTTTGGTTGTTGTATCTAAGAAATCTTTGCCTTCCAAGGTCATGAAGATTCTGCTGTTTCCTTCTAGAAGTTTAGAGATTTATTTTTTATGTTTAGGTCTATGACCCACATCAAATTAATACTTGTCTAAGGTTTAAGGTAAGAGTCAAGAATTTCCTTTTTTTTTTTTTTTTAATGTGGTACCTAGTTGTTTCAGCACTGTTTGTTAAAAAGAATTAGCTTTGCATCTTTGTTAAAAACCAGTTGACTATATGTAAGGGGCCTGGACTTTATTCATTGATCTGTATATCTAACCTTGTGCCTATCACACTGTCCTGGAAACTGTAGTTTTATACTAAGTTTTGAAAACAGGTATGTGCATGTTCCAACTTTGCTTTTTCTACACATTTCTGTATAAATTTTAGAGTTACCTTGTCAAATTAAAGAAATATTCTGCTGGAATTTACAGAGAACTGGCAGTTTAACAATCTGAGTTCCAATGCATGAAGCTGTAATACTTATTTATTAGGACTTTCTCTTGAGTGTGATTTATTGTGTTCAGGGTACAGGTCTTGNTTCCCACTTTTTGATTGGGTTGTTTGTTTTTCTGCTATTGAGTTGTATGAGCTGCTTGTATATTTTGGAATTTAATCTTTTGCCAGTTGTTTCATTTGCTATTATTTTCTCCCATCCTGAGGAGTGTTTTGCACCTTGCTTATAGTTTTCTTTTCTGTGTAAAAGCTTTTAACTTTAATCAGATCCCACTTTTCATTTCTGTACTCTAGGGAGGTGAGTCATAGAGGATTTTGCTTTGTGCCATCGAGTGTTCTGCCTGTGTTTTCTTCTAAGAGTTTTATAGTTTCTGGTCTTACACTTAGGTCTTTAATCCATTTTAAGTATATCTTTATGAATGTTGTTAGGAAATGTTCTAATTTCATTCTTTTACATGTACTGTCCAGTTTTCCCAGCAGCATTTATCGAACAGGCTATCTTTGCCCCATTGTATATGTTTGCCTCCTTTGTTAAAAATATGGTGCCCATAGGTTCATGTGTTTATTTCTGGGCTTTCTATCTTGTTCTCTCGGTCTATATTTCTGTTTTTGTGCCAGTACCATACTTTCTTGATGATTGTAGCTTTGTAGCATCATCTGAAGTCAGGAAGGTTGATTCCTCCAGCTCCATTCTTCTTTCTCAAGACTGCTTTGGCTGTTCGGGGTCTTTTGTGTTTCCATGTGAATTGTGAAAAGATTTGTTCTAATTCTGTGAAAAATGTCATTGGCAATTTGATAGGGATTGCATTGAATCTGTAGATCACATTTTGTAGTATAATCATTTTCACAATATTGATTGTTCCTATCCAGGAACATGGAATATCTCTTCATCTGTTTATATCTTTGATTTATGCCTTTGATTTCTTTCATCAGTGTTTTATAACTTTCTGTGTACATTTCTTTTGTCTCCTTAGGTAAGTTTATTCCTGGATTTTTTTTTTTTTTTTCAATGGTGAATGGGATTGACTCCTTAATTTTTCTTTCTGATTTTTCATTGTTAGTATATAGAAATGCAAGTGATTTCTCTGTATTGATTTTGTATCCTTCAACTTTGCTAAATTCACTGATTAGCTCTGATAATTTTATGATACTATCTTCAAGGTTTCCTATGTACAGTGTCATGTCATCTACAAACAGAGCTTTATTTCATCTTTTCCAATCTGGATTCCTTTTATTTACTTATTTTTTCTTCTCTGATTGCTGTAGCTAGGACTTCCAAAACTATGTTGAATAATAGTGGTGAAAGTGTACACCCTTACCTTGTTCTTGCTCTTAGGGGGGATGCTTTGAGTTTTTAACCATTGAGAATATTTTCTGTGGGCTTATCATATATGGCCTTTACTATGTTGAGGTAGGTTCTTTATATGCCCATTTTCTGAAGAGTTTTAATCATAAAATGGGTACTGAATTTTGTAAAAGGCTTTTTCTGCATCTATTGAGACTATTATATGTTTTTTATCTTTCAATTTGTTAATATGGTGTATCGTATTGATTGATTTGCATATATCTGTCTCTTATACACATCTCTCCACACATNTACAGTTATAATGAGCAGATTAATGAGATGGATTCAAATAAATTAGAATCTCTTTCTTTGCAAATGTGCACAGTTTTTCAGTTTGGTTCATTTTCTAAGTAAGACTATATAAAAGGTTGCCATTCAACTGTTCTGATCAGAGGAATGCCATAGAATACTAAGGATACTTTTAAGCATGTTCAAACTGATGGAGCAGTGAGCTACCAAACTTTTTTTTTTTTAACATGTAAACACATAAAAATGATTTCACTGGTTTCATACTTAAATAACCTCCAAGGAAATAAATGATTTAAGTCAATGGAAAGTTCAACTGAAAAGAAAAACACCTTTATTATAAAACTGGCACAGCAGGAATCTTACTTACAGTCTGAGTGTTGTTTGTTGATTTTCACTTTGTGCAAATAATCACAGTCCAGGGCTAATTTCTTGCCTCTTGCCCACAGCTGGCACCTGAAGTGCTTACAGTTTCATTTACTCACAGAATTCAGTGAAATGCCTATTGTACCCATTCAAAGCTTGAGTTCATCTTTTGGTAAACATTAGTATGCAGGAATCTAAGGCTAGATTTCAAAACAATCTGCTTCCTTTTGTTTTGGAGCAGAAAATTACTTTATAAAGGACCTGAATGAGTTGAGTCCTGGCACATCAGCATCAAGTCACCTGCTATGATGAAAGCTTGAATCCTTGACCAGAACATTCAGGACCTGGTTTGTAGATTTCAAGCTAGCACACTAAAGGGAATGCACTCCTCTGGATTTTTTTTCCCCTTTTAATTCTTTTCTCTTAATATGCACAGCTGGTATATCAAATAATGTATGCCTGTATCCCACAGGCCAGTTCCCAATGTCCCACTGAAAGCCGTGTCAACATTAAGTCATTTTTTGGTTTTACTCTCATTAAGAAGACACTCCCCCAAACCAAACATCATATATTAATGCATATATATGGAATCTAATGATCTTATTTACAAAACAGAAATAGAGACACAGACATGGAGAACAAATGTATGGACACCAAGCAGGAAGTGTGAGGGTGGTAGGATGAATTGGGATATTTGGATTGACATATATACACTATGCATAAAACTAGGTATAAAACTGAGAACCTGCTGTATAGCTCAGGGAACTCTACTCAGTGCTCTGTGGTGTCCTAATGGGAAATAAAGGCAAAAAGACAGGGGGTACATGTATATGTATAGCTGATTCACTTTCCTGTACTATAGAAACTAACACAACACTGTAAGACAACTATACTGCAATGAAAATTAATTAATAAAAAAAGAACAAGTCAAACAAGAAGACGATGACATGCCCAGGTAGTACAGGTACATCCCAGGACAAGCTTATCAAGGACTCAGGGTCTGAACAGAGCCAGACAGCTCTGAGGGAGGCTGGTCCCAGGATTGACTTTTCAGTGAGATAAAATTACTTTGAAATACTATCTCATTAATTGGAAGAATAGGACTTGCTGTCCTATACCATCATGAAAGCCAGGAGATACATCTGTTTGACAAAACCCCAGAGCCAGCTCTAAGCAGCATTCTAGAGAGTATCTTTTATCATGATGCCCATCCCCAGGCACACAACCCGAACCCCCTCTCCTGTTTATTACTCCTTTTCCAAACCTTCTTGGGAGAAAAACTCCTATGGCAACTAGATGTTAAGAAAAATGGGATTTGAGGGTGATGAAAATGTTCTGGAATAAGGGAGTGACAATGCTTGCACACCACTTGTGATCAGTATAGGAGGACCACAGAATTATACACTTGAAGATGGTTAGCATGGTGAACTGCATGTTATGAGACTTTTACCTCAGCTAGGAAAAAACACTGATTAAAACAGTCCTTGCAAAGATGTAACACCCTGTCAAGTGTAAGTATGTTTTAATGAGAATGCTTTGGGCCTAAATAAAATCTTGCCTTGGTAGAATTCCAAGCTTTTAGAGAGCCAGTCGTGTTACTATTTATTGGAGGAACCTAGTCTTGAATAGCTGTCCATTTGTGTCTAGTTTTTTCAACAGTGCCATCCTTCTCCTCTTCTACTGTCTCTCAGCTCTCTGAAAGGCTGGTGTTCCTCAGACTAGGAATCAATTACTTGACCAAAAGTTCTGCACACCACTTTCACCATCTTTCACCACTGAACACAGATTTTTAATTACCAGTCTACCTAGAATTTCCTAAGATGGTAACTAGGAGGACTCTGGGTTCTCACAGTTTGAACCATTGGGACTTTGTTATAAGCTTTGCTCACCACCCATGGCATCAGACTGCATGAAGCTTGGTTTGATATTTGGTCAAACACAAAGAGGCAGCCTGCACTTCCCTACTGTTGCCAAGGGTGTTACTGCCTTGCTGGAAAGGGACAAGAACTCAGGGAAACAAAAGGTGGAGATTTCCCCACCCACATAATTATCCCTACATTTGCAGAAAGAAACTTTTTATTTTAAGCACTCCTACCGAATCCTTAAAGAAGCTATTCCATGGTGGGGTATTTTACATCTAGACCAATAACCACCAGAAATTAACAGTAGGGACCATGAGAGAATAGGAATAATAACNCCTTGCTGAAAAGGGACAAGAACTCAGGGAAACAAAAGGTGGAGATTTCCCCACCCACATAATTATCCCTACATTTGGAGAAAGAAACTTTTTCTTTTAAGCACTCCTACCGAATCCTTAAAGAAGCTATTCCATGGTGGGGTATTTTACATCTAGACCAATTACCACCAGAAGTTAACAGTAGGGACCATGAGAGAACAGGAATAATAATTTCAAGGTGTGCTTTCTAAGTGTAACAATTTCCTCAGGATTTTTTGTATTTACCTCATGGAAATAGCTTATATTTATCTTTATAATCCCTTGTCTCATGTAGAGATTACCTGTCAGGTTGCCTCTTCCTTTGTCCACTGAGTTCTTCCTGAAATGGAGCCACTTCCTGGAATAGAACCCCAAAGCCAACGCCTTCTCTTTGATTTCAGAAGTTCCCTCAAGGATAAACAACTTCCTAGGAGTCCCTGAAAAGCTTAGAGATCTTATTGCACAAAGATCCCTAAAAATCTTTTATTCCTTATGTACAAATCTGGAGTGGTTCTAATTTTCAAAAGGACATTGTAGAGACCCGTAGGCCTAAAAATAACTCATGTGAAAACTAGGCGTCACTCAGGACTTTGTCGGTTGCAAGTGACAGAAACCAAAATGAAACTAGCTTAAGCACAAAAGAAATTTACGAGCTGCTAAGGCTGGCGGTGAGGCTGAGCACAGTTTCTGGACTCTTCTTTGACCCCATCTGACCTCTTGCAGGCATGGATCAGGAAAGATCCTCTGGCTGCCTTGTCAGTCTTTAGTGAACATCAGTTTCTGCCTGCTCAGAACAACATCCCTTTCTTTTAGTAACAGATGCATGGTTTTCCTTTGGGGAACTATNAGCATAAATGACTAAATGCCTTTGCAGATGGATCATCTGAAACTCTGTTACAGAGAGGAAGGCTGGTTGTTACCAGCCTGTGTTGCTTGTATTCTCAGTCCCCCGCTACTACAGAGGCTCCCTGAGGATGGAGACAACCTGTTTGTTTTGTTCCTGACTATGTTTACAGCATGGTCCTTGTGGTGGGAAAATGCTTGGTTAGTTGGCTAGCGGCCACGTAGACCTGCAGCCATGATTTGGAGAGCTGCTCACCTCCTCTGTGTGGTGACCAGTGAGCCAAATCGCAGGGGAGAAGGTTGGGAAGAGGGGAACAGTCTTAGGAATCTAGCCTTTCGTCCTTTTACTTCTTGGTGTTATTTATTAGTTCTGGTTTGAGACTTTGTTTTTTCTTGGACTGTTTTCTTTATGACATCAGTTTTCTTTTTTTTTGTTGTTGTTGTTGTTTTTAATAAGTGAAAACAGTTTAAACTGATAACTACTGCTATGCCCCCAATATTTTGATTTTTAGTATTTTATTATTGATTTGTTTTGCTACTTTGGTGATAAGATTAGATGTTCATTCCTGGGTGGGGCACTGGAAGGAGAACCCTATTTTTTCTTCTAAAAATAGGGAAGTTGAAAATAATAATTATGATTTTCCAGGGGCTGTCATTTCTGAAATCAGAAAATGTATTATTTTGACTTTCAACTTAATACTTTATTTATTTTATAATATGCAAAGTACTTTCACATGTATGATTTCATTTAATCTCATGAGGAATCTTAAGAGGAATGTACCTTTATTATCATTTTCAGATGAAGGGAAATCTGCATTTTTTACTGTCAATAATGTGTTAATAATGTGACTAGAAGTAGAAAATATTGAGGCAGCACGGAGAGCCCCTTCTGCTCCACATGGTCAGATCAGCCTCGATGTCTCAGCACTGCTTAGGGGCAGAGTACCTTCAGGAGATACCAGGATGATGGAGGGATTCAGAATGATGCTGTATAAGGAATATTTGAAGGAACTAAGGCTCTTTAGTTGGGAGTAGACTGTCACAGAGAAGAGGGCTTGGAGGTACTCAGGTATCAACTCTAGTGTGTAAGCTTTAATGATTTTTTTTTCAAAACAGAATCATCTAGAGATGTAGTAAATTGTAGCGGGAGACACTTTCTCCTGTGTAGTAGTTTAGTCTGGATGAAGACTTGGCATTTTAGTGGGAATGCAGGCATGTATCATTGGTGCCTCTTAAATTGCTGCCCTTATTGGTGCCAAGCTGTCTACATCTAGAAGTTTGTAAGTAGGCCTAGGGTGTGGTCTAGGAATCCATTAATTCTGAACACCCTGGGAACCTCTGAACTTGGAGACTTTAAGGTTCTCTTCCACCCTCAAAACCTAATGCTTCTGTGATGCTCCACAGGAAAGGCTATCTTTTTTTATTATTATTATTTTTTATTTTTTTACTTTATTTTACTGTACAATACTCTATTGGCTTTGCCATACATCAACATGAATCTGCCACGGGTATACATGTGTTCCCAATCCCGAACCCCCCTCCCACCTCCCTCCCCATACCATCTCTCTGGGTCATTCCAGTGCACCAGCCCCAAGCATCNCGCCGCTGCTGGTGAAGAAGCGAGGGGTCCCGCCGCCCCCGAGCCCGGAGCTGTCCAGAGAGTGGCCCCAACGCTCTTTCCCGGTCGCCGGCCCCTGGACTGCACAACCTCGTGCTCCGGATCGCTGGGCAGAGTTTGCTAACTGTTCCTGTCTCTGCGATTTTAAGTAATAGTGCGCCCGAGAGCTTCTTACCTGGGACGATTTTCCAAATACCCTGCGGGATCGGAGCGTGGGACTGATGTCCAGGATCTGTGGCTCCGTGACTGATACTCTGTACTTTTATTTCTGGTTTTGAGTGCGATTTACAAGTTAAAGCTACACAATGACTATCATAGCTCTGCAAAGAGCTGCCGCAGTTTTAAAAACCTGCTGGGAAACGCTCTTCCATTTCTAAATGGCATTGCCTTAAAAAAAAAAAAAAAAACTGTTTCCCGTTATCCCACGAAGTGTTACTAACCTCCGGAAATGTGGGGGGAAAGCTTAATATCGAAAACTTTCTCTAGAGCTTACAGAAAACTCTGGTTGACCGAGATTTAATAAATGATTTGAGACAGTGCTGAGTACTTATATGCTTAATGCCTAACGAGGACTCACTGTGGGGCAGGCACTGTGTCGGTCCATCTAGATGTAATGTGTCATCATTAGTCCTCTACGACTGTGAGGGGCGCATGATGTTAACATTTGATAGAATGGGAAACTGAGGCACAAATCGATTAAGTAACTTGCTCAAGTTCACACAACCAGTGTCAGACTTAGACTTAAGCCCAGACAGTTTGACTCCAGAGCCCTGCTACTTCTGCTTTCCACTCTGAACTTTTCTAATCTTGAAAAAGAAAACTAATTGATTCACAAGCTACTGGAGAACAGTTGGGTACCCACTGTGTGCTACAGGCTGAAGAAAATTGTCTCTTCTGTGCTGGTCCCATCCAGTTAATAAACACTGGGGAAGCCTGCCGTTTATTAACTTGTCTGCGGTCCCTTTCCTTTCCAGGCCACTTTCCCTTTTGAAGGCCGAGTTAACTTTTAAAAAAATGAAGATCAATGCATACCTCCAGTTTAAAGCTTTCAGTGACTCTGCGTTACCTCCACTGTAATGGAAGGGCTTTAGGCTGTCATTGAAGGCAATAGCTGCCTGATTACTCTTCCGTTTTACTGCTTTTGGTATCTCCTCTCACTCAACTTTGCCCTCAAAACACCCTGCAATTTTAGTTTCGCGGCTTTCTCCATCTTTGCTCAGGCTGTTCATCCTGTGGATAATATTCCCTGTGTTCCTGCTATGACTTTTAACCAAGTCACCTCTTTGAAGTTTTCTGGGTGTCTTACCCCACCTGGAGCAGAATTAAATGTTCTCTCCGTTGTGTTCTCAAACTTCATACCTGACCTTCCTACCTAGCTCGGCAAAATCACTGCTTCCCCAGAAATTTGTCTGTCTCTCCGTTGTTCAAAGGCAAGGGGAGCAGAAATGGAATAATCCATATAACTAACTCTTTGGAAGCTTTCTAGAGGCATTGAGATTTGAAGAAAGAATAGGATTTGCATATGTAGAAGGTGGCTATTTCAAGTGAGATGAGTTCTGAAAATAGGCATGAGATGCAGTGAAGCTTCCTGATTTAATTGAAGGGACATAGTGGAGACATTGTGCAGATGAGGTTGGCAAAGCTGTGGTATTCGAAGTGGGACACACATGTGTACATTGAGTGGTTTGGAGGTTCCTTTTTTTTTTTTTTGCCTGCTTTTTTCCCGCCAGCTTTTTTGAGTTGTAACTGACACCTAACACTGGGAGTTTTAAGGTGTACAATATGATTGCTTGATGTATTACTTGGTATATGTATATATTATAAAATGATTTTCATCATAAGATTAGTTTGCACATCTGTCACCTCACATAGTTGCCATATTTATTTTGCAATGGATAACATTTAAGATTTAGGATCCTAGCAACTGATTTTTTTAAAATTGAAGTTTAGTTTACAGTGTGGTGCCAGTCTCTGCTGTATATATGCTCTGTAGCATAGTGACTTAGTTATACACATATAGACATTCTGTTTTTATGTATTCTTTTTCATTATGATTTATCATAGTATATTGAATATAGTTCTCTGTGCTATACAGTAGGACCTTGTTTATTTAGTCTATATGTAATAGTTTACATCTGCTAATGCAGAGGTTCTTTTCGTTTATTTGCTTGGTTTTTTCGCTTTTAGAAGAACTTGGAAGGTTTATTGATTTTTTTGGTAATAGTTTTGAAATCAAGCAATATCTGAGAAATGAAATTTTTATATAAGTGTAAAAAAGAAATTGCCTAATTCTATAAGCTCAGCATGACTTTTCATTTTTCCTTGTAATGTCTCATGAGAGTAACTTTGTTCAGATTTTTACTCAAATTACCATACTCAGGCAGGCCTTCCCTGGCTGTCTTCATTTAAGTAGCAGCTGCTTACAAATCACTGCTTATCCCCTTTGCCTGCTTTATTTTTCTCCATCATGCTTGTTACCATATAACTGTATGATGAATTTTACTAAATCATCTTGTTGCTTATTGGTCTGCTTCTCAGACCCTATACAGTGTTAGCTTCGTGAAACTCTCAAGAAATATTGGGTTGGCCAAAAAGTTCATTTGAGTTTCTCCATAACATCTTACAGAAAAACCCAAAGGAACGTTTTGGCCAACCCAGTATTTGCTGAGTAAATGAATGTACTGATATTATAGAGTATTGTAGTTACAATATCTACTCTGTTGGATATTCAGTTTTCATGCACTATTTCACCAAATATTTCCATGTAGTTTTCAAAATTACACTCTTTCGTGGTTATATAAAAGTGAATAGAGTTAAGTTACAGTGATAGTCCAAATCATGCCTCTAATGATGTTATCCTTTAATTTGTTTCTCTTGAATTACTTGTTTAGGATGAATTCCCAGAGTAGAACTACAGGATGTAATTGATTTAGTTAAGTAATGATGTAATTTAAAGGATGTGAGAATTTTTATGGTACTTGTTCACAATAGATGCTTGGCTAGGAGTATTTTCTCTTCTTTTTTTGTTTTGCCACAAACACTTTTGAAGCCTGCATGTATTTGTGCATTGTCTTAGGCCAAGTGAGAGACAAAAGCTAAGTATTTTAGGCCCTGTGCTTGGAGAAGTGTTACCAGGGACATTTATAGATTGCAGTAGAAGACGGGATGAAGTAAGTGTTCTGCAGAGGTGTCATGTCTGTAGGTAGGGAGAATCAGAGAAAAGTGTGTATGTGTGTGTGTGTATGTAACCATTGCATTCTAACTGAGCTTTGAAGGATGAGCAGGATTTACTTGGCAGGGTTGAGTAAGCAGCAGGAGTTAGTGTACAGAGATGTGACACCACTTGACATGCTGTTGGGGTGAAAACAAGTGGGTCTGAAGCATAGGCTGGGACAGAAAGATGGACGGTAACCTGCCCCTTTGCGCAGGCCTGACATGCTTCCCTAACATGTTTGGATTCTAACCTGTAAGCAGTACGGGAAGGTGATAATTGAAGGTTATGTTTTCACCCTTTTTTAGCCGGGTAACCTCAGATAAGTTCCATAACCTCTCTGACCCTGGGTTTTCTCATCTGTCACAGGAACAACACAACTACTTTGCTAGATTATTACAAGGAATTAAGTGGATATGAAGTGATCGACAGAGATGCCTGACACATAGTGGATGTTTAGAAATGATAATTCCTGTTCCTAGTGGTGAATTGAAAAGTGCACTTTGTGCAGAAACTGAGATATTCTCACTGTGTACACGGTGTATGTTAGCAGAGCACCAGACCCAAGGTTCAGGCATGTACATTTCTCAACATGTTAAGTAATAGACATATTTTATTCCTGGGGAGGATGAATCCATGTGTGGATCTGTGGCAGCTTTTTTTTTTTTTT